>CM073572.1:118000771-118505771 GCA_037074715.1 Magnolia kwangsiensis | reverse complement strand
CCTAAATTCTAGGAAAGCAATAAATCTAACTATACCTCCATCAAACAAGGAGATTAATCCTGGTACACAGGATTCATCAGATGAATGGATGTATCCACTAAATCAAACTTCTCAACGAATGGCTTGAGACAATGTCTCTTTACTTTAAAAACATGACAATTCATTGGGGTTTTAATATTTACAACCCCATGAGGATAAATCGTTTTGACAATAAAATGGGTTGTTCTAACAAGATCTTAGTTTTTCTTGAAATAAATGGAACCTAGAATTATATAAAAAGACTTTTTTATATGGGTTGAATGTTTTACGAAGAATGTTCCAGTAATGGTACTTTTTCATCCTGTCCTTGTAAATTCTAGAACTTTCATATGCATTGCTCTAGATCTCTTCATGTTCATTAATTTACAATTTAAGCAGTAAGCTGACGTTATCCAAATTAAAGTTCAAAATTTTGATTTCCAATAGGCCTTATGTTCTAGCTCCATAAGCAAGTGGCAAGCTTTTCCATAGACAAGTCTAAAGGGTGACATTCCAATGGGGGTCTTATAGGCAGTATGATGTGCCCATATATCATCGATCAATCGAATTGACCGATCTTTACGATCAGGGTTAACCATCTTTTTTAAAATCTATTTAATTTTTCTGTTGGAGATCTTAGCTTGGCCACTTGTTTGTGGGTGATAGGGGGTAATCACCTTGTGTGTAATGTCGTATTTCTTAATTAAGCTTCCAAATGGCCTATTACAAAAGTGTGACCGGCCATCACTGATAATGGCTCGTGGCATATTGAACAGAGAAATGCTATTTTCTTTTATAAATTTAATGACCATGGATGGTCATTATTTCGGCATGGGTTCACTTCAGCTCATTTGGTAACATAGTATACTACGAGAAAAATGTCAAGATTTTTAAAAGATTAGGGGAATGGTGTTGAGAGTCAAATATTGCATCTTATCCCCCATTTATATCTTAGTTTTATAAACATGATAATGCTTAATGTCTTATTTTTCTCATGTTTGTGTTGTAAGGTGAATTTAAGAGCTTGGATTGGAAAATGTGTTAAAAGTGTGAATTTAATGCTTAAAGATCACCAAGGTAAGGGATGGATCTTAAGAGACTAAGATTGAAGAATTCACATGCCAAAGATCCAATGAAACCAAGTGATAAAGGAAGAGAATCAAAGACTTAAATTGAACAAAAGGAATCCTGAAAATTATCCTGAAAACATATTACGGGACCAAAAAAATCTAATTCTGAAGAACTACTAGACCAGACTTCGATTCTATCGAAGACTATTAGATAATATCGAATAACATATCGAAGACACTTTGATAGAATCGAGAATCTTAGGATTTCATGTCAAACTGGTTGGACAGTTCTGGACTGATCTTCGATTCAATCAAAGACTTTCGATAGAATCGAAGGACATATCAAAGACACTTAATAGAATCGAAACTGCGTAAAGTTGAGGTGGTTCATAGACTTTTCCAAGTCGATGAGAAAGGAGGTGTTGCACAACTAAAAATAAGAGTCTCAAAGGCATCCTTGGGCATCATCTAGGGTTTGGAGGAGCAAAGCACATGGGTAGAGAGCCATAGCCAGGCATTTTTCTTCTCTCTCTCCTTAGTTTTTCATGTTCTTCGAGGATTTTAGATCCAATCATGTCTATAGTTGGCTAAAACTTTTAGCTAGGGCTAAGAGGTGAAGCTTGTAGCATGATAGGATGTTTCTATTACTTTAATTCATGATAATGTTGAACTTACTTTGATTCTAGTTTGATATTTAAGGAATACTTTCAGTTTTTAATGGTTTATTGTGACTCAAATTACAGTCGATTTGCAATAGCTTTGAGTATCTTCTTTTCATGATTTAAGATTATGAAATTAGAAAATCCTGTTGTTTACCATCATCTCTTGTGCATGGTTGGATGATGGCATCCCTTTTATCTTCATAATTCTCCTATGTTTGTGGAATTGGTATATCATGTTGTTTACCATTATCTCCAGGGCATGGTAGAGTGATGGAATCACTTCCAATCGTCACAACTTTCATTCATTGAGAATTAGGTCAAAGGAAGTTCAAATTTGGTTTTATTACTATATCTTCTAACTAGATAAGATAGGACTTCGATTCCAATTGTGTCCTTGAATCAATCATAGTATCACCCTAATTGCTACAAGTGGATCCTTGAAAACCCTAGTTCTTACCCTTGAATTTCTTAAGTTTCTAATTAAATCTCTCACAATTACTTCCTATTATTTCAGATTTAGATTCACATCTTTTTCTAGTTCTACTTCTAGTTACTTTCAGAATACTCACGAGATTAGTCCCTGTGGATTCAACCTCGGTCTTACAGTGATTATTACTACATCACGACCCTACACTTGGGGTTGTGAACAAATGGTCCCATGGAATCAATGCCCTAGCAATCGAATCCTCCAAAAAGTGGCAACCATAGGCATGAGAGTAACAAAAGGAGATTACACTTTTATGTTCATTGTCTGACACACATGTCCTTATAATTTGATCCAGGCAGTACTTGAATAAGTATGGATCGTCCAAATGTACTTGCGCAAATCAGTGTAGAACTTTTCTTATCTTTCTTGGTCCACTATGTCAATGTTGTAATATGTAACATCCCGAAAATCGGGGGGTCGAGCAAAAACCCAACTCCCGAGTTCCAAAATGTTATTTATGCAACATAGATATGTATGATTGAATGTTGTCTGTGATAATGTATTAAACGTGAGTGAGAATAAGCTAAAACAGCATATCACGCTCCTGAGACGGTTAAATTTACAAGCGGAAGACTGTGATAGTATGTATAACATATATAAACTGTTGTATGTCTCCAGAGTGTGAATATGTTACCAGGTTATATACATACATGTATACTCCAAAAGTAAACCAAAAGGATATACATGAGTGCTCTAAAAATATAAAATGACAAGTGTCAAGGTATCTAATCAACCTCCCTGTAATCCCGTCAATCAGATCACGCATAAAGGAGAGATCCTCCTCATCATCATCAAATTCAGCTCCGCCTCGCAGGCCGCGCCATCATTTGCAATCACAATAGGGACTGGTGGGTGTCCGGAAACACCATCCCGTAACGTGAGAGTGAGTGATCAACTCAGAGGGATGAGAGAGCAGAGATTAGCATGTTATCAAATCAATCATGCGATAATAGTAAAGCAGTAAATCAAACAATCTTAATACTGTTGTTAATGTAATATGACATGACGTGATGTATGCCCTCACCGACGATCTCCCTCATATGGCAACATCTTACGACCGCGTCATGCCACACTCCCTAGAGTGCTCCACATCTTCCAGGCACATGCAATGTTATGGTGATATGATTTCCAAGTTGTTATTAGTCCATTCAAACAGCAGGATTGAGAAACTAAGGTACCTCCCTTATATCAATCCCAACATAGATCCTGTCTAGGGTCGTCACTCCTAGTAATCTCATACGATGTATATTTTGTAGGTCGCTGCAATGGCTGCCAGGGCTGTTGCACGCACTCGTTGCACCGCTCCCCCATCACCTTATCAATACAGGCCTACTGTACTCTACTGCTACGGAAGGGTCGTCGCCTCCCGTAGACTCAGAATACGCTCGCGGTCACTACAAAGGGCTGCCAGGGCTGTTGCTCGCACTCGTTGCACCGCTCCCCCATCACCTTATCAATGTAGGCTGACAGCAAGAATATAGTGTCCCATACCACTATAATTTGCTCACGAGACAGGTGCTCACTGGTCACTATGGGGAGGTTTGTGGCCCCAGCGTAGGCCGACAGCTCGACCATGGTGTCCCATACCACCATGCCCGGCTCATGAGTCTTCGTGGATCAAGGTACTATGGTTAACAGGGTTTACAATGGTAAGTTCAGTACCCTAGGTTCAAGCAGTTATGACTCATGCAGGGTGAACATACAATGGCCAGTCGGGTTACTTGACGGGCTCGACTAGCGCGATCGCAGCTCAAGTTGACTACATGAAGTGCGTAAAATACTTCGTGTGGCCTAACCACTGCCGCCAACTCCAGAACACGGCTCGCGTTCATCGACGTGTCGTTCGTGGCGAAGATAAGCTAACCACGAATTCGCTCAGTTACCGACTGCCTGGACTAAGCATAGTCCCAAACAATTAAGGAATCACATCAGCAAATCATATGAGAGTATTGGAATTGAAATACAACCATGTGAGCATGTTAACACATGTTATAACATAGAACTTAAGTAAATCATCAAGTACATGCATTTCATACATACAATGAAACCATGCATATAACTAACATGTAGGAAATCATTCACGTCAGCATATTAATTGAGAAACCAATCTCAAACTAATCCATAACATCATTTAATTCAATACATACTAATACAAGCATTTATACAAACACTTACACTACAGACTTAAGTCTACATATAGTATGTCGACCTGAAGTGCGCATTTAGGCGAATCTCTTCGCCAAACTAATTGTGCACGCATTCCTAACATTCTAATGCGACAACATATCATGTCAATCACATCAGCAAAATATGAATGAAATCTATACTTCCTACAAATGATTAAAATGCCCTAAATCTCATATTCTTCGCTAGTTTACGAAACAGGAAACGGACAGCATGTTGTACATGTCAAACGGCATTGCCGTCGATAATCTACTATTAAACGACATTGAAAGCTTTAGAAACAGTCAATCAAAGTGTCTAAAATCCGCACCTTTTTCTCCTAGAAGCGTATCAATTCGAACGGAGCGTATACGCTTCGTCTACGGCGAATAGGGAACCTAATACACAAGATCCATAAGCTACTTCACTATGAAAACAAAGGAACCTCAAATCAGCAACTATTTAGGGTATTTGCTTACCTAGAATCGTGGTGTAATCGCCGGGAAAGCGTTAGAGGTGCGTTGTTAAGCACGTGCAACACGTAGCACAAGTGGCAGGAAGAACACTCCCACTCTCTCTCACAATCTCTCACCTTTTCTCTCTCCCAATCTAGGGATTTTTGCAATTTCGGATGGGAGAGAGGAATGAGGGTTTCAACCCCTTTTATAAGCTTAAAAATGCCGAAAACAGGCTCCGGAACGAAGTTTACTTAGTGCATATCCAATTCGGGGCTGTTTCGGTTCAAAAGATGTTTTCTGGTGGTCCCCTGGTCGAATGCGATCGGACTTAAGCTCATGCGTACCAGATCTAGCTCGTATTAAGTTTTCAGTCCGGCAGGGTTCGCAGATCGCACGTGGCGGGCCAGTTTCAGTTCAGCGGTCACCGCACGTAGATCAGGGCTGAAAGTCTCATGATATAAAATAGAAATTTCTCCTGATCCGAGGGTGTAATCTGGATGAATTCTGACGGTCAGAACGCTCAATACTGACGCGTCAAGTCGTGTGCCAGATTTGAATTTGAAATTCCAACTATGTCCCTATTCGCACTCTCTTCGGTCCGGGCTCAATGAAATAGCCTGTGATTATCGGTTTGACTTGATTTTCGGAATGAGTGTCAAGTCCAGCTAGGCGGTTCTAACGGTCTAAGATAGGAGGTATCGGACTTTCGACGAGCGGTCTAGATCCAATACAAAGATTCAAAGTGGTCCAGAGAACAAACCTGCTTAGAGTTTGGTCCGTGGTTATAGAGTATTATAGAGTCATTGGTTCTACTCGATTTGGGTCTTGTAGAACGTATTTAAAGTGATCAGGGACTATTTCCCAGCTACTCCAGCGTCGCGCTAGCTAACTTACACTTATTTTTCAAAGGAATTAATCCTACGTGATTTCTTTAGCTATGGAATTGGGTTCTAAGCGATTTTTCAGGTGTTTTAGTTGACCCATTGCCTAAGGACGTCTAATCCCAGATTGGCCAAAATTCGGGGTGTTACAATCTACCCCCCTTAAAACACAATGTCGTCCCCGACATTGGCGAAGGGCAAGGAATACTTTTCTAAGGGAGGTTCAATCCTACTTAATAACCTAATTGTACGTATATCCTAACTCAAAGGTTTCGATCTTGGGCCAGTGGGGAAGAGGCCGACCACGCTTCCGCTGCGCCACTCTGATCGAGCGGGAGCGTTGACTAACCTAACTGGATTGGACTCCATACATTCTACCCACCTTAAAACTTGGTTTTACTTAAGTTCAAGAATCTATGCATCGCTCCGTATATCGAAACGAGGCGCAACTTAGGGGCTATCCTTAATCTAAAATGGAAACAACCTCTCATTACAGTGGTTTTCCCTTCGCTAATGATGCGTTCTATGGCATTGGTATCTATGATCATAGAGATGAGCCTAATCTCTATTGTGGTTGAGGTCAGGGGCAGGTATGAGTTGGTGGCAAGATGTCGAATTCTCTATTGGCTTCAAGTCCTCGCCATTTCCCAAAGGCAATGTGATCCCGTTTGGTTGTAGGTGATTGGGCCATCACGGAAGAAAGGTTGTGTAGTGGGTCTGAGCCGGATACATTGACCTTCTGCCGAGACTCTGACAGAAAATTCTTCGTATCAGTTCTTAATCCTAGCTGATGCCGACCCTCTGCTTGATCAGAGCATTGGATTTATTGGTAACCACTAGGATTAAGAAGTCGATTCAAACCGCGAATACATCGCTTACATGTAGTTCCTTTATTCCGCATTCCCGAATGCAATAAGCCCTTGGGGAAGGCAATTCTAAGGGGCGTGCTAGTACATTCTAAGTTCAATCTGAGGGATTTATAAATGTTCCCTGAGAGTGAATGGTTCCTTCCTATGGGCAACAACAGCAGTCTATAAGTCATAAGGGGATCTATCGAAGAAATAAGGTTCTACTTCAACCCAATCTAACCTACAATTCCTTTACATATACAGGCTTTACACTACTTAAGGTAACTAGTAGGCTAGTCTGTAACTCAATAGCTATAATCCAAAGCCTAAGTTTATACGTTAAATGGTTCCATACCATTACTAATACAGGGAATTGCTCTATCGCTTAGGGTCAAGATTATCAAAATAAAATTCCCTTTCCTATGTCGTCAGATCCTTTAAATCTAGGAGTGCTAACACTAGGTCTAAACGCCAAGGGCCTATGTGGCCACTAGCATTAAGTTGTATTAAATAGAACCGCATTCTTAGTCCCATGGCGGGATTGGAAGTGGCATGCTTGGTAGGAGGGTGGGGTGGGATAAACTAATTTGTAGGCTGAATCCTGGGAGTTACAATACTCCCAATCTAGGGACAATACCTTACAGCGAAATGAGACGGCCTGCTTTCCATTCAACAAATTTCGGCTACATTAAGCCTAAACCACAACACAAACACATTTTCTACCGGTGACATCACTAGACCCAATAACAACAAAACACAAAAATCCTTAAAACAAAAATCAAACAATCTACAAGGCAACGACATAGATACCTATTTCGACCAAAGGACTTCTACCATGGTCCCAACTGACCTTCTTGAGTACTATCTAGTTCAGTACTGTCAGTTGCCCATTAGAGCTCTATCGGCCAAGTATTTTCAATACTTCTCAAACGAAGAAAGTTGAGAAATGGGATTTGAGGTTAGCACGATTTTTGAGACCCAAAAAGAGGGTAAAGGCTCAAATAAAAGGGACATGAGAAGGAGGATGGTGGAAAAGGAGAAAAAGGCTAAAACAGCCTTAACAATAGTCATGAAAAGCGGAGGAAATGCGAAGAAATGGTCGCCCAAATGGACAGAATGAAATCTAGGCATTGTAGAGGGATGCTTCAAGCTTCCCTAGGATGTATTTTCAAGGAGAGATGAAAATGAAAAAAGGGAATGGAGCACCTCACGATTTCAGCTCGATTTGGGGGTTTTTAGAGCTCCAAGAGATGAACTCTTCGAGAGGGAGGGCTGCCAACTTCGAAGGAACGATGGAGGGTGGTCGTTTTGGCCAAGGATGGATTTAGGAGTGATTTAGAATCACGATTTTTGAGATAGGGCAGCTGAAAACGAAAATGGGGCTAGGGAAGGGGCTGTTTGTGAAGGATGTACCCCCATTTGGGGTTTTCTATGGATAAACCGCACATGGGGGGTATGTACTACCCCAGACGACCACACCCACCAAAAATCAGATCCAATGGGCCACATCGGGCGGTGATGCATCGCCGAACCGGCGATGGCATCGCCGACCAACTCCTTGTTTGGTCGATGAGACCACATGGGTCTGGTCCCCCATGGTCCAGGGACCCCAAAAATGTGTGGCCCCCACCTTGGTTCATTGTATTTTGACCTATATAGGTCCAAACATCTGTTCGGGGCTTTCCGGGACCAATCCACAATATCGAATATAAAACCCTATCATGTAGCATATTATTTTGGGGTAGAAGGAGCTAGTAAATCCATTTAGACTATTAGTTGCTAAATAAAGTAAAGTTAGAATGGCTTTATAGCCATTTTTCATAAAATTTTACTATTTACTATAAAATTTTATGAAAGTATGATTTTACATTATTTTTACATTAGTATTGATGCCTAATATGAAAATGATAAGAAATAATTGAAGATTGAAGTGGTGAAAGGAAGAATTTTGAAGATTTTTGGTGAAACGGGATTTTTAAGCCCTGACGATTGAATACAAGAGTCATGGTCATCCCACGGCCCAAGGATTTACTTTTACGGGTTTAAAATCATTCAAAGAATGTCTCAACCCGACTTCCTATGACCTAAGAGCTATTCGGGTTGCTTCACGTGACCCGTTATGCGTTACAGACTCGATCGTGCGATCGATTCGAATAGACTTCGTCTATTGGTGAATTTACGATCCTAGAAGTGTTTCTAGACCCTTCTCGCACCCACTTAAGTCAAAGGAAGTGACAGCGTACGTCGCGTGACCATAACCCAGGCCCGGTTTAATCCAAATCATGCTCTGATACCATCTGTAACATCCCGAAAATCGGGGGGTCGAGCAAAAACCCAACTCCCGAGTTCCAAAATGTTATTTATGCAACATAGATATGTATGATTGAATGTTGTCTGTGATAATGTATTAAACATGAGTGAGATTAAGCTAAAACAGCATATCACGCTCTAGAGACGGTTAAATTTACAAGTGGAAGACTGTGATAGTATGTATAACATATATAAACTGTTGTATGTCTCCAGAGTGTGAATATGTTACCAGGTTATATACATACATGTATACTCCAAAAGTAAACCAAAAGGATATACATGAGTGTTCTAAAAATATAAAATGACAAGTGTCAAGGTATCTAATCAACCTCCCTGTAATCCCATCAATCAGATCACGCATAAAGGAGAGATCCTCCTCATCATCATCAAATCCAGCTCCGCCTCGCAAGCCGCGCCATCATCTGCAATCACAATAGGGACTGGTGGATGTCCGGAAACACCATCTCGTAATGTGGGAGTGAGTGATCAACTCAGTGGGATGAGAGAGCAGAGATTAGCATGTTATCAAATCAATCATGCGATAATAGTAAAGCAGTAAATCAAACAATCCTAATACTGTTGTTAATGTAATATGACATGACGTGATGTATGCCCTCACCGACGATCTCCCTCATATGGCAACATCTTACGACCGCGGCATGCCACACTCCCTAGAGTGCTCCACATCTTCCAGGCACATGTAATGTTATGGTGATATGATTTCCAAGTTGTTATTAGTCCATTCAAACAGCAGGATTGGGAAACTAAGGTACCTCCCTTATATCAATCCCAACACAGATCCTGTCTAGGGTCGTCACTCCTAGTAATCTCATACGATGTATATTTTGTAGGTCACTGTAAGGGCTGCCAGGGCTGTTGCACGCACTCGTTGCACCGCTCCCCCATCACCTTATCAATACAGGCCTACTGTACTCTACTGCTATGGAAGGGTCGTCGCCTCCCGTAGACTCAGAATACGCTCGCGGTCACTACAAAGGGCTGCCAGGGCTGTTGCTCGCACTCGTTGCACCGCTCCCCCATCACCTTATCAATGTAGGTCAACAGCAAGAATATAGTGTCCCATACCACTATAATCTGCTCACGAGACAGGTGCTCACTGGTCACTATGGGGAGGTTTGTGGCCCCAGCGTAGGCCGACAGCTCGACCACGGTGTCCCATACCATCATGCCCGGCTCATGAGTCTTCGTGGATCAAGGTACCATGGTTAACAGGGTTTACAATGGTAAGTTCAGTACCCTAGGTTCAAGCAGTTATGACTCATGCAGGGTGAACATACAATGGCCAGTCGGGTTACTTGACGGGCTCGACTAGCGCGATCGCATCTCAAGTTGACGACATGAATTGCGTAAAACACTTCGTGTGGCCTAACCACTGCCGCCAACTCCAAAACACGGCTCGCGTTCATCGACGTGTCCTTCGTGGCGAAGATAAGCTAACCACGAATTCGTTCGGTTACCGACTGCCTGGACTAAGCATAGTCCCAAACAATTAAGGAATCACATTAGCAAATCATATGAGAGTATTGAAATTGAAATACAACCATGTGAGCATGTTAACACATGTTATAACATAGAACTTAAGTAAATCATCAAGTACATGCATTTCATACATACAATGAAACCATGCATATAACTAACATGTAGGAAATCATTCACGTCAGCATATTAATTGAGAAACCAATCTCAAACTAATCCATAACGTCATTTAATTCAATACATACTAATACAAGCATTTATACAAACACTTACACTACACACTTAAGTCTACATATAGTATGTCGACCCGAAGTGCGCATTTAGGTGAATCTCTTTGCCAAACTAATTGTGCACGCATTCCTAACATTCTAATGCGACAACATATCATGTCAATCACATCAGCAAAATATGAATGAAATCTATACTTCCTACAAATGACTAAAATGCCCTAAATCTCATATTCTTCGCTAGTTTACGAAACAGGAAACGGACAGCATATTGTACATGTCAAATGGCATTGCCGTCGATAATCTACTATTAAATGACATTGAAAGCTTTGGAAACAGTCAATCAAAGCGTCTAAAATACGCTTCGTCTACGGCGAATAGGGAACCTAATACACAGGATCCATAAGCTACTTCGCTATGGAAACAAAGGAACCTCAAATCAGCAACTATTTAGGGTATTTGCTTACCTAGAATCGCGGTGTAATCACCGGGAAAGCGTTAGAGGTGCGTTGTTAAGCACGTGCAACACGTAGCACAAGTGGCAGGAAGAACACTCCCACTCTCTCACAATCTCTCACCTTTTCTCTCTCCCAATCTAGGGATTTTTGCAATTTCGGATGGGAGAGAGGAATGAGGGTTTCAACCCCTTTTATAAGCTTAAAAACGCCGAAAACAGGCTCCGGAACGAAGTTTACTTAGTGCATATCCAATTCGGGGCTGTTTCGGTTCAAAAGATGTTTTCTGGTGGTCCCCTGGTCGAATGCGATCGGACTTAAGCTCATGCGTACCAGATCTAGCATGTATTAAGTTTTCAATCTGGCAGGGTTCGCAGATCACACGTGGCGGGCCAGTTTCAGTTCAGCGGTCACCGCACGTAGATTAGGGCTCAAAGTCTCATGATATAAAATAAAAATTTCTCCTGATCCAAGGGTGTAATCTGGATGAATTCTGATGGTCAAAATGCTCAATACTGAAGCGTCAAGTCGTGTGCCAGATTTGAATTTGAAATTCCAACTGTCCCTATTCGCACTCTCTTCGGTCCGGGCTCAATGAAATAGCCTGTGATTATCGGTTTAACTTGATTTTCAGAATGAGTGTCAAGTCCAGCTAGGCGGTTCTAACGGTCTAAGATAGGAGGTATCGGACTTTCGACGAGCTGTCTAGATCCAATACAAAGATTCAAAGTGGTCCAGAGAACAAACCTGCTTAGAGTTTGGTCCGAGGTTATAGAGTATTATAGAGTCGTTGGTTCTACTCGATTTGGATCTTGTAAAACGTATTTAAAGTGATCAGAGACTATTTCCCAGCTACTCCAGCGTCGCGCTAGCTAACTTACACTTATTTTTCAAAGGAATTAATCCTACGTGATTTCTTAAGCTATGGAATTGGGTTCTAAGCGATTTTTCAGGTGTTTTAGTTAACCCATTGCCTAAGGACGTCTAATCCCAGATTGGCCAAAATCTGGGGTGTTACATAATATCCTGAATTTTTATGGCTAGAGTTTATAGTCGTGCCCGAGAAAACTGGGTACTAATAATTGAATGAATTAGATGCTTTAAACATCACACTATTTTTTTTTCCATTTAGATCACATCTAGTTACATTTATGAAGGTAACCATTCACGAGAATAAAATTGATAGTGTTTTTTATTTCATCAGAGTAAAATAATTCAATATATTATCAAATGTCCTCTCAATAGGAGCTTATTACATTATCGAGTTCGCAGCGGAAATATGAAGCTAAATCATGAAACAATCTTCTTATTCATTCAGTATAATCTTCCAGTGGGAGAAGGTCCTCTGGGTCTTCAATCGTACATCACCTGCATCATCTATACAATTGGAAAGGGTCAATGCGCTACTCATAGTGATAGTTATCTTTTAAGATTAACAATAATACAAGGGATTCATAAAAGCAATATAAAGGTTCTGATACATCTCGTATTCTATTACTACAAGGAGTATCAGTATGCATAAACAACCTACATGAGATTTATGTCTAGCAAAGTGTGTGCAGCTCATCATACGTAGTGATCATCACAATGTGGAATATGATTCATAGAAAACCCGACTCAACCTGCATCCCATAACTATGAATATTCACCGGCATGGCCAACGCTACCGTGGATTTACATGAACACCTCGAGGTGACATAACATACGAGTCGAATGAATTACATGACATGATTTGTTTATGCAGTGACTATTTGCGACATCCAATTCTGAAAGTGATGTAACACACATTGTGAATTACTTATATTGATTTGTGCACTAATACCCAAAAATTCATAGAATTACATGTCAACAAAGAGGGTCTCTACCCAGAGCGCATTACGTCCATATATAATAATTGAATCACTAGTTGTAATACCTTTATGAGTGTTATAATGTTTAAAGCACTTTTTAAACATTGTTTGTCAAATTTCATCCTATCAAAACATCTTAGCAAGTGATCTTTAAGTTGGCTTAAGAACAAAGTTCATGTCAAGCTTATGTTAAAGTTTAAGACAAACTCATGTTGAAGTTCAAGTCAAGTTCATGTTGAAGTTCAATACAAACTCATGTTAAAGTTCAAGACAAACTCAAGTTGAAGTTCAAGTCAAGTTCATGTTGAAGTTCAAGACAAACTCATGTTGAAGTTCAAGTCAAGTTCATATTGAAGTTCAAGACAAACTCATGTTAAAATTCAAGACAAACTCAAGTTGAAGTTCAAGTCAAGTTCATTTTGAAGTTCAAGACAAACTCAAGTTGACGTTCAAGTCAAGCTCAAGTTGAAAATCAGGCCCAAGTTCTACTTGCAGACTAAGCTCGATCTACTAAAGTTCTATTAGAAGATCAAGCTCCTTTGAGAAGTTTAAGTCTCTATCATACTTCAAGGCAATGAAGTTCAGTCCATGCAGATATTATAAACCCTAGAAAGACCTTAGGTTTAGGTTCTTTCAAAACATGTTTAAAATTGGGTTTTTATACTTATAATTGACTAAGTTTCAAATAGCCTAAGTTTTGGTTCGACCAGTTTAAGAATTTCTTGACCAATCCTAGCACTGGCCGAAGTGTAACAAAATTTCTATTACTCCTTCAACCAATCGAAGGGTCTCTTCGACCAGTAGAAGGACCTTCTTTGACCAATCGAGCGTTCCTCAACTCGAAGTCCAACAATGAAAAATCAGTTTAGATTTGACTCCTTCAACCAGTCGAGCTGAACCCTCGACTAGTCGAGCGGGGCCTTCAACCAGCCAAGAATTACATTTAATGAGTCAAAGATCTGTTAGATCTTATCCCGCTCAAAATTGAAAATTTGTTGGAACTGAATTCGGCGCTTAGACGAGTCGAAGCAACAACTTCTGTGCCTATAAATTGAGGTTCTTTCTCAATCCAAAATTACAATTCAAGCCTATCAAAATTCTTATTCAAGAGAGAAAGAACCTCGATTATTGTCAAGATATCAGGCAGTACTTATAAATCCTTTTATAACTTTTTTTATTTAATTCCTTGATCTCTTATTCTATCATTTTGATTTTAAAAATGAGTATTCTTTTTGAGATTTAAAGAAATTAATACAAGTAGCCATTTTTTTAAAATCTAATTAAAATCAATAGAACCCTGGACCTTTTCTATTTGACTGAACATTGAACATTCATCATTTAAGAAAAGTGGTTCTACAACTATGACTTCTTATACGGTGAAGATAAGTATACATTTACATTTTGTAATTGATTTCTTCTGAGATAGCTAAAAAATCTCAGAGTTAGTTTTTCTGAGATAAACCAGAAAATCTCAATGAGGGGTTTCTTTGTTTGTGATAGCCCAATAAAATCACAACTGTATCAAGTTTTAAGGTGATCCTGTGAAAACCTTATTCATAGTGAAAGCTGAGATAACGTGGTTAGTAATCTTAGGAGTCGAGTAGGTGTGGCTATTTGAGAATAGTTGTTAACACACCAGACCACTATAATTCTTGGTGCTGTGGTAAATGCTTTTATTACTTTTGTGGTGAATGGTTGTAATTTCTTTTGTGTAAAAGCTGTAACTGTTTGAAATAGATAGTTTTATTTACACTTGCTTAGTTTGAAATTTTGATTCTTATCACATTTATGAAATAAGGTTGTCCTACCTGAACTTATTTGGGTGAAAGTTGTCCTACGAATCAGTTTGAAACAATGTTTCAATACTAGTGTGATTGAGATTTCTTATTTATTTACTTATTCAACAATTTATTCAATTATTTGGCATAGTCCTATTCACACCCCCCTCTAGGACTTTTTAAGCTCTCATTTTCAAGTGGTATCAGAGCTAAGTTGATTATCTTTTTTTGGATTAATTTCCTTGAGTTAAAGATCTAGAGCTTTATTATGTCAAATTTGGATAATTTATCTATTACCAGGCGACCACCTTTTGATGGCTCTAGTTATTCATACTGGAAGGCCAAAAAGAGAATTTTTCTAAAATCTTTAGATAAAAGTGTATGGCAAGCCACTGTGATTAAATGGAAATCTCTTATGACTGAAGTATTAGGTAGTGATGAAACTAAATCTATGAGAGACTGCATTCTATTTATGTACTGTAACTCAGAAAAGTGAAAGCAATGCTAATGTTAAAGCTATAAATGCCATAAATTGCGCTCTATCACCTGATGAATTCAAAAGAAATATTTCATGCGATACAGTTAAGAAAGCATGAGATATTCTCAAAATGACATATGAAGGAACTTCTATATTCAAGAAATCAAAAGTTTAAATCCTCGCTACTGGATTTGATGAAATTCATATGGAAGAAAATGAAACTTTCATGGACTTCTATACAAAAGTAAATGACATAGTAAATTTCATGTAGGGTCTAGGAGATGGAATCTCAAAAAGTAAGGTTTGCGCAAAAATACTGCAATCTCTTCCTGAGAGATTCAATTCTAAAGTTACTACCATACAACAATTAAGAGATACAAATCTTATAAAGGTTGAAGAGTTGGTTGGCTCTCTATAAACATATGAGTTGAATTATAAAGCTCTTAAAGCTAAGTCTATTGCTCTTAAATCTTCTAAATCTATTTTAAAAGAAAATAGTTCTAATTCTGATATTAAAAATGAAGATAATATGGCAATGTTAGCTAAAAAATTTTTATAGAATTTTCAGAAACAAGAAAAGATTAGATTTTTAAAAATCAACTAATAAAAGAAAAGGAAAATCTAATACTTAGAAATCTAAAACAAAGGACAATCAACGTTTCAACTATCATGAATATGGGCGTTTAACTACTAAATGTCCTTAAAAGGATAGGTAAAAAAGAAAGGGCATGATAGCTACTTGGGATGAATCATCTGATTCTAAAAGGACTTCTGAGTCTGATGAATCAGAACAAGAAAATACAAACACAAATGATGTGAAAGCCCTTATGACTATAGATAGAGTCACTTGCTCAAATAGTTGTAATACATCAGACTATGAAAATCTTAGGAGTGACCTTGAAAATGAAAATGAAGACGACCTTCAAGATGCTTACAATGCCCTATACAGAGAAAGTTACAAAATTGTTGTCAAATTAAAAATTCAAAAAGAGAAATAGGCTAAACTAAAAGAAGAACTTGAAAACATAGTTTTAGAAAAATTTCATTTTTCAGATTGTATTAAAAAAAAATAAAATTAGATTTAAGTTTTAAATCATTTGAACCAACAAAATTCAAAACAAAAAATGAGAAACTAAAACTTAAAGTTTCTTCCCTTTTGAGTTCTAAGGATACTTGGAAATATGCCCAAGGTAACCAATAACTGGAAAAATTATTAACCTCATCTAGAAAATGTATTGACAAGTCTGGTCGGGGTTATATTAAAAGTAATTCTTTAAAATCCAAGGATTCTTCTCCTATTTTTGTAAGACAAGAATCCTCGAACTCTAAAAGTAAGACTTTACGAGATTTTAATCATAATGATTTCAAAAACTCAAAACCCTTTCACATTCCTAAAACTAATAATGCCATCAACCATAAACATCAAAAGTATAATAAATCTCCCTTAGCAGAAAAAATAATTGATCTACTTAAAGAGCTACTAAAATCCATCTCAAATGAATATGGATTTTATAGTGAAAGGAGAAATCCTAACTCCTAAATGCACTGAAAATCAAGAATCACTCCTAAACCTAGAACCGTAATAAAATGGGTTCTAAAGGTTAAGTTTCTTATTGTCCACATAGCTTTTAAAGCCATTAACTACTCAAAATGGTACCTTGATGGTGGATGTTCAAGATATATGAGAGGTGACAAGGCAATATTCACTAATATCAAAGAAGTTAATGGCAACTCAATTACTTTTGGTGATGGAAGCAACTGCAAAATAATAGGCCAAGGTACTGTACAACTTCCTAACCTACCTCTCTTTGAAAATATGTTTTATGTTAAAGGTTTAAAATATATCCTCTTAAGCATTTCTCAAATCTATGATAACGAACATAGTGTGAAATTTTTTGATCACATGTGAGATAATAAATGAGAAGGGTAATGTAATATTAAATGGTCGCAGGACCTCTAAAAATTGTTATATTATTGATAACTCTTGCTCTTTTAACCATTCTGTTACATGGTCTAATCAGATGAAACCAAACTATGTTATAAATGTCTTGAATATGTTAACTATAGAGAACTGTATAAATTGAGTAAAAGAGACCACTTACGCATCTTACACAAGCTGAAAAGGATAGAAAAAATTTATGGCGCATGTCAAATTGACAAATAAATTACGAGTAGTCACAAGAAAGTGAACTCCTTAACCACCGTCAAACCTCTAGAACTACTCCACATGGATCTAGTAGGACCAAGTAGAATGAAGAGTGGAGGTGAAAAGAAGTATTTTCTAGTCATTGTTGATAATTACACCAAATATACATGGGTAGCCTTTTTAGGAGAAAAGTCAGAAATTTTTTAAAGTGTATTAGAGTGAAAAAGAGATATCTTTAAACAAAATTAGAAGTGATCATGGCACTGAATTTGAGAATAACAATTTTGAGAAGTACTGTAATGATCATGGTATATCGCATAAGTTCTTTACTCCCAAAACACCTCAAAAAATGGTATTGTTGAAATGAAAAATAAAGTTTTACAGGATATGGCTAGTGTAATGTTAAATAGCATGAAACTACCAAAATATTTATGAGTTGAGGCTGTCAATACTGCTTGTTGTTGCGCAGCACACCAACAACATAGTGAACTGAGATCCAATCTCTGATCTCACCCACAAACGATAAACAAGAAGAAATATTAACTAGAAAGAGAATCAAAGCATTCCAAACAAACCACAAGACAAGATATCGTGGAAAAACCCCAACAAGGGTAAAAAACCATGGATATAAAATTTCACTATGAAGAAAAATGAAGATTACAAGGCAATATACTAACCTCTCCCTTGGAAGTATAGAGAAAAGCCTTTGCCCATACCTTAAAATTATTTCTCATACCCTAAAAAAGCCCTAAGGACACCTATTTATAGTTTAGACAACTTCCCTTTTGCACCTCTGTGAAAATTAACTTAAAAATCTGCAGTCCGCATCAAATCCAAAAATGAATCTACATAACCTCGACTGGTCAAGCATGGGCCTTGATCGGTTGAGTACCTCGGAACCCAAAACTTCATGCTCGCTAGAATTTGAGTCGAGTCAGTCCTTGACTGGTCGAGTGGGCCACTCAACCGGTCGAGCAAGGCACTCGACTGGTCGAGCGACCCCGAGATGTGGCTCCACATCTCAACAATCTCTCACTTGGATACACATCACTATAAACATTTGTCTTCTACATTCGGAGTGCACCACCTCCCCATCTTCAAGCCTAAAAACTAATTAAAGTTGAATAGAACTTTAGCTTCTCCCATGTAACTGGCTTGGTCAGCATATCCACAGGATTCTCAGTTGTATGAATCTTCTCTAGAGCAATCGATCCATCTTCCAGTAACGAGCGTATGAAGTGATATCTGATGTCAATATGTTTGGTCCTTGAATGAAATGATGAATTCTTAGCCAAGTGTATTGTAATTTAATTATCACTGTACAACTTACAATCTGATTTCTTCTTACCTAACTCTTGCATAAAACCTTACATCTACACTATCTCCTTGCATGCTTCTGTAGCTATAACATATTCTACTTCCTTCGTATTGATAGATACTATCTTCTGTAACTGAGAGACTCAACTGACTGTAGCATTACCTAGAGTAAAGACATAACTTGTAGTGCTTCTTTTACGGTTGATATTTCCTGCCAAATCTGAATCTATGCAACCTTGTAACTTGATTTTTGATCCACCATAGCATAACTATATATCCATAATACCTACCAGGTATCTAAGGATCCACTTCACAGCTTCTCAATATTCCTTCCTAGGGTTGTTCATGAACCTGTTGACAACTCCCACTGCTTGAGTAATATCTGGCCTCGTGCTCACCATAGCATACATGAGACTCCCAATACCTGATGTGTATAAGACTTTAGCCATGTAGTCCCGTTCCTTTTGTGTCTTTGTACCTTTCTCCTTAGATAGCTTGAAGTGGCTAGCTAATGGAGTGCTAACCAGTTTAGCACCTCCCATATTGAATCGATCAAGTACCTTGGCTATATACTCTGCCTGTGATAAAATCATGTTCTTATTTTCCCTGTCACGCTTTATCCTCATGCTTAAGATTTATTTTGCAGCTCCTAAATCCTTCATGGCAAATTCTCTAGACAGTTGTCTTTTGAGATCTGAGATGTCTTTCATGCTTGAACCGGCCATAAGCGTATCATCTACGTACAGAAGAAGGATGATGTATGACGTATTAAACTTCTTCAAATAACAACAGTGGTCAACATGACATCTCCTGTAATCTTTTTCCAATATGAAACTGTCAAACTTTTTATACCACTGCCTCGAGGCCTGCTTCAGGCCATATAGACTCTTTTTCAGTCTACACACCTTGTTCTCCTTTTCTGGTGCCACGTATCCTGTCGGCTGATGCATATATATCTCTTCTTCAAGGTCCCCATGAAGAAAAGCTTTCTTAACATCTAGCTGCTCTAGATGTAAGTTCTTTATAGCCACTATATTCAAGACCATGCGAATCATCGACATTTTCACCATAGGTGAAAATATTTCATTGAAATTGATACCTACTTTTTGTTGAAACCCTTTCATAACTAATCTAGCCTTGTACCATTTTGAACCATCATGCTCCTCCTTCAGTCTGTAAATTCACTTGTTATGAAGAGTTTTCTTACCCTTGGGTAGAGTGACTAGCTCCCATGTATGATTAGACTTAAGAGAGTCCATCTCATCATCTATGGCCTATTCCCAGTTAACTCGTGTATTCGATTGTAATGCCACTTTAAAATACTCTGGTTCACCACTATCTGTCAGCAGTAGATAATATAAGGATGGTTAGTATCAGACCGTGGTTCTCCTCTCCCTAGTAGACCTCCTCATAATTGGTGTATGCAGCTCTACCGCATAATGCTCTTGTGTATGATCATCCTATGGCGCTGTAACACCCGTGTTCGGTAACTCTTCCAACTCTACGAATTCATTCTCCTCGACCTTATTTTCCTGTAAACTGTTCTTATGTATCACTTTTTCATTGAAGACTACGTCCTTGCTTCTGATGATTTTTCTTTTTTTTTGTATCCCAAAGCCTATATCCAAAATCATGCTGCCCGTAGCCTATAAATGTGCACCTCCTGGACTTCACATCTAGCTTGTTTCTGTGCTCTGTATCAATGTGAACATATGAAGTACAATCGAACACTCTGAGGTGCGAAAGGTTCACTTCTTTCCTGGTCCACGTTTCTTCCAGTAGCCCACCATCCAATGGTGCTGAGGGACTTCTATTGATGAGATATGTGGCAGTATTCACAGTATCTGCCCAAAAGGTCTTGGGCAACCCTGCAAGTAATCTCATACTCCTGGCATGCTCAAGGATGGTCTTGTTAATGAGCTCAGCCACACCATTCTGTTGCGATGTCCCTGTAATCATTTTTTTATGTTTGATTCCATTTGCTGCACAATACTCCTTAAATCTCTTATCACAGTATTTTTTTCCATTATCTGATCCGAGACATTTAACTGTTGTACCTATCTCATTTTCTACCATTACTTTCCATTTCTTAAATACATCAAATACATTAAATTTATATTTTAAGAAATAAATCCATAGTTTTCTACTAACATCATCAATAAAGGAAACAAAACAATGTGAGCCACCAAGAGATAATACCTGTGCCGGTCCCTACACATTAGTGTGTACAAGCTCCAACAGATGCATCTTTGGAGTGCTCCTGTCTTCTTAAAACTTACCTTCTTTTGCTTGCCATACACACATTCGTTGTAGAATTTTAAGTCAATAGACTTCAACCCTAGTAACTTCACTTTTGACAATAGCACTTTCATCCATTTCTCACTCATATGTTCTAACCTCTGATGCTATAACTGCTCATTCACTCTGGTTAATGTGACTGCAAGTGAACTATACGATCCTGAAGTTATGTACGAAGTACCTTCCTTTTTTGCCTCGAGTTATCACCAAGGTACTTTTTGTGATCTTCCAAGAATCACTGGTAAATGTTGTCATATAATCGGTATTCACCAACTGCCCCACTAAGATCAAGTTCCATTTCAAACTAGGTACATATTCTGACATCCTTCAATTTAAAAACCATTCCGTCTTTCTGTTTGACATGAACGTTTCCCTTTCCAATGATGTTGCATGGCTCATCATCACTCAGGTAGACTCTCCTAAATTCACCTAATACATAATCATGTAAAACTTTCTTACATGAAGTGACATGAAATGAAGTACCCGAGTCTATGACCTGAACTCATTCCTCACATCAAGAGACAAGATCAACACCACTGTGTCACTCTCTTCAGATAGATTCACTGAATCCTTCCCACCTTAAGAGCTTCCTTTTTGTTTCTTGAGTGCCCTGCAATCACGTTTCATGTGCCCCTTCTTATACAATTCCAACATCCATCTTTGTCTTTTGGTCACTTGGACTTCTTCCTCGACTTAGAACATTTATGTTTATTACCTCCTTTATTTAGTGATCTTCTTCTTCCTTCAACATTTAGAGCATTCCATGAATCCCCTAAAACTCCTGATGCCTTTCTTCTAGATTCATCGCTGAGAATTAGGACCGGTCACATCATCAAATTTTAGCTTTGTCGACCCTGAAGAATTAATCATAGCAATCACCAAACCATCCCAACTGTCTAGTAGATTGGATAAGATCAATAACACCCTGACCTCATCCTTAAAAACAATGTCAACGGATTCCAACTGGCTTGTGACTGTATTGAACTCGTTTAGATGTTCAGCCACGCTCTCACCATCTGACGTATTCATGTTGAATAAATGTTTTATAAGATGAACCTTGTTGGACGCTGAGAGTTTTTCATACATGGTGGTTAGGGCTTCCAATAATTCTTTTGTAATTTTCATTTTGAATATATTGAAGGCGATACTCTTAGACAAAGAGAGTAGGATTGTTCCTAAAACCTTTCGATCCAATAAAAACCATTTATCATTTGTCATCTTTTCTCTTTTCTTCTCTTTTCCTCCTAAAGGAATATAGAGGTCCTTCTGATATAGATAATCCTCCATCTGCATCTTCTAGAAGATAAAGTTTGAATCATCAAACTTCTCAATTCTAGTCTTCCCTTCTTCCGTCATCACTCCCAATAGAACTAAACCAATTGCTCTAATACCAGTTGTTGCGTAGCATACCAACAACGCAGTGAACTAAGATCCAATCTCCGGTCTCACCCACAAATGATAAATAAGAAGAAATATAAACTAGAAAGAGAATCAAAGCATTCCAAACAAACCATAAGACAAGATATACGTGAAAAATAAGGGTAAAAAATTACGAATGCAAACTTCCACTATGAAGAAAAATGAAGATTACAAGGCAATATACTAACCTCTCCCTTGGAAGTACAGAGAAAATGTAAGGCTCGTATCTTACTTTGTACCATTCCATAGGCTTCCGCGATCCTCCCGGTCTAATTCCAGCAACGCTCGACCCATAGATAGCAATTACGTACGACTGTGAGTTGCATCCTGTAAATTCGGGCCAGCTTGACCCGAGACCTATGTCTTTGCAATCGCGCCATCACTGTGGTTCTACTGTCGCGTTTCGTGTGCCGATCCGACGTCTAAATCATGACATGTGGACTGCAAATTATAATGGACATGAACCGCACGTTATGGGAACCATCGACACCATTCCCTAGGTGGGTGATGTCATGTCCTTACACAAATAATGATGGCCTCTTTTTATAAGTCAACCCTTCTTACATGTAATAATGATATCTCTCTTCCCTAAGCAATGATTGCCATAGCCTACAATTGCTAGCCACACTCCTCTCTTACAAGTCATGATCGCCCTACCATCATGATTGCAACTACCCCTATCTCTTTATCTCTCTCTCCCTCTCTTTCCTCCCATTCCAACAACAAGAGCTCCCAACGTCCATGGCCTCCCTCTATTTCCAACCATGTTGAGAGCTTCACAGCCCATCATCTAACTCCTAGAATCCCATCTCAACCCTCCATTCTTCATCAACCTCCATCAAGATCAATGACAAGGAGAATACGAGTCTAAGGAACTAAAGAAGAAGGCCGATAGGTGGGTGATCCACCATTGATTTCAATTTCTAAGGGCCCACTTATTGTGGAACACACTTGATGTATGCATTATATTAGGGAGGGCCCAATAGTGGCAGGGTCCCTCCCCTTCTCTTCATTTTCTCTCTTATGGGTGTTGGTGTGTGTGGTGGCCCACCACGAAGTATATATTTTATCCATGCCATTCACCTTGTGGGACACACCTAATGGATTCATTGGATGGAAAAACACAAATATTGGCTCTTCTTGAGCTAGTGAGTTCCACACGTGGGACCCATTTGATAATGGATTAGCTAGTGGTCGTTGCCATGTGGGCCCCACCATATTTGAGGTGTGTATTTTATCCCCATCGTCCATCAAGGATGGTGGGATTTCACCATGAAAATTGTCCAACACACCGGACTAGCTTGTTTTAAAAAAAAATGTATATATAATATAATATATATGCATGTGTATATAATTTATAATATAAGCTAGTCCAGAATCTCCAGGGGTCTGGACGGTGGACTCCTTATGTGTTATGTATGATATTACATTATAATATAATATATTATATTATATATATATGCATACCTTTTGGAGATGGGCCACATACGTGGGACCCACCTTGATGCAAGCAATCTGCACCGTCCAGAGTTCAGGACGGTAGGCTTTCCACCACATATGTGCAATATCATGCCGTCCAATCCATCCTAAATTCCAAACCGTCCATTCATTTTACGGTGGGGCCTGCCCAGCTTGATGTATGCGTTTATATTAAGCCGTCCTATCATCATGAGCCCCCACCGTCCGTCTGATTTGAAGGTGGGGCCTGGCCCAGTAGCCGATATCAGCTACTGCTACATGTGCAGTTGTAGTACTTTGGGACAGAATATCCATGCCTTCCTTCTGTTTGGATTGGACGCCACTATGATGTATGAGTTTCATTCCATGCCGTCCAGCTCACTAGCCGGGTGGACCCACCTCTGATAGATGTGTTCTACCCATACCGACCACCCATCTGACATGCCTCAGGTGCCCCACGTTGATGTACTTGTTCTCGCCATGTCGTCCATCCATCTGACGTGCTCATGGCCCCACTCTAATGGATGTGATCCATCCAAGCTGTCCATCTGTTTGGCCACCTCATCTATTTGGCCACCTCGCCTCACGGCCTCAGACAAAAAAATAAGGCATATATAATATCAAGTGGATCGCCCTGTAGAAAACAGTGGTGTTGAAAGCCCACCATAGAAACCCCTCTGGGTTATAGAAGTTTTGAATCAATATAATATTTGTTTTCCTTCTCCGTTCAAGTCCTTGTGACCTTATGAACAGACTGGATGGAAAATAAATACCATGGTGGGCCCGTTGGAATTTAATTGTGGAAATCATTATCACCACTACCATTTGTGGTATGGTCCAGATGACCCTTTGCATATGATTCATTTTTTAAAATGCTATATAATGATCTCTAACCATGGATGCATGGTGTATTGGACTCGGCCATTTGACTCGATCTATTTGACTCGGCCATTTGACTTGGCCTATTTGACTCGACCTATTCGACTTGGCCATTTGACTCGGCCTATTCGACTCGGCCATTTGATTCGGCCCATTTGAATCAGCCTGTTTAATTCGACCCATAGATTTGACCCATTTGAATCGACCCATTTGATTTATACGAGACCCAATGAGACGCATGTGAGGCCTTTGTATGGGCCAAATATAATGTATATGAGGCCCGTTGCGATGTGAGATTCCATCACGATGTATGTAATGATGTTTTGGCTATCATGCCTTGGGAGAAATGATGGTTTGACGTCCACATTGTAAGAACAATGATGGTTTGATGTCCACATTATAAGAGCAATGATGGTTAAATGTCCACATTATAACTCTCCCTAGGGCCCATTGATAGGCCCATGCCTGTAGTGTGTAGGCTGTCTAGGCCCCTCTTCATTATGAACAGGATCCATCACCACATAACATGTATACTATAGTTCCAAGATTCATGCTCATATGCATCATATGTATGTTTGATATGAGGAGTGACTGATCATAGCACATGCCTTCGGGCAGATTGTTTATAGGCTCCCTGATAGGTGGAGTTGCCCTTCATGAACGCATAATACTCGTAGGATTGTTGCATGACTAGTAGTGTGATTCATGCACTTCGCGTTTATATGAAATGATTTCTATATGCCCTAACGACATCAGGGCTATGACCTCCATAGGCACATCGTGGATGACAGGATTGGACACCAAAAATATTGTTACTAAGCATCGGGGCGCCATAGATGTCCCTGGGTAAAAATTTCTAAACCCGATGGTACTAGAGGATGACTCCAACGTCGAGACCGAGTGAATACATGAGTGCATAAGGGATGAATACCAGGAGGTCGGGTCTCCCACTGTGTCGCGGTCGATTGGAAAGGGGTGTGGCCTTACCTTCCCTTGCCCGAGGGTAGGGGGCATTGTTAGGCTGAGTTTGACCAGCTGGTGAATGGGTCCACTTCGACGTGCCGGATAAATATTGGCAGACTATTGGCCAAGTGGATAGTGAGGTTTCTTATGCTGTGAGACCTGTATCCTAGACTGTACCATTCCATAAGCTTTTACAGTCCTACCAGTCGAATTCCAGTAACCCTCGACCTGTATCCGACGTTTGGGTGCTATCCTAAGCCAAGTCCAGCATACCAAAGTCGGCTTGACCCGAAACTTATACCTTGGTGACTGCCCCGTTGCTGCGGTTCCAACATCTCGACTCGCGCGCCATTTCGATACCCGGACCAGGAGATGTAGGCCCGCGTTCAGTTCGAGAAAAATATCGATCATTGTAATTCTGAGAGGATATCTACAAAAGGTCACATCAATCCATAATCATCACACCCCAAACTCGGAGACCAGGCTCACAAAATTCTCGATCACCGAATCCGGCGTCGACAGCCTCCAAAGTACCCCATTCTCAACTCCCGCCATCCATGTAACGTCTCGAAAAAATCCATACAGAGACTCGAGTACTAATTAGATCAGAAATCACTTAGGATTAATTCCCTTAGAAAATAAGCGTAAGTTAACTAGCGCCATGTTATATTAGCTATGAAATTAGTACTGTTTTCTTTAAATACGTTCTACAAGACCCAAAACTTGTGGAACTGTTAACGCTATAACGTCCTGAAACCTAGGATCAAACTCTAAATCCATTTGCTCTCAGGAACCCTTTGAAACTTTATATTGGATCTAGACCATACGTCGAGAGTCCGATATCTACAATCTTAGACCATTATGACCGCTTAGCTGGACTTGACAATCGCTTCGAAAATCAAGCCTAACTGATGTTCTGAGGCTATTTCATTGAGCCTGGAGCAAGGAGTGTGAGAAAGAGTGAAATTCATTAAAAATTAAATGTAATTTAAATAAATCTGGCACGTTTCGCTTGCAAGTTAAGTATAAGCATTCAGACCGTTGGAATCTGACCCAAATACACCCTCGGATTAGGGAACATTTCTCACTCAGGTCAGTATACTTGAAATCCTTAATCGAATCTCCGTGACCGCTGAATTGAAACTGGTCTACCACGTGCGATCTGAGAACACTATCGGACTGAAAAATTAATGTGATCAGGATCCAATATCCATGAGCTTAAGTCCGACCGCATTTAGTCAGGGGACCTCCAGAAATGCTCTTTTGAATCGGGAAAGACTCGATTTGGTTATAACCCAAGTATACCTTTGTTCCAAGTCTATATAGGTGACTTTCTAATCTATTTAAAGACCTTAAACCCTCTCACACCCCTCCCATACGAATTTGTTAAAAATCCTAGAAAAGAGAAGAGAGAAAAGAGAGAAATTTGGTGAGAGTTGTGAGGGAAACTTCTTGCCATTCGATCCGGCTTCCACACGTGCTTAACCACTGCGTTTTAATCACCCTTCCGGTGATTCTGACTTCATCTAGGTAAGAAAACCCTAACCTCAACCTGTTTTGGAGATTCCATCGATACAATTAGCGAAGTAGCCGATTCATCTTTTGATATAGGTCGTCATACAGGCGTTGACGAAGTATAGAGTATCTATTCGATTCGTTACGCTTCTACGACGAAAGGTGAGGATTCTAGATGCTTAGATTGACTGATTTCAAAGCTTTCAATATCGTTTAATAGTAGATTATCGACAAGAACATCATTTGACATGTAGAACATGCTGTCTGTTTTCCATTTCAACTGCGTACGGAGAATATGAGATTTAGGGTATTTTAGGCATTTGTAGGAAATACTGTATACGTCCGTATTTTGCCAAAATAATTTCCATGTTTATTTGTCATGTTATCATACAAGATACGCATGTATGATCTGTTTGGAGAAGAGATTCGCCCTAATGCGCACTTTGGGTCGACATACGTTATGTAGACTAAAGTGTGTAGACTAAGTGTTTGTATAAATATTTGTATTAGTATGTATTGAGTAAATGTTGATGTAGATTAGTCTTGAGATTGAATTCTCTTTTAATATGATGATGTATATGATTTTCCTCCATGTTGTTATTGATTTGATTTCCTTATATGTATGGAATACATGTGTTTGGTTGATTTTCTTACGTTGTATGTTATAACATGTTGCTAACATGCTTGGATTGTTTGTATTTCATTTCTGTTAATCTCATATGATCACTGATGTTGATTGCAAGTGCTTGGGACTATGCTCTAGTCCAGGCAGTTGGTAATAGATTTGAATTCGTGGTTGGCTTTTATTTGCCACGAAGGACTCGTCGATGAACGCGAGTCGTGCTTTGGGTTGGCGGCAGTGGTTAGGCCACACGAGGTGTTTTATGCACTTCATATCGTTCAGCTTGAGGTGCGCTCGTGCTAGTCGAGCCCGTCAAGTAACTCGACTGACCATTGTATATTCACCTTGTATTAGTCATAACTGCTTAAACCTAGGGTACTAAATTTACTAGTGAAACCCCTGATAACCATGGTACCTTGATCCATTAAGACTCATGAGCTGGACATGGTGGTATGGGACATCGTGGTGGAGCTGTCGGCCTACGCTGGGGCCACAAACCTCTCCATAGTGACTAGTGAGCACTTTAGACTCGTGAGCCGATTGTGGTGGTATGAGACACTACATTCGAGCTGTCGGCCTACTTTGATTGGTGACGAGCCCTTTGTAGTGACCTCGAGCGTATTCTGAGTCTACATGAGGTGACGACCCTTCCATAGCAACAAGAGTACAACTAGACCTGTATTTATAAGGTGATGGGGGAGCGGTGCAACGAGTGCGAGCAACAGCCCTGACAGCCCTTGCAGTGACTTAGAAATATACCATCGTATGAGATTAATAGGAGTGACGACCCTAGACAGGATCTATGTTGGGATTGATATAAGGAAGGTACCTTAGTTTCTCAATACTGCTGTATGAAAGGACTAATAACAACTCAGTAATCATATCCACATCGCACTGCATGTGCCTGGAAGATGTGGAGCACTGAGGGAAGAAAGCATGCCGCGGATGTAAGATGGTGTCGCATGAGGGAGTATGTCGGTGAGGGCATCCATCATGTCATTTCATGCTTGCATTAACAACAGTATCTAGGAATGTCTGATTGCTTACTTTACTATTATCGCGTGATTGATTTGATAACATACTAACTATATGATTCTACTGAGTTGATCACTCACTCCCACATTACGGGACGGTGTTTGCAACACCTACCAGACTCTGTCTTAGATGCAGGTTGCGAGGCGATTCAGGATGTGGAGCCGGACTACGACAAGGACCAAGACGAGTTCTCATACATGCAGTTTTTCGACGGCTTTGCGTAGGTGACCTGGATTGGCGGGACTTGCTAGTTGGACCATATGACATTTTAATTTTTGGTTTGATATATGTATATATGACTCTGAGATGTATTCATACTTTGGAGACAGATCGAGATTGTTTTTATTTTACATGCAGTGATATATATATTTTTCAATCTTTCGCTTGCGTTTTATCACTGGATCTGGAGTATGAATTGCATTTTTGGTATAATCTCACTTATGTTAATGCACAACTCAGACAACATTGAATCATATGTATATTTATTGCATAAGTGATGGTCTGAAACTCGGGAGTCGGGTTTCTACACGACCCCCGATTTTCAGGGTGTTACAATCCATGTACCAGGTTTCGATCCTAGGATACTACAAGGAGGGTTTCAAATATGATTTTGATTTTGTATAAGCATAACCATAGGATAACCTATGAACAATAACCACAAGAACACCATCGTAAAATCCACTATGATAAAAAAATTTGAGTACAAGGTGTATGAAAGGGAAATACAATATAATGAAAGTAATAAAAACTCTAGAAGCTCAGTTGTATGCTCCAACTGTAGCGAGACTATGGCTGCGTCCTGGCGTCATCTGCACGCATCAATCATGCATAAGCTTATAGAAAGCGTAGAGGGCAGTGTAAGTGTGTGCACAATATGAGTGTGCTAAAAATGCAAGGTCAAAGTAATGCGAAACCATGCGGATGAGTACATGAATGCAATCAGCTGTACCAAGGCTATGCAGTGCAAGATATGAATGCTATTGGCCATATCAAGACTATGCGATGTAAGATGCAACTTAAGCATGCCAATCCTCATCCAAATCCTCATGCAGGTCATCAATATCAGTACAGTTCTCATTCTGGATAATCATCAGGGTCTAGTACACTCTAGCCAGCTTTTCGGCCTTATCCGGTTGCACAACTGGGAGAGTGGAAGAAACCTCACTAACTGCCTACCAATATCGGGCCCGGCTCGTCCATAGCAGACCCATTCCTCAAGTTGGTCAAACTCAACCTAGAAATTGCCCCCTCACTTAGGCGGATAAGGTCACACCCCTTTCTAACCGACCACGACACAGTGGGAGATGCAGCCTATTGGATACGGCCCTCGCGCGCTCGTATATCCACTCAGTCTCGACGTTGGAGTCATCCTCTAGTACTATCGGATTTAGGAATTTTCACCCAGGGACATCTAGGACACCCCGATGCTAGAAACAGTATTTTCAGTATCCAATCCATCCATTCATGATGTATCTGTGGAGGTTATGGCCCTGATGTCGCTAGGGCATGCAATAATCACAATCACACAAATACAATTGCATGAATCACTCTACCAAACATGCAACAATCCTACGCATCCCGCACGCTCATGAAGGGAAACTCTGCCTATTAGGGAGCCCGTAAACTATCTGCCTAAAGATATATGTTATGATCAGTCACTCCTCATATCAAGCATACATATGATGCGTATGAGCTTGAATCATGAACCTATACTATACATGTTATATGGTGATGGACTCTATTCAAAACGAAGATGGGCCTAAACGGCCTACATACTACAAGTATGGGCATATCAATGGGCCCTAGGGAGAGTGATAATGAGGACGTTTAACTAAAATCATCCTTACAATGTGGACATTAAACCATCATTACTCCTAAGGCATGACTTGTCATGAACATCATTACATAAACCATGGTGGAATCACACATTGCAATGGGCCTTATGTACATCACGTTGGGCCTCGACCCAAGGGCTCCAAATGCATCAAATGGGCCGCATCACATGAGCCTCATATATATCCAGGTGGGCCCCAACATCGGGCCTTATATATCACATCGGGCCTAATCAAATGGGCCAAAACATTGGGCCTAATTAACTTGGCCAAGCCAAATGGGCCGAGTTGAATGGACCGAGTCAAATACATCAAATGGGTCACATCATGTGAGCCTCATATATATCAAAGTGAGCCTCAACAATATACCTCATACACATCATGGTGGGCCTCAACAATGGGCTATAAATACATCAAGATGGGCCTCATCACATACCCAAAAAGAGTCATATCAAAGGATCATTTAGACCATACCCCAAGTAACAGTGGAGATAATTTTCTCTGTTTAAACAATTCACAGGGGCCTACCATAAGGTTTATTTCCCACCCCACTGTTTCCTGAAATATGGTCCACCTAATCCTAGATTTGTCTTATTTTTAATTTCAAGCCTTAAAATGAGCTTTCAAAATGGTTGGACAGCTCAGATGCAACCATGCCTCATGATGGGTCCCATAGATGGACGACATGATTTATACATACATCGTGCTAGGTGCCATAGCAGATGGGCCCCACTGCAGATGCAGCGTCAGCCGTTGCTGATGGTTTGAGTACAGGTGGGTCCCACGTAGGGCCCACAACGATATATCTTATAGTATATATATATATATATATATATATATGCATATATGTAATATTATATTATATTTATATAATGTAAAATAATATCATATAATTTAATATAATATATTATATGATAATATAATATATCTAATATTATATTATATTATATTTATATAATACAATATATCATACAGGAGCTTTAAAAAAAGCCAGCATCCAGACCGTTGGAAGCTCTGGACAGTGCTGATCTTTGGCATAAATCTAGTGGGTCCCACACGTGCGGCCCACCGTAACATTTATTTTTCATCCAATGTTGATAAGGTCACACAAACCCTGGATAAAGAGGAAAGACAAATTTCTTAATGATCCAAAACTCCTGGACCAATGGAGTGTTAATGGTAGCCGTTCAATCCTACTATTTCTTGTGATATGGGCCATCTGAGTTCCAAATACCCCTAATTTTTAGGTGACCCGTAGCTAGGAGGGAGGTTCACCAAATGCATGGTATTGATGTTAAACTCACATCATGGTGGGGCCTGAGTTGGGGCTCATTGAACAGCACCTGTGCAAAACCAAGTAGTGGACGCTGCTTGCTGCAGCATCCATAGACGCTAACAGCAACAGCGTCTGCTGATGCAAATCTTTTTTTTTATTATTTTCTATTTTTAGGTAGTTTTTCATAGGTGGGGCCCGCATCCGGGAGATCTAACCCACTAGTTGGGTTCTAGGGCTCATGACAGGCCAAATGAGCCCAATATGAAATATATTTTTGGCGGGTAGAAACATCAAGGTGAATTGAACGGTAGAAATCCCTCTTTCTAAGCTATGGCCTGCCAGGAAATCAGATTAAGTTCATTTTTTTAGCTCAACGCCTAAAATGGTCATAGAAAAATGATGGACAGTGTGGATCAGTCCCATACATCAAGGTGGGGCCTACATGGGTGGCCCACCCCGAAAAAATATAAATCCTTCTATATAGCTCGTTAGTACATACCCATGTCAGTACATGCACTCTATGTTAGCCACCACACCCTGTCTAGCGTCCAGGATGCTGGACGGCATGGATAAACACATCATTGTAGTGGGTCTCACATGGACGTGGCTCACACATCAAGGTGGGTCCCACATGAACATGACCCACCTAATTGGAACCAATCTGATACTTGTGTTTTTCCTTCATCTTGACCATCCAATAGACCTACTGCAATGTGGGCCTCACGATCAAACGACCAAGATCATCTTGCACATGGTGGCCACAAGACATCACACTAAAAAAAGAGAAAGAGAGAGAGAGAAAGAGAAAACGGGTGAGATAGAGGGACCCTGCCACTATGGGCCCCTCACTACATTACATACATCAAAATGGGTCCCACAAACAAGTGGGCCCTAAAATGAGAATTAACGGTGGATCAACCACCTATCGGCCTCCTTCTTGGTCCCTTGGCCTCCTTAGCTCCTTGCCTTCACTATTGATGGAGGTTGATGATGAATGGATGGTTGAGATGGGAGATGAGAGAGGGAAAGTGGGCCACACTTATTTTGGGAGAGTGAAAGCTTGAACGTATGAATTTTTTTTTGTTGCTTGTGAGGTTTTTGAGAAATGAGAGAGAGAGTGAATTGATGGGATGATATGGGATGGTGTGATGGGTGATGGGTGGAGTGATGGATGAAGTGATGTAAGAGTTGACTTTAGGGTAACTTGTGTAAGAGAGAGGTAGGGGTAAGGTATAGGTTGCTTGTACTTGACTTGGTGTGTGATGTATACTTGATTGATGGGATTGAGGATGGAGTGATGGATGAAGTGATGTAAGAGTTGACTTTAGGGCAGCCTCATCTGCTGCGGTCTTCCTCTTTCCCATGAGAGAGAGGATGGTGGAAAGGGAGAAAAAGGCCAAAATAGCCTCCACAAGAACCACGGAAAAAGAGGGAAATGGGGAGAAACGGCTACCCAAACAGATTGAAGCAAATCTAGGCGCTGTAGAGGGATGAATCAAGCTTCCAAAGGCTGGATTCTCAAAGGGAAAAGAGAAAACTAAATAGGAATGGAGCTCCACACGATTTCAGCCTTGAATGAAGGTTGTGGGAGCCTCAAACGACAAAAATGGAGGGAGAGAGGACTGCCTGCTGCTGTGGACAATGGAGTGGGACCGGTTTTAGCAAAAAATGGGATTGGGAGAGGTTTAGAGACATGATTTGAGAGGGTGGCAGCAAGAAAGTGAAGAGAGGAGAGCTTGGGGACATCTTTTGTGAAGGAGGTGCGGGTTTCAGGGGGTTTAACGGTGCGAACCGCACATGGGAGGGGTGTCCTACCCCATTTAGGGCATCTGCCCGATGCACGACTCAAATGGGGCCCACTAGTTGGTGATGCATCGCCGAACCGGCGATGCCATTGCCGGCCAACCTTCAATCCAGCCAGTCTGGCCACATGGGTCGAGTCCTACCTGCCTTAGGGACCCCAAATATGTGTGGGACCCACCCTGGTTCATTGTACTTTGGCCTAAATGGGCCCAAAACTCTATTTGGGGCATTTCGGGGTCAGTCTATAAACCAGAATGAGTTTATGCATCATGTAGAATATGATTTTGGGATAGGAGAATCTAATCCATCCAATTAACCCATTTTTTACAAGAGATTCCATAATTAGAATGGCCAAAAGTCCAATTCTTACATATATTTACTATTTATAGTAAATTTTTGTCGAAGCATGATTTTCTATCATCAACACATTAGGATTTATGCCTAGTGTGAAAAGACTTAGAAAAAGTTGAAGAATGGGGTGGTACGAGGAAGGATTCTGAAGGAATTGGATGAAACGGGGTTTTTAAGCCCTGAGATTATGTGCAAGGGTTGTGGTTGCCCCACAACCCAAGGACATGAATTTTTGGGTTAGAATTCCTCCTAGGAGCATATTAGACCTGAAAACTAACGACCTAGAGGCGACTTAGGTCGCTTCACGTAACCATAGATGCGTTACGGACTCGATCGAACGATCGATTTGAGTAAACTTCACCTATTGGAGAAACTGTGATCCTATAAGTGTTTCTAGGTTCCTTTTGCACCCACCTAAGTCAAAGGGGCGACAGTGTACATTGCATGTCCATAACCCAGGTCCAGTTTAATCTCAATCATGCTCTGATACTAACTTGTAACACCCTGAAAATCGGGGGTCTTGTATAAACCCGACTCCCGAGTTCCAGACCATCACTTATGCAACAAATATGATTATGATTCAATGTTGACTGAGTTAAAGCATTCACATGAGTAAGATTATACTAAAACTGCAATTCATACTCCAGATCCAGTGATAAAACGTAAGCGAAAGACTGAAAGATATATATATCACCGTATAAAAATAAAATAATCTCAAACTGTCTCCAAAGTATGAATACATCTCTGAGTCTCATATACATGTAATAAAATAAAAATCAAAATGTCATAAGGTCCAACTATGAAGTTCCACCAATCTAGGTCACCTATGTAAAGCCGTCAGCGAACTACATATACGAGAACTCGTCTTGGTCCTCATCGTAGTCTAGCTCTGCATCTTGAATCGCCGCATCACCTGCATCTAAGACAGGGTCTGGTGGGTGTTGTAAACACCATCCCGTAACGTGGGAGTGAGTGATCAACTCAGTGGGATAATAGAGCAAAGATTAGCATGTTCTCAAATCAATCACGCGATAATAGTAAAGCAATAAATCAAACATTCCTAGATACTGTTATTAATGTATGCATGAAATGACATGATGGATGCCCTCACCGACATACTCCCTCATACGGCACCATCTCATGCTCGCTGCATTCTTTCTTCCCACAGTGCTCCATATCTTCCAAGCACATGCAATGCGATATGAATAATGATTACCGGGTTATTATTAGTCCTTTTCATACAGCAGGATTGGGAATTTAAGGTACTTCACTTATATCAATCCCAACACAGATCCTGTCTAGGGTCGTCACTCCTAGAAATCACATACGATGTTATAGTTTGTAGGTCGCTGTAAGGGCTGCCAGGGATGTTGCTCGCACTCGTTGCACCATTCCCCCATCACCTTATCAATACAGGCCTAAAGTACTCTCATCGCTATGGAAGGGTCGTTGCCTCCAGTAGACTCAGAATACACTCGCGGTCACTACAAAGGGCTCGTCACCTGATCAGTGTAGGCTGACAGCAAGAATATAGTGTCCCATACCACCATAATCTTCTCACGAGTCATAGGTGCTCACTGGTCACTACGGAGAGGTTTGTGGCCCCAGTGCAGGCCGACGGCTCGACCACGGTGTCCCATACCACCATGCCTGGCTCATGAGTCTTTATGGATAAAGGTACCATGGTTGACATGATTTTCAATGGTAAGTTTAGTACCTTAGGTTCAAGCAGTTATGACTCATACAAGGTGAACAATCATCGGCCAGTCGGGTTACTTGACGGGCCTGACTAGTACGAGTGCATCTCAAGTCGATCGACATGAAGTGCATGAAACACTTCGTGTGGCCTAACCACTGCCGCCAACTCAAAACATGACTCGCGTTCATCGATGCGTCCTTCGTGGCAAACAGAAGCCAACCACGAATTTACTCTGTTACCGACTGCCTGGACTAAGCATAGCCCCAAACATTTATAAGTCAACATCAGTAATTATATGTGAGTAATGGAATTGAAATACAACAATAGAAGCATGTTGAAACATATTATAACATACCACTTAAACAAATCATCCAACGCATGCATCTCATACATATAATGAAATCCGTACATATAGCCAACATGGTGAAAATCATATACATTAGCATGTTGATTGAGAATTCAATCTCAAAACCAATACACAACACCATTTACTTGATACGTACTAATACAAACATTTATACAAACACTTAGTCTACACACTTAAGTCTACATAGCGTATGTCGACCCAAAGTGCGCATTAGGAAAAATCTCTTCGCCAAACCAATCATGCACGCATTCCTAATATACTAACACGACAAGAAGCCATGGCAAATATTTCAGCAAAATATGGATGTAAACAGTATTTCCTACAAATGACTAAAATGCCCTAAATCTCATATTTTTCATACATTTGCAAAATGAAAAATGGACAGCATGTTGTACATGTCAAACGGCGTTGCCGTCAATAATCTACTATTAAACAACATTGAAAGCTTTGAAATCATCCAATCAAAGTGTCTAAAATCCTCACCTTTCGCTTTAGATGTGTATCATTTCGAACGGAACGAATACACTTCGTCAACAGCGTCAATACGACCTAATGCACAAGTACATAAGCTACTTTGCTATTTGAATCGAAGAAATTCCCAAATCAGCAAGTGGTTAGGGTTTTCCTTACCTAGAAGTGCGTTGGAATCACCAGAAAAGTGATTTGAACGCCTTGCTTTAGCACGTGTAAGAACTAGCACAAGTGGCAGGAAGATCTTTCCCACACTCACTCACAATCTCTCACTTTCTCTCTCTCTCTAGCTAGGGTTTCTAGCAAATTCGGATGGGTGAGATATGTGAGGGTTTAAAGCCCTTATATAGGTCAAAACCTTCCCAAATTAGGCTTGGGAACAAGGTACACTTAAGTTATAACCAAAATGGGACTTTTTCGATCCAAAAGAGTGTTTCGGGAGGTCCCCTGGCCGAACGCGGTCGTACTTAAGCTCATGGTCACTGGATGTTGCTCACACCTAGTTTTCAGTCCGGTAGAGTTCGTAGATCGCACGTGGCGGTCCAGTTTCAGTTCAACGATCATCGTACCTAAATCAGGTCTACAAGTCTCATGATATGAAAGAGAAATTTTTCCTGATCCGAGGGTGAAATTTGGCTGAATTCTGATGGTCAGAACGCTTAATAATAACGCACCAAGTCACGTGCCAGATTTGGATTTAAATTTCCAAATCCAACCCTTTTCTCACTCTCTTCACTCCAGGCTCAATGAAATAGCCTCTGAACGTCGGTTGGGCTTAATTTTCGAAATGATTGTCAAGTCCAGTTAAGCGGTCATAACGGTCTAAGATTGTAGGTATTGGACTTTCGACGTACAGTTTTGATCCAATACAAAGTTTCAGAGAGTTCCTGAGAGCAAATGGGTTTAGAATTTGATCCAAGGTTTCAAGATATTATAGCGACATTGATTCTTCAAGTTTTGGGTCTTGTAGAACGTATTTAAAGTGTTCAGGGACAATTTCATAGCTACTCTAGCGTAGCGCTAGCTAACTTACGCTTATTTTCTAAAGGAATTAATCCTAAGCGATTTCTGGTCGAGTTGGTACTCGAGTCTCAATATGGATTTTTCCAAGGCGTTACAGTCCATGTGGGACCCACCTTGATGGAATATTCACACTGTCCGTCCAGCATCCTTGGATGTTAGACATGATATAGAGAAGTGTAAAGTGACGGTGGGGTGTGGATAACAGTGAAGTGTAAACTGACACGGGGTGCAGCTAACGGTGAAGTGTAAACTGGCAATGGGGTGTACTCGCCAGCGACATCAGGGTAAGAAAAAAATGAAATATAAATAATAAAATATTTTATAAGAGGGGTAACCCATTACATGGGAACCACCTCTTTTTTTTTAAAAAAAAAAAGCTGGAACTTGCAGCTGCATTTACTGACAGCAGGGTCCGTGAGACCCATTCATGCCGTCCATCCATTAGATGGGCCACACCTCATGCATGTGATGCATCCACCATCTAAGGACGGTGGGACCCATCCAACGTGTGGGGATACCGCCGAAAGCATGTAACTATCCAGGCCCTAGACGGCCTAGACGTTAGATATGTTATATATATTATATTATATTATATTAAATACATGATATGGTGGGCCCTACATGGGACCCACCTCTTCTCTCTTTAATAGCAGCCAAGCTGCACGCACCACAGCTACATAATTGCTCTATTGACGTCAGTAGGTCTGTGGGACCTGCTTTAGCTATGTGGACGTCACCACTAGCTGTTGTACAAAAGGTAACAAGATCCGTGGGTCCCACCTGTTTCATCCACGCCATCTATTTATGGGACCCATCATGTTGCATGTGTTGTATCCATACCGTCCAACCATTTGTGATATCATTTTATGGCATGGAAAAATGAGTGAATTTAGATCCTAAGTTCAAGTCGACGCTACCATTTTATCAATGGGACTTCTTAGTGGGACTATTTTTGACATTTTGATTTTTTTTTTTTATTACATGTATATGAGACTCAGAGATGTATTCATACTTTGGAGACAGTTGGAGAGTATTTTGTTTTCATACAGTGGTATATATATCTTTCAGTCTTCTGCTTGCGTTTTATCACTGGATCTGGAGTATGAATTGCAGTTTTGGTATAATCTTACTCATGTAAATGCTTTAACTCAGACAACATTAAATCATAATCATGTTTGTTACGTAAGTGATGGTCTGGAACTCGGGAGTCAGGTTTCTACACGACCCCCGATTTTCAGGGTATTACAGTTTCGACCCTTAAACTTTTGAAATCTAATAAAATAGATACGTTAGTTAGATAGATTAGCGTCTCCTACCCCAAAATCATATGCTATACGCCGTAGAAATTCATTTCGATTTGTAAACTGGCCTCGAAAAGCCTCGAACGGAGTCGTGGGCCCACCCACACTAATCCACAATGATCCAAGGTGGACTCCACATATTTTTGGGCACCTCAGGGAAGGAGGACCCAGCCTAGATGGTCGGGCATCATCAAAACCAAGTTCGGTCGGCGAGGCCTCGTCAGTCAATGGTCCAGGCTGGGTCCGGGCTTCGGGCTGACGCAGTTTGGGGGGTAGGGTACCTCTCCTAGGTGTGGGTCATCCCTTAAAACCTCCCCGATCAGGTACTTCCTTCACAAAGTGACCCTCTAAGCTCTCCTTTCTCACCAAAATGCCTGAATTTTGGTAAAAACCACCCCTCCAAACTCTTCCTTCTTCCATTTCCAAGCACCCTCACTCCACCCTTCAAATCTCATCTCAAACAAAAATCAATAAGGGCTACTTCCTTTAGAAATCTAATGAGAATCAACTAGCGCTGCGTTAGACGACCTGTGAAATTCTCACCAATCACTTCGAACACGATCTGTTAGAGTCACAACGTATAGAATAGTTGACGCTACAATACCGTAAAATCTACGATCAAACTCTATTCCCGATTGCTCTCGGGAGCACTTGAAACTTTGTATCGGCTCTGGACCGCACGTCGGAAGTCTGATTATCCTGAACTTAGACAATCTTGACCGCCTATATGGACTTGACAATCACCTCAAAAATCAAGTCCAGATGATGTCCCACGACGATTTCCTTGAGTCCAGAGTGAAGAGTGTGAGAAATGTTAGAAATTAATATAAATTATGAAATCTGGCACGTGTCGCTTGCGCACCTTTTTCTAAGCGTTCTGACTGACAGAATTCAATCAAATTTTACCCTCGGATCAGGATAGGTGGCCCTTACATGTCAACGCACTTGTGGCCCTGATCGAGTACCGGTGGCCTTTGAACTGAGACTGATCCGCCACGTGCGATCTGGGAACACTACCAGACTGAAAACTTGTTGTGAGCAGGATCCAGTATCCATGAGCTTAAGTCCGACCGCATTCGGCCAGGGGACCTCCAGAAATGCTCCGTTGAGATGGAACAGTGCGTATTTGGACATAAAATTAGTATACTTTGGCCCCAAGTCTATTTTCGTCACTTTTGGACTTATAAAAAGGGCTTAAACCCTTAATCTTTCATTCCATATGAATTTGGAGAGAGAAGAGAGAAAAGAGAGAGAAAGGGAGGGAGATTTGGAACTCTCTCTTGGGATTCTTCCCTGCTACTCCATGTTCCAAAGCCGCTGCTTCTACACCACCATTCCGGTATTTTCAGCTCCATTCTTAGGTAAGAAATCCTAACCCTAACCTATTTTAAGGCTCCTATGGGTACAAGCGGCTAAGTAGCTGACTCACCTTGTGTTGTAGGTTGCCAATCAGTCGTTGACGACAACGTAGAGTCCCTATTCGATTCATTACGCTCCTACGGCGTAAGGTGAAGATTTTAGACGCTTAGATTGACTGATTTCAAAGCATTCAATGTCGTTTAATAGTAGATTATTGACGAGAATGCTGTTTAACATGTAGAACATGCTGTCCATTTTCCATTTCGACTGCGTACGGGAAATATGAGATTTAGGGTATTTTAGGTATTTGTAGGAAATATTGTATACGTACGTATTTTGCAGACATGATTACCATGGATATTTGCCGTGTATTTATACTAGTTATGGATGTATGATTTGTTTGGCAAAGAGATTCGCCCTAATGCACATATTGGTCGACATATGCTATGTAGACTAATGTGTGTAGACTAAGTGTTTGTTGAAATGCCTAAATCAATATGATTTATGCCTGCCAAATGTTTTGAATGTAAGAACATGATTGTGTGTACTAGACAACTCCTTGATATAAGGATCTGTCATATTATATGTTGAAATCAACATACGTCAAGTACATTAGAATTGTGTGGACTAAGTGGTTGTATAAATGTCTGTATTAGTAAGTATTGAGTAAGTGGTGTTATAGATTAGCGTTGAGAATGGATTCTCAACCAATTTAATGATACACATGATTTCCTCCAAACTTGTTGTATTTGAATTGGTTACCTTATGTGTGAACTACTCGTGTTTGGTTAACTTCTTATGATGTACGTTACAACATGCTGATAATATGCTGGAATTTCTTGTATTTCAATTTTGCCTCGCTCATCTGATTATTGTTTCACATTACATGTGCTTGGGGCTATACTCTAGTCCAGGCAGTCGGTAACAGTTTAGAATTAGTGGTTGGATTCTATTCGCCACGAAGGATGTGTATAACGAACCCGAGTCGTACTAGAGTCGTCGGCAGTAGTCAGGCCACACGAAGTGCTTGTGCACTTCATGTCAATCGATTCAATTTGCGATCGTGCTAGTTGGACTCACCAAGTAACCCGACTGACCATTGTATGTTCACCTTGTATTCGTCATAACTGCTTGAACCTAGGGTACTGAACTTACCATTGAAAACTCTGTTAACCATGGTACCTTGATTCATAAAGACTCATGAGCCAGGCATGGTGGTATGGGACACCGTGGTTGAGCTGTCGGCCTACGCTGGGGCTACAAACCTCCCCGTAGTGACCAGTGAGCACCCTACTCTGAGTAGATTATGGTGGTATGGGACACTATATTCTTGTTGTCGGCTTGCATTGATTGGTGAAGAGCCCTTTGTAGTGACCTTGAGTTTATCCTGACACCGCATGAGGGCGACAAGTCCTGATGTAGTCTTAAGGATATAAATAGGCCTGTATTGATAAGGTGATGGGGGAGAGGAGCAAAGAGTGCGTGTAACAACCCTGACAGCCCTTGCAGTGACCTATAAAGATAACATCGTATGAGATTACTAGGAGTGACGACCCTAGACAGGATCTGTGTTGGGATTGATATAAGGAAGGTACCCTAGTTTTCTAATCCGGCTGTATGAAAAGGACTAATAACAACCTGGTAATCATTATCCATATCGCACTGCATGTGCCTGGAAGATGTGGAGTAGTGCGGGAAGAAAGTATGCCATGGACGCAGATGGTGCCACATGAGGGAGTATGTCGGTGAGGGCATCCATCATGTCATTTCATGCTTGGATTAAAAACAGTACCTAGGGATGGTTGATTGTTTTCTTTACTATTAAAGCGTGATTGATTTGATAACATGTTAATCTTTGCTCTATGATTCCACTGAGTTGATCACTCACTCCCACGTTACGGGACGGTGTCGCGCACACCAACCAGTCCCTATTTTAGTTGCAGATGATGGCGCTGCTTGTGAAGTGGAGCCGGACTTGATGATGATGAGGAGGATTTCTCCTATATGCGTATTCTGACCGAAGGAATTACAGAGAGGTTGATTAGATGCAATGACACTTGTCTTTTTTTACACTTTTGAAGCACTCGTGTATATTCTTTTTATTCATTTTTGGAGTATACATGTATATATTTAACCTGGTAACATGTTCACACTCTGGAGACCTACAACAGTTTATATATGTTATATATACTATCACAGTCTTCCGCTTGCATAATTTAACTGTCTCTGGAGTATGATATGTTGTTTTGGCTTAATCTACTTCATGTTTCTTGCACTATTACAACCGACATTCATCCATCATTGAAAATGTTGCATAAGTGATGTTCTGGAACTCGGGAGTTGGGTTTCTACCCGACCCCCGATTTTTGGGGTGTTACATATAGTTGATCGGTTGTTCCTCTATAGACCCCGCCTTATTTATATGATGATTATTGGTGCCAATTATCGATGTTGATTGTCGGTGCCGATTATTGATGCTGATTGTCGATGCCGATTATCGATCATTAGTGCCGAATATCGAGGCCGATTTCGAATCCGATTGTAGAGGTTGAGTTAGATTGTCGAAGCTAATTATTGAGGCCGATTTCATTTGGTCGAGGCCGATTCTGTTTGGTCGAGGCCGATTCAATTTGTCGAGGCCAATTCCATTATCGAGGCATATTCTGTTTAATGAGGCCGATTCCATTTATCGATGACGATTCCATTGTTGAGGCCGATTCCGTTTGATGAGGCCAATTCTATTTTTCGAGGCTGATTCCTATTATCGAGGTCGATTCCGATTGTCAAGACCAATTCTGATTATCGAGGCTAATTCCGTTGGTCGAGGCTGATTCTGATTGTTGAGGCCGATTTTGATTATCGAGGTCAATTCTGTTTGGTTGATGTCGATTCCGTTTGTCGAGGCCATTTTCATTATTGAGGTTGATTCCGTTTGTCAAGGCCGATTCCATTATTGAGGGCAATTTTGATGGTCGAGGCTAATTCCGTTTAATGAGGCCGATTCCATTTGTTGAGGCCGATTCCGTTGTTGAGGCCGATTTTGATGGTCGAGGCTAATTCTGTTTAATGAGGCTGATTCCATTTGTCGAGGCCGATTCCAATTGTCGAGGCTGATCATCGAGGTAGATTCTGATTATCGAGGCCTAATGTAATGTGTATATGGCTTATGGGATGCGTCCCTTTGTGATGTATATTAGGCCTATGTTAGAAGCCTATTGTGATGTATATGTGGCCCATGTGATGCAGCCTACTTGATGTATATGAGGCCAAATGTGATGCATTTATGGCCATCCATTGAGGGCCACCTTGATGTGATGCATAATAAACCCATGTGAGAGGCCCATTGCGATGTGCTTGGGGCCCATGGGTTGTGGCCCATTTTTATGTATTCAGGGCACATGGGACGTGGCCCATCCAATGTATATAGGCCCATGTGACACAGCCCCTTATGATTGTATGGGGCCCATTGTGGTGCATTTGAGGGCCAGGCTATGGAGCACATTGTGATGTATATTAGGCCCATGTGAAAGGCCCATTGTAATGTATATTAAGCTCTTGAGTGAGGCTCATGGTGTTGTATTTTAGCCCTCGTGTGAGGTCATGGGTCCACTATATGTTAGGTTGTCTGTGGGCCATTCCTTGGGGGCAATGTTGGTTAAATATCCACTTTATCAAGGTCAATTAGTGATGTCGATTATTGATACTGATTATGAGTATGTGGCAGCATAACATCATGATACATGCCCATACACATCATCTGCATGTTTGTTATGAGATGTGATTGACCATTACATATGCCATTGGGCAGGTTGTTATGAGACTCCCAGATAGGCGGAGGTTATCTCACATGATCACATAATATGCACAGGATTGATGCATGACTAGAATGTATGACTCATGCACCTTACATTGTGTGTTGTGATTATTATACGCCCTAGCGACATCAGGGTCGTAGCCTCCACAGGCATATCATGGATGGCCAGATGGGACACTAGAAATCTATTATTAGCATCGGACTGTCATACATGGCCCTGGGTGAAAATCCCTAAACCTCTTGGTACCAGAGGAGCCCCAACATTGAGACCGAGTGGATACATGAGTGCCAGAGTGCCGAATACCAAGAGGCCTCGTCTCCCACTGTGTCGTGGTTGGTTGGGAGGGGGTGTGGCCTTACCTGTCCAAGGGAGTAGGCATAGCTAGGATGAGTCTGACTAGCTCCTAAATGGGTCCACTATCGACGAGCTGGGTTAGCATTTGTATACTGCTGGCAGGCGGGGAGTGAGGTCTTTTTCACTTGCTGGGCTAAGCCGCTTGCAGGGGAGGTAGCCAATTTAAAGTGTACTAGACCCCGGTGATGATCCCAGAGATGTACCGTACTGATATGTGGACTTATTGAGTTGGAGTTGTATACTCATTCATTCATTTATTCACTATCCACTCAGGCTGGTGGTGCACAACTATTTGTTACATGTACCTTTGCAATGGTCAGGATTTCGATTGGGGCGCACAACTAACCTGAGATCAGGAGTTTACCACATTTAGTCTGGTTATCCAAATTTAGAAATGGGACTAGTTTGGATAGAAGTCCCTTGTGGTGGACCCCATAGCCTGCAATACTGCATATATCATCCCAACTTCACACTCCAGCGTGGTCATTTCATTCGTATCAAATATTACATTACATCTGCAGGAATATGACATTTTGGGTTGCTATGTTTCTGCACTTATATGGCCTAAACAGACTTAGCAGGATTTACATATTGCATTGTATTCTCGATATCTGATATTTGACTCTCTATGACTCCTCATTCTGTATTGCGTACTCTAATATTATATGATTTATAGACTTACAGTATTTTTACTTACTCTAATATTGTATGATTCATGATCTTGCCAATAATTCTGATATTGTACGATAAAGGCATTGTATTGAATACTTGGCACTTATGTTGTGCACACACTTAGAGCATTATAGGGTCATTGGTTCCACTCGCTTTGGGTCTGGTAGAACGTATTTAAAGTAATCAGGGACTGTTTCCCAGCCACTCCAACGTTGCGCTAGCTAACTTATGCTTAGTTTCTAAAGAAATTTATCCTAAGTGGTTTCTTTGGCTATGGAATTGGGTTCTGAACGATTTTTCAGGTGTTTTAATTGACCCACTGCCTAAGGACGTCAAATCCTAGGTTAGCCAAAATCCAGGGTGTTACAATCTACCCCCCTTAAAACACAATGTCGTCCCCGACATTGGCGAAGGGCAAGGAGTACTTTCTCTAAGGAAGGTTCAAATCCTATTTAATAACCTAATCGTACATATAACCTAAATCAAATGTTTCGATCCTGGGCCAGTGGGAAAGAGGCCAACCACTCTTCCGCTGCGCCACTCTAATCGAACGGGAGCGTTGACTAACCTATCCGGATTGGACTCCATACGTTCTACCCCCCTTAAAACTTAGTTTTACTTAAATTCAAGAATCTATGCATCGCTCCGTATATCGGAAAAAGGTGCAACTTAGGGGCTATCCTTGACATAAATTGGGAACAACCTCTCATTACAGTGGTTTTCCTTTGCTAATGATGCGTTCTATGGCATTGGTATCTATGATCATAGAGATGAGCCTAATCTCTATTGTGGTTAAGGTCAGGGGCAGGTATGAATTGGTGGCAAGATGCCTAATTCTCTACTGGCTTTAAGTCCTCGCCATTTCCCAAAGACAATGTGATCCTGTTTAGTTGTAGATGGTTGGGCCATCACAGAAGAAAGGTTGTATAGTGGGTCTAAGCCGGATACGTTGAACCTTCTGTCTAATCAGGACAGAAAATGTGTTGTATCAGTTCTTAATCCAAGTCGATGCCAATCCTCTGCTTGATCAGAGCATTGGATTCATTGGTAACCACTAGGAGTAACAAATCGACTCAAACCGCGAATACATCGCTTACATGTAGTTCCTTTACTCTGCGTTCCCGAATGCAATAAGTCCTTGGGAAAGGCAATTCTGAGGGGCGTGCTAGTTCATTCTAAGTTCAATCTGGGGGAGTTATAAATGTTCCCTGAGAGTGTATGGTTCCTTCCTATGGGCAACAACAGGAGTCTATAAGTCATAAGGGGATCTATCCAAGGAAGGGAGTCTCATTCCAATCAAAACTAATCTATCATTCCTTAACATATACAGGCGTTACCCTACTCTAGGTAACTAGTAGGCTAGTCTGTAACTGCTATAATCTAAAGCTTAAGATTACACGGTAAATGGCTTTCCATACCATTTCTACTACAGCGAGTTGTTCTATCGCTTAGGGTCAAGATTGTCTAAATGGAATTGGATTTCTTACGTCGTCAGACTCTTCAAATTTAGGAGTGCTAACTCTAGGACCAAAACGCCAAGGGCCTATGTGGCCAGTAGCATTCAGTTGTATTAAATAGAACCGCGTTCTTAGTTCCATAGTGGGATCGGAAGTGGCATGCCTGGTAGGAGGGTGGGGTGGGATAAAAACTAATTTGTAGGCTGAATCCCGGGAGTTATAATACTCCCAATCTAGGGACAATACCTCACAACAAAATGAATCAGCATGCATTTCATTCAACAAAATTCGGCCATGATAAGGCCAAACCACAACACAAACACAGTTTCTACCTGTAACTTCACTAAACCTAACAACAACAAAACACAGAAATCCTTAAAATAAAAATCAAACAATCTACAGGGCAAAGGCATAGATGCCTAACTCTACCAAAGGACTTTACCACAGTCCCGACTTACCTTCTTTATCCCTGTCGAGTCTAATACTGTCTGTTGCTCACTAGAGCTCTCTCGGCCATATATTTTCAGTATCCCTTAAGCAAAGAAAATGGAGAAATAGGATTGAGAGGGAGGATGGTGAAAAGAGAGAAAAAGGCTAAAACAGCTTAACAATAGCCATGAAAAATGGGGGAAATGCAAGAAAATGGTTAACCAAACTAGAAAAGGGAGATCTAGGCATTGTAGAGGGATGCTTCAAGCTCCCCTAGGATGCATTTTCAGAGAGAAATGGAAACGAAAAAGGGGAATGGAGCACCTCACGAATTCAGCTCGATTTGGGGGTTTTTGAAGCTCCAAATGACGAAATCTCGAAGAGGAAGGGCTGCAAACTCCAAAGAAGTGATAGATGATGGTCGGTTTTGGCCAAGGATGGGTCTAGGGTGGTTTGGAATCACGAATTTTTGGAGATAGTTGCTGAAAAACGAAAATGGGGCTAGGGAAGGGGCTGTTTGTGAAGGAAGTACCCCTATTTGGGGTTTTCTTGGGGTGGGAGGTGCATAGGGGTGATGTGGACCCTGTTTAAGGGGGTGCGCCCGAAGGACGGCCCCATCGGAGCTCGCCGGCCGGCGATGGCATCGTCGGCCAACTCTCAAGTTGACCGGTGGGACCCCATGGGTCTGGTCCCCCATGGTCCCAGGGTCCCAAAAAGTTAGGTCCCACCCCCTGGTTCATACTAATTTGGTCTCTATGAGCCCAAACATGTGTTCGGAGATTTCTGGGTCCACATCGCAATCCCGAATACCAAACCATATGATGCAGCATATGAATTTGGGGTAGAAGGAGCCAGTACACCTATCTAGCTCCTTAGTTGCTAAAGAAAGTGAAGTTAGAATGGCCCTATGGACATTTTTCATGAAATTTTACTATTCACTGTAAAATTTTGTGAAAGTACTAGTTTGTGTTATTTTCACATTAGGTTTGATGCCTAATATGAAATGGATAAGAAAGAAATGAAGATTGGAATGTTTAGAGGAGGAATTTTGAAGATTTTTGGTGAAACGGGGTTTTTAAGCCCTGACGATTGATTACAGGAGTCGTGGTCATCCCACGGCCCAAGGATTTACTTTTGCGGTTCAAAACCGCTCATAGGACGTCTCAACCTGACTTCCTACAGCTTAGAAGTGATTCGGGTTGCCTTACGCGACCCGAGATGCATTACAGACTCGATCTTGCAATCGATTCTAATAGACTTCGCCTATCGGCGAATCTGCGATCTTAGACGTATTTCTAGACCCTTCTCGCACCCACCTAAGTCAAAGGAAGCGACAGCGTACGTCGCGTGACCATAACCCAGGCCCGGTTTAATCCAAATCATGCTCTGATACCATCTGTAACATCCCGAAAATCGGGGGGTCGAGCAAAAACCCAACTCCCGAGTTCCAAAATGTTATTTATGCAACATAGAAATGTATGATTGAATGTTGTCTGTGATAATGTATTAAACATGAGTGAGATTAAGCCAGAACAGCATATCATACTCCAGAGATAGTTAAATTTGCAAGCGGAAGACTGTAATAGTATGTCTAACATATATAAACCATTGTATGTCTCCAGAGTGTGAACATGTTACCAGGTTATATACATACATGTATACTTCAAAAGTAACCAAAAGAATATACATGAGTGCTCTAAAAATATAAAATGACAAGTGTCAAGGTATTTAAGCAACCTCCCTGTAATCCCGTCAATCAGAACACGCATAAAGGAGGGATCCTCCTCCTCATCATCAAGTCCAGCTCCGCCTCATAGGCCGCGCCATCATCTGCAATCACAAAAGGGTCTGGTGGGTGTCCAGGAACACCGTCCCGTAACGTGGGAGTGAGTAGCTAACTCAGTGGAATATTAGAGCAAGGATTAACATGTTCTCAAATCAATCACGCGATAATAGTAAAGCAATAAATCAAACAATCCTAATACTGTTGTTAATGCAATTATGACATGACGTGATGTATGCCCTCACCGACGATCACCCTCATACGGCAACATCTTACGACCGCGGCATGCCACACTCCCTAGAGTGCTCCACATCTTCCAGGCACATGCAATGCTATGGTGATATGAATTCCAAGTTGTTATTAGTCCATTCAAACAGCAGGATTGGGAAACTAAGGTACTTCCCTTATATCGATCCCAACACAGATCCTGTCTAGGGTCGTCACTCCTAGTAATCTCATACGATGTATATTTTGTAGGTCGCTGCAAGGGCTGCCAGGGCTGTTGCTCGCACTCGTTGCACCGCTCCCCCATCACCTTATCAATACAGGCCTACTGTACTCTACTGCTACTGAAGGGTCGTCGCCTCCCGTAGACTCAGAATACGCTCGCGGTCACTACAAAGGACTCGTCGCCTGATCAGTGTAGGCCGACAGCTAGAATATAGTGTCCCATACCACCATAATCTGCTCACGAGTCTAGGTGCTCACTGGTCACTACGGGGAGGTTTGTGGCCCCAGCGTAGGCCGACAGCTCGACCACGGTGTCCCATACCACCATGCCCGGCTCATGAGTCTTTATGGATCAAGGTACCATGGTTAACAGGGTTTACAATGGTAAGTTCAGTACCCTAGGTTCAAGCAGTTATGACTCATACAAAGTGAACATACATCGGCCAGTCGGGTTACTTGACGAGCTCGACTGGCACGAGCGCATCGCAAGTCGAACGACATGAAGTGCGTAAAACACTTCGCGTGGCCTAACCACTGCCGCCAACTCCAACACGACTCGCGTTCATCGACACGTCCTTCGTGGCCAAGATAAGCTAACCACGAATTCTTTCGGTTACCGACCGCCTGGACTAGGCATAGTCCCAAACAATCATAGAATCACATCAGTAGTTGTGTAAGGGTAATGGAAATGAAATGGAACCATGTGAGCATGTTAACACATGTCATTACATACAACTTAAGCAAGTCTTCAAACACATGCCTTTCATACATATAATGAAATTATACATATCGCCAACATATGGGAAATCATCACCATCAGCGTATTAATTGAGAATTCACTCTCCAACTAAGTCATAAGAAACTCATCAAGCACATGTTATAACATACCACTTAAATGAATCATTAAGCACATGCATTTCATACATATAATGAAATCGTACATATGGCTAACATGTAGGAAGTCATTCACATCAACATATTCATTGAGAAATCAATCTCAAACTAATCCATAACACCATTTAAGCCAATACATACTAATACAAGCATTTATACAAACACTTACACTACACACTTAAGTCTACATATGGTATGTCGATCCGACGTGCGCATTTAGGCGAATCTCTTCGCCAAACTAATTATGCACGCATTCCTAACTTCCTAATGCGACAACAAACCATGTCAATCACATCAGCAAAATATGAATGTAAACTGTACTTCCTACAAATGACTAAAATGCCCTAAATCTCATATTCTTCGTTAATTTACGAAACAGAAAACGGAGAGCATGTTGTACATGTCAAACGGCGTTGCCGTCAAGAATCTACTATTAAACGACATTGAAAGCTTTGGAAACAGTCAATCAAAGCGTCTAATATCCGCACCTTTTCCCTTTTAGGGATGAGAATTCGAACGGAGCGTATACGCTTCGTCTACGGCGAATAAGGAACCTAATACACGAGATCCATAAGCTACATCGCTATGGAAACAAAGGAAACTCAAATCAGTAACTATTTAGGGTACTTTCTTACCTAGAAAAGCGGAGAAATCACCGGCAACGTGATTGAGTTGCGTTGCTTAGGCACTTGCAACAGGTAGCACAAGCGGCAAGGAATTCTCCTCCAATCTCTCTCACAAACTCTCACCTTTTCTCTCTCCCAATCTAGGGATTTTTGCAAATTCGGATGGGAGAGAGGAGTGAGGGTTTCAACCCCTTTTATAAGCCTAAACATGCCCAAAATAGGCTCCAAGTCAAGGTATACTTAAAGTATATCCAAATCGGGCTTGTTTCGGTCCAAAAGAGCATTTCTGGAGGTCCCCTGGCCAAATGCGGTCGGACTTAAGCTCGTGCATACTGGATCTAGCACGCATCCAGATTTCAGGCCGGTAGGGTTCCCAGATCGCACGTGGCGGCCCAGTTTCAGTTTAACGGTCACCGCACCAAGATCAGGCCTATAAGTCTCGTGATATGTAATAGAAATTTTTCTTGATCCAAGGGTGTAATTTGGCTGTATTCTGACGGTCAGAATGCTTAATACTGATGCGTCAAATTTGTGTGCCAGATTTGAATTTGAAATTCCAACTATGTCCCTATTCACACTCTCTTCGATCCGGGCTCAATGAAATAGCCTGTGATCGTCAGTTGGACTTGATATTCGAAACGATTGCCAAGCCCAGCTAAGTGGTCATAACGGTCTAAGATGGTAGGCATCTGACTTACGACGCACGGTCTAGATCCAATACAAAGTTTCAAGGAGGTCCCGAGAACAAACCGGCTTAGAGTTTGATCCGAGGCTTTAGAGCATTATAGGGTCATTGGTTCCACTCGCTTTGGGTCTGGTAGAACGTATTTAAAGTAATCAGGGACTGTTTCCCAGCCACTCCAACGTTGCGCTAGCTAACTTATGCTTAGTTTCTAAAGAAATTTATCCTAAGTGGTTTCTTTGGCTATGGAATTGGGTTCTGAACGATTTTTCAGGTGTTTTAATTGACCCACTGCCTAAGGACGTCAAATCCCAGGTTAGCCAAAATCCAGGGTGTTACAAAAGTCAACTCTTTCTCACCCTCTCTCTTACACCACCTTACATGTCAAGTACCACATCCATCACTCACCTCACCCATCCCTCTTTCCTTACAACTTTCTCTCTCTCTCTCTCTCTCTCTCTCTCTCTCTCATTCTCAACACATTTACAAACAACATTTCCAAGAGAGAGAGAGAGTGGTGCACGTCCAAGCCTCCCATATGAGAGAAGTGTGATTTTGGTGGCCCATTTCCCCTCGTAAATCTCTCATCCTAGCCATTCATTCCTCATCTCCACCATCAAAGAGAAGCTCTAGGAGATAGGCATTCCAACAGACCGAGAAGATCATTGAGTGGGTGCTTCTATAGTTGTAGATTTCTTGTTTTGACGAGAGGCTTAAGTGAGGCCTACCGATCAAGGGTATGGATCACACTTGGGACCCTAAATGTGGACAATGGCCCACTTTGATTTCAAGATCAATCCATAATGGGGCCATTCTCCATGGACCCCATCATGATGTTTAATTCCTTTGCATAAATGGTCATTTAGACCGTCCATTTCGGTGGAGAAAGGATCTCCACCGTTGATTTTGATCGGTGGGCCCATATGAAATGGGACCCACTTAATGTATGTTGTAGATCATGCAACGGAGGGCCCATAGTGTTGGGGTCCCTCCATTACACGCGTGTCCCACTCTCTCTCTCTCCCTCTCTTTTCATTTATTTATTTATTTTTATTTTATTTTATTTTATTTTTTTTGTGGAATGATATGACCATGTGGCCCACTTGGAATGGACCCCACCATGAAGCATGTTTTGGACTCAAGTCATTTGTAGGTGGGGCCCATTTTATGAGTGTGATACCCACACTAATCACCATTTGGTGGCCCACCTAAACAGGGCCCACCTCGTGAGTGTGCTAGGCCCACACCGTCCAGCGTCCGGGGACACTGGACGTGATTGGAAAACACAAATATTAGCTTGGTTCCAAGCTAATGGGGGTGGCCCACTTGTATAGGCCTCACCTTGATGCATGTTTTTAATCTAAGCCATCCATTCCATTCCTTAGATCATTTTAGGCGATGAGCCAAAAAATTAAGCTGATCTGAATTTCTGATGGGCCATAGCATTGCAAACAGTACTTTCTACCGTTGAAATTTACCATGATATTTTTATACGCTGAAAACACATCGGATATTAGACTCGTTTGGACGGTCTTGAGTCATAGAGTGCAATGGACGGGTTGGATTCAGCTGACGTGGGCCCCACGTATGAAAAACCCTAGGATTTCAGTTTTTTTTTTTAAAAAATAAAATAAACATATAACAGTAGCAGCATTGCTGCTGCTGTTGTCAGAAGCGCAGCAGTGCCTGCGTGCTGGCGTGATCGGGCAGGGACCCACGGGTCCCAGCCGTGGCCCCACCATGATGTATATTGTGTATCCACACCGTCCATATTGAAGGCCCTTGGGCAGTGGGCTACCCTCCAAATATCAGCCCCATCCGTAGCTTAGGTGGCCCACATCATAGAAAACAATGGTGATTGTATGGCTGCCATTAAAGCCCATTTTGAGTTCAAGGAAGTTTTGGATCATTTTGACATTTGTTTTTACCCTTCATCCAGGTCTACATGACCTTATCAACGGTTTGGATGGCAGGCAAACCTGATGGTGGGCCACATACATGGAACCCACCATTGATGTATGTGTTTTACCACACCGTCCACGGCCGTGGACGGTGGACTCCCACCATGATATATGTGTTTTACTCTCACCGTCCGCTGGACGGTGGACACCCTGATATTTATGTTTTATCTATACCGTCCTCCAGCTGGTGGGCCATGCACATGATCCACCTACATGTATGTGATGGATGGTGGAAAGCCACCTGGCATGCACTGTCCACACGTGGACAGTGGGACACACATGAGACTGGTGTTGTATTCATACTGTCCATCTAAGGTGGGACACCATATGATGTATGCATATCCACGCTGTACTGGATGGTGGAGTCCACTGATGTATGTCCTGTCCATGCTGACCACACGTGGATAGTGTGGCCCTCATGATGCATGTGTTATATCCATACCGTCCAACCATTATAGGGATGGTGGGACCCACGCAGCTATCAACTATAGGTCGACGTCAGCAAGCTCCATGGACCCATGATGTATATGTTCTTACAGCCATCCATCCCTAGATTGGGGTCCACCTTGATGACACGTTTATCCCATGCCCACCACGTGTGGACCCATCTCATGCATGTGAATTATCTACACTGTCCAATTCATTGGACGGTGGAAACCCAACTGTGATGTAATTATTATATTCTCACCATCCAACTAGTCGTGAGGCAGGTTCGAACCCTTGGTGGGTCACATGTGTAGGGCCCATCATGATTTACGTGTATTGTATCCACACCGTTCAGCAAGAGACGGTGGAATCCACCATTATGTATTTGTTTTATACACGCCGTCCAATTGGGACGGTACTAACCCACCTGATGTGTATTGGGCACATCCATGGGGCCCATCATGATGTATGTTTTAGGCCAATATGATAGGGCCCACCTGCTTGTATTTGAGGCCCGTGTGATAGGGCCCACCTGCCCTATATTCTGAGGCTCATGTGCAGGGCCCACCTGTTGAGTGTTAGGCCCGTGTGAGTAGCCCATTTGAAGTGTATATGTGACCTCTGAGCAAGGCCCATTGTGATGTATTTAAGGCCTATGGACAATGCAATTGTGATATTCGTGGCCTATGGGCAAGGTCCATTGTGATATGTATTAGGCCCATGACACATAGCCCATTTGATGCATATGAGACCCATGTGTAGGGCCCACATTTTTGTACTGAGGCCCACGGGTCATGACCCATTGAGATGTATTTTCAGCCCATTTGACATTGGCTTTTGTGATGTATTAAGGCCTATGAGTTAAGGTCCATTGTGATGTATTATGACCTATGGGTTAAGGCCCATTGATGCGGCCCATTGATGTGGCTCACCTTGGTATATGTATGAGACCCATCTTGATGCATTTGTGGCCCGTTGTTGAGGCCCACCTTGATATATACATAAGGCTCATGCTGTGAGGCCCATTTGATGTATTGGAGGCCCATGGGTCGAAGCCCAATTGGATGTACCTAAGGCCCATTGAATGTGATTCCACCATGGTGTATGTATTGACCTTTATGGCAAGTCATTCCTTGAGAGCAATGATTTGTTTAACGTCCACATTATAAGAATAATGTTGGTTAAATGTCCGCATTATGACTCTCCCTAGGGCCCACTGATAGGCCCATACTTGTTGTGTAGGCTGTCTAGGCCCATCTTCGTTGTGAGAGTAGTTCATCACTTTATAACATGCCTAGTATAACTCCATAATTCATGACCATACGCATCATATGTATGCTTGATACGAGTAGTGACTGATCATAGTATATGTCATTGGGTAGACCATTTGCGGGACTCGTTATGAGCCAGAGTGCCCCACATCATCGCGTTGTACGCGCTGGATTGCTGCATGATTTGATGGTGTGATTCATCCATTTCATATTTGTGTATCATGATCACTACACGCTCTAGCGACATCAGGGCTATAACCTCCACATGCACATCGTGGATGGCTAGATGGGACACTAAAAATATTTGGTTCTAGCACTATGGGGCATGTAGGATGTCCTTGGGTGAAAATACCAGAACCTCCGAGGCCAGGAGTAGCCCCAACATCTAGACCGAGTGGAACATGAGTGTCCGAGTACCGAATACCAGTAGGCCACGTCTCTCACTGTGTCGTGGTCGGTTGGGAGGGAGTGTGGCCTTACCCCCCCGAGGGAGGAGGCTATAAGCTAGGCTGAGTATGACCAACTCGTAAATGGGTCCGCTATTGACGTGCCGGATAGGTATTGGTAGACTATTGACCAGGCGGATAGTGAGGTCTCTTACACTCGCTGGGCTGTGCAGATAGGGAGGAGGCAGTCGGAGTGGAGTGAAATAGACCCCAGTGATGATCCCAAAGAGTAACTGTATTGATACATGGACCTGATATGACGATTGACATGATATTATGACACCCCGTCACTATTGTGCATGTGGGCAGTTGCACGTGGGCGGACGCTGATGTGGGCGGGTGTGATGTGGGTGGGGCTGAGGCCTGGGCTAGCTACCACAATGGGCGAGCTACCAGCGGTTGGCAGGCTACTGTACTAACAGGCTACTGAGTAAGAGTTACATATTCAGTCATCCATCCATTCACTATTCACTCGGGCTGGCGGTACGCAACTATTTGTTACGTGTACCTTCGAAGGGCCAGGATTTCGATTAGGGCGCGCAACTAACCTGAGATCAAGAGTTTAACACATTGTGTTTGACTATCTAAATTTAGGTATGGGACTGGTTTAGATAGAATTCTCTTGTGATAGACTCCTTAGCCTTTGATACTGCGTACTATCATCCCGACTTCACTCCAGCTTAGTTATTTCATTCGCATCGCATATTGCAGTTCATCCACGGCATGTGACATTTTGGATTACTACGTTCCTGCACTTATATGGCTTAGAAGGACTTGACAGGATCTGTATATTACATCGTATCTACAGTATATAATATTTGGCTCATTATTATCTGCATTGCATACTCTGATATTATGTGACTCATGGACTTACAGGTACATTTCTTCTTACTCTGATATCGTATGCTTCATGACCTTGTCATTTTTCCTACTTATCTCGATGATGTATGATTTATGAACTCTATTGTATAATCGGCACTTACCTTACACACACTTACACCACCCTCTAAGCTTTTGTAAGCTTATGCACGATAGATGCGTGCAGGTGGCATTAGGTTGCAGCAGCACTGAGCTTGGAGCGTGCAGTGGTTTTCAGGAGCTCTGATTTTGATATATGTATTTTCTATTCAGCATTGTATTCAAGTGATTATATTAGTGGATATATGATGCTGATGTTGCCTTTATAATTTGGGTAAACTTGTGGTTATGCTTATTACAAGACAAACGTACGTTGGAAAATCCTCCTTGTAGGATTCCAGGATCGAAATCTAGCGTATGCTACGCTGGGAGCCAAGAATGGGGTACTACGGAGGCTGTCGGCACTGGATTTGGCGATCAAAATTCCTGAGAATCTAATTTTCGGGTTTGGGGCGTGACATGCACTGACATGTGGATGAGGATTGGCATGCGTGAGTTGCATTTCACATCGCATGGCCTTCATATGGCTGATAGCATTAATGTCTTACACCGCATAGCCTTGGTATGGTTAATTGCATACACGTACTTATCAACACGATTCAACATTACTCTGACATTACATTCTAAGCACTCTCATATTACGTACACAATTACACCACCCTCTAATCTTTCTATAAGCTTATGCACGATTAATGCGTGCAGATGACACCAGGACGCAACTGCATCTTCACCACAGTAGGAGCGTGCAGTCGAGATTCAGGAGCTACTGTTATTATCATTAACTTATATTTCCCTTTATATGCATTGTACTCAAAATTTTTTTTATCATAGTGGATTTTGTGATGGTGTTCTTGTGGTTATTGTTCATGAGTTATGCTTATTATGAATCAAAATCATGTTTAAAATCCTCCTTATAGGATCCCAGGATCAGAACCTAGTATATGGGTGCTGGGAGCCTAGAATGGGATACTATAGAGGCTGTCAACACCGGATTCGACGATTGAGAATTTTGTGAGTCCATTTTCTGAGTTTGGACATGACAGAAAACCTTTTGCCCACACCTTAGAATTATTTCCCATACCCAAGAAAAGCCCTAGGGACACTTATTTATAGTTTAGATAACTTTCTTTTCGTACCTCTGTGAAAATAGACTCAAAAATCCATAGTCTGCATCAAATCTGGAAACAAATTTGCATAACCTTAACTGGTCGAGCAGACCCCTTGACTGGTCGAGCATGGTCCTCGACCGGTCAAGCAGACCCCTCGACTGGTCGAGCATGGTCCTCGACCGGTCGAGTACCTCAGAACCCAAAACCTGATGCTCGCTGGACTTTGAGTCGAGCCAGTCCTCGACTGGTCGAGTGGGCCACTCGACCGGTCGAGCAGGGTAATTAACTCGTCGAGCGGCCCCTAGATGTGGCTCCACATCTCAACACTTGTTATATTATAAATCGTGTTTACATTAGAAAAGAAAAAAATAAAATAGCTTATAAACTTTGGTTTAATAAAAATCTCACTATCAAATATTTTTAGACTTTTGGAAGTAAATGTTTTATTTTATGTGACTGAGAAAATCTGAGAAAGTTTAAAGTAAAGAGTGATGAAGGAATATTTCTAGGCTATGCACTAAATAGCCATGCTTATAGGGTTCCTAATAAAAGAACCGGGGTGATTCAGGAATCAATAAATGTAGTAATTGATGATCAACAAATCACACCCACTCGAAATCAAGATGATGATGAAGTCAATATAATTGATATACTTGACTCTTCATCCAAATCATTTGATACTGAAAATGATCAGTCAAAGACCATCCGACTAATTAAATACTTGGTAACCCTAGTACTGGTGTACAAACAAGAAGATAATTGAAAAATATCTGTAATTATGTCTTCTTTACTTCTCAAATTAAATCGATCAATGTAAATGAATCACTTGCCGATGAAAGTTGGATAACCACCATGTAAGAAGAACTAAATCAATTTTCCAGAAATAATGTGTGGTACTTATGTAACGACTTAGAAAAATTTGTACTTAGACCCGAGTATCACCTTTAGCAGAAATCATTTAGGCCTTAAGTCTTTAGAAATTTAATGTGTATTAGCTAGCGCTAAACTAGATTACATGTGAAATTAGCACCGATAACTTTCAATACGATCTGTAAGTCCCAAAACCTATAGAATCGTTGACGCTATATTATCCTGAAATCTAGGATCTAACTCTAAACCCAGTTGCTCCCGGGAATACTTTGTAACTTCGTATTGGACCTAGACTACACGTCGAACGTCTGATAGCTATGAACTTAGACCATTATGACCGCTTAGATGGACTTGACAATCACCTCGAAAATCAAGCCCAAAAGATGTCTTGAGACCATTTCCTTAAGTCCGGAGTGAAGAGAGTGAGAAAATGAAGATTTTTAGAAAATTAAATATAATTTTAAGTAATCTGGATCGTTTCGCTTGCGCGATATTTCTAAACGTTCTGACCGTTAGATTTTGACCCAAATTCACCCTCGGATCAGGAAAGGTGGGCCATACATGTCAAAGTACTTGTAGCCTTGATCGAATTTTGGTAACCGTTGAATTGAAGCTGGTCCACCACAGACGATCTGGAAACCCGATCGGACTAAAAACTTAACTTGCTTAAGATCCAATACTAGTGAGCTTAAGTCCGACCGCATTTGATAAGAGGACCTCCAGAAGTGCTCCGTTAGATCAGAAAGAGCCCGATTTGGTTATAACTTAAGTATACCTTGGCCGTAAGACTATTTTCGTCAACTTTAGGCTTATAAAAAGGGCTTAAACCCTCATTCCCAAATTCCATATGAATTTCCTAAACCCTAGCTTTTCAAGAGAGAGAAAAGAGAGAGAAAGTGAGAGAGAACCTATTGATTCTCCGTGGGATTCTTCCTAGTTTATCTACACATCGAATCTACGTATTTGAATCATTATTCTGACGATTCTGATTCCGTTCTTGGGTAAGTTAAGTTAACCCTAGCCTATTTTGAAGCCTAGAATAGTTCAAATGAAGTTATAGCTAACCTATTTCATGCCATAGGTAGCGTATCCGCCGTTGACGAAGACATATCGTCTGAATCACATCTTATACACATTTTCTGGTTTAAGGTGCGGACTATATACATTTCGGTTATGGTTTTCAAGACTTTCAATGTTAGATAATGATTTATTCATGTTGTGATTGCCATTACACATGCCAAATGCGCTATCCGTCTTGATTTACGTATATGTATGCTTTATGTTATAAATAGCGTATTTCATGTATATGTTAGAATAACTGTATACGTATAGAAATTGCTGTTATGATTACCATAATTATTTGTCGTTGATATATGCTTGATATGTATGCGGCAACTCCTTGGCGAAAGGACTTGCCCTAATATGTAATGGAGTCGACATACGTGATGTATGTTGAATAGTGGAATCTAAGTGTTTGTACAAATGCCTAAATGAGTTAGTAATTAGTAAAATGTGATTGTTAAGGTTGTTGAGATATGAATCCTGATCACGTTAACTATGTGTATGAATTTCTCCATGGATTGATTAACCTAGATGAATCATGTTAAATATGTGTATGATTTCCTCCATGTACTGTATTTGCGTTTAAGTTATACTTCATGAATGTTCATATGAATGTAGGATATGAATCATATGCCTTTTATTGAGCTTGTACGTGAATGGGGCTATACTACAGTCCAGGTAATTAGTAACCGTTCTGCAAATAGTAGTTGAGGTCGTTGTCGCCACACAGGATGAGTTTAATGAATCTGAGTCGTGCTTGGGATGTTCGACAGTGGTTAGGCCACAAGAAGTGCTTATGCATTCTATGTCATTCAACTTAACGTGCACTTGGCCTAGTTGGGCTCATCAACTAACCCTATTGACCGATATTTGTTCACCATGTTTGGTCGCTACTGTTTGAATCTAAGGTACTGAACTTACCAGTGAAACTCCCGTTAACCTTGATACCGTGATCCCCTAAGACTCATGAGCCAGACATGGTGGTATGGGACACTGTGGCCAAGCTGTCGGCCTATGCTGGGATGACGAGCCTCCCCGTAGTGACTAGTGAGCACCCTACTCTCGTGAGTAGAATATGGTGGTATGAGATACTATATTCTTGCTGTCGGCCTACATTGATTGGTGACGAGCCCTCTGTAGTGACCTCGAGTATATCCTGACACTGCATAAGGGCGATGAGTCTTGTTTTAGTATTGAGGATATAACTAGGCCTGTATTGATTTGGTGATGGGGGAGTGGTGTAACGATTCCGTGCAACAGCCCTTGCAGCGACCTAGAACTGTAACATCGTATGAGATTTCCTGGGACTGATGACCCTAGAATGGATCAATGTTTAGGAATAGATATAAGGGAGGTGTCTTAACTTCCCAATCCTGCTGTATGAAAGGGACTAATAAGAACTTGGTAATCATACTCATGTCATTGCACTGCTTATGCCATTGGTGTTGGTGTGAGAGCACAGTGGTAGTGATTCATGCCATAATCGTTAGATGATGTTGCATAAGGGAGTTTATGGTGAGGGCATGCACATTTCCTCATATCATTCTTGCATTAACAAGAGTATCTAGGACATGTTTGATTGTACTGCGTTACCATTACTGCTTGATTGAATTGATAACATGCTAACCTTTGCTATATAGTACAACTGAGTTGATCACTCACTCCCACATTCTGGGATGGTGCTTAAACACCAACCAGACTCTGACTTAGCTGCAGGTGATGGTGATGCTTGCGAGGCAGAGCTGAAGTTTGACGAGGATGAGGAGGCATTCTCATTTATGCAGTTCTCAGGCGGGTTCATGTGAGCCTTGTCCTGACCAGCGAAGATTCTGGAATATGTATATGATGATTTTGCACAGTTAGATACATGTATTTTGAGATCCAGTTGTATATATTGCCCTAGGCAGAGGACGCATACCTTGGGGATTATTTTGATTTATATATGTATTTAAGTCTTCCGCTTGCATTTTCTCAATATCCCTGAGTTATGTCTGTTGATCTGACTTAATCTATTTCATGTTTTATCTGCTAATACAGACAACATACATCCATCATTCTTGATGTTGCATAAGTGATGTTTTGAAACTCGGGAGCTGAGTTATGCTCGACCCCCAAATTTTACGGCGTTAAAACTTGATTTTTAGACCTACTGATAAATATGTAATTAGAACCAAATGGATTTTTAAGAATAAAACTGATGAATTAGGTAATATTATGAGAAATAAGGCTTGACTGGTTATACAAGGGTACACGTAAATAGAAGGTATTGATTATGATGAAACTTTTGCACCAGTTGCATGCCTTGAATCCATAAGATTATTCATTTCAATTGCATGTCATAAGAAATTCAAAATATATCAAATGAATGTCAAAAGTGTATTTGTAAATAGTGACTTACATGAGGAGATTTATGTTAAAGAACCTAAGGCGTTTGAGAAACCCAAATATCCAAATCATATATACCATCTTAAAAAAGCACTTTGTGGTTTGAAACAAGCTCCCAAGGCATGGTATAAAAATTTAACTAAATTTTTACTTAGTCATAACTTTATTATGGGTAGAATTGATAAAACTTTATTCATAAAAAAATATAATGATCATATACTGATAGTTTAGATTTATGCTGACAATATAATTTATGGATGTACATGCACTAATTTATATATTGAGTTTGCAGATCTAATAAAATCCAAGTTTGAAATGAATATGGTTGGTGAACTAAACTACTTTCTTAGATTACAAGTTAAGCAACATGAAGATGGTATATTCATCTCACAAACTAAGTACACCTTGAACCTTGTAAAAAAGTTTGGGTTTGAGAATGAAAATAAGTTTGATACTCCAATGAGTACAACTCTTAAACTCTTAAAAGATGAATCAGGTAAAAGTGTAGACTCTCGCCTATATCAAAGGATGATTGGTAGTATCTTATACTTAACTGCTAGTAGACCTGATATTTCTTTTATTTAGATATTAATCTAATCCTAAAGAATCACATCTAATTGCTGTTAAATAATAATTAGATATGTCACAAGTTCTACTAACTTAGGACTTTGGTATCCACATGATACACCTGTACAATTTGCTAGATATACTGATGTAGACTGGGTAAGAAATATTGATGATAAGAAATCTACCAGTGGCGGATGTTTCTATGTAGGGAACTATTTAGTATCCTGGCTCAGTAAGAAACAAAACTCTACATCTCTTTCAAAAGCTAAAGTTGAATATATCGCAATTGATAATGTCTGTACTTAGCTTATTTAGATGAAAAGAATGTTAGTTGATTATGGTGTTGCACAAGATACAATAACTATACTATGATAACTCAAGAGCAATTAATATTTCAAAAAATCGAATCCAACATTCTCGTACTAAACATATCGATATTCGATACCATTATATTGGAGAATTAGTTGAAGACAAGAGTGTTGTGCTAAAATATATTCAAACTGAGAAGCAGCTTGCAGACATACTGACTAAACTGCTCGACAGGAATAGATTTTCCAAATTAAAGCATGATGTTGATTTGGATAATTTTAATTCATCATAATGTTTATGCATTTGTTTGCTTTATGTGTATATTTAATGCATAATATGATAAATTAAAAAATATATACTATAATCAAATATATAAAAATTTTAGATTTTACGTGTTGCTCGATGGGTCGAGTACATGCTCGACCAGTCAAACCCTCGACCAGTCAAGCAAGTGCTTGACCAGTCGAGGACCATGTGATTTCACCTAAAATGGGAAAAAAATCACTTTTTCCATTTGTATAACACCTCGTACTTACCCGTACTCGGGTGTTATGGAGTAACCTAACTTAGTATAAACACAAACCTATCTTAAGCAAACATTACGTGCGTTTTATCCAAAATCCAACCATCGAAAGTAACCTCCATTCTTAAATCTAAAGATCCACCGTTCATCAGGTTTACAACCTTCCATTGTACATTCCATCCTTTGAAAACATGAATTAGATTATCTAGATTCATATTCAACTCTCATATCACACCTAAAGAATTCTTTAGGATCCCAAGGGTTATTGACGATTAAATGCTAGTCAATCCAATCATTAGATTGTTTAAATGCCTAGCAAACTGTGCTTTGGTAATTAGAGATTCATGTGGTGTGGCTCACTTTAATGTAAAGTAACACTAATATCAGGGTATATAGCTAAATGACACATAACAAGTAGCCCCAAATCTTACATATAGGTATAATAAAAAGATAAATAAATAACAATGTATAGCTAATAATAATAATAATAATAATAATAGTAGTTAAATATTTAATAATATAGAATCATGAGATGGATAGTCCTAATAATCTAGGAGTGAGACCACAACATAACAAAGTGTATATATACATGAAATTATTATTATTATTATTATTATTATTATTATTGGATGGTAACAAGTCTTGAATATAAAAATGACCCATTAGGAACCTCTAACAGTTGATGGTCAGATTGGGATCGATTTGATCGTCGGATCGATATAATTGGCACCTAAAGACAGTGATTCAGTCAGTATGGCCCACCTAAGCATTGAAATTGCCACATCTCTAGTCAATATGGCCCATTTAAGCCCATGGAACATCATGGACAGAGTGAATTTCTTAAAAACATCTCTGTGGGCCCCACAATCATTTTGTGTGTGCACCAAAGGAGGTGCACTTAAGGTGCACAGGACCATGACCCTGGTCAAATCGGGTTTGACCCATGGTTTCCCGCAAGAGCAGGGAGTTCTCTCTCCTTTTGCATTTTCTAGCCAGCAAACAGACGATCATTCGGAGTTCTGATTGTGGCCCACCAAGGAGGGTCCCCTGCATGATCTAAACCATCAATCTGGTAGGTGGGATAATTTAGAACAAAACCCGGGCCATTTCACACAAAGGTGTTTACTCATGAGGGCACAAATCGAGGTGAATCAGGACTGTGTGTAGCCATTTTTTTGAAAACAGAAATCCCCATTCTCCTTTCAGTTTGTCAGGCTGGCAATTCATGCTCCTATAACTTCGGTTGTTGGATGAAGACTGTCATGCCCCAAACTCAGAAATCGGGCTCATAAAATTCCTGATTGCCGAATTCGATGCCGACAGCCTTCGTAGTACCCCATTCTCGGTTCCCAGCGTCCATACGCCAAGTTCCGATCATGGGATCCTACAAGGAGGATTTTTCAACATACATTTGTCTCATAAGAAGCATAACCACAAGTATACCCAAATCATAAAGGAAACATCATCATCACATATCCACTAATATAAACATTTCAATACAATGCTAAAAGAGAAATACATATGTCAAAAATTAAGCTCCAGAAGACCACTGCATGCTCCAAGCTCAATGCTGCTGCAACTTAGTGCTACCTGCACGCATCTATCGTGCATAAGCTTATAGAAAGCTTAAAGGGTGGTGTAAGTGTGTGTGATGCACGTGCCAAGTATCCAATACAATATCAAAAATACAGGTAAGATCATGAATCATACGATATCAGAGTAAGTGGAAATACTGACAAAATCATGAATCATACGATATTAGAGTACGCAATGCAGATTGGCTATACAAATGCGGAATCATAGAGACTAAATATTAGATGCGTGATGATGCGATGCAATATGTAAATCCTTCTAAGTCCGTCTAGGCCATATAATTATAGAAACATAACAACCTAAAATGCCATATGCCTGTGGATGTAATGTAATATACGATGCGAATAAAATGACCAAGCTAGAATGTGAAGTCGGGATGATAATACGTAGTATCGCAGTCTAAGGGGTCCACCACAAGGGACTTATATCCAAACCAGTCCCATACCTAAATTTGGATAGTCAGACTCAATGTGGTAAACTCTGAATCTCAGGTTAGTCACGCGCTTCATCGAAATCCTAGCCATGTGAAGGTACATGTAACAAATAGTTGTGCACCACCAGCCCGAGTGGATAGTGAATGAATGAATAAATGGGTATGTAATTCCTGCTCAATAAGTCCACATATCATTACGGTTCCTCTCTGGGATCATCACTGGGGTCTAGTACACTTCATAATGGCTGCCGCCTCCTAGACGCACAACCAGTGAGTGGAAAGACCTCACTATCCACCTAGCCAGCAGTCTGCCAATACTTACTCATCTCATCGATAGCGGACCCATTTAAGAGCTTGTTATACTCAGCTTAGCTTATAACCCCCTCATTCGGGAGGATAAGGCTACACCCCTTCCCAACCGACCACGACACAGTGGGAGACGAGGTTTATTGTTATTAGGCACTCGGGTGCTCATGTATCCACTCGGTCTAGACGTTGGGGCATCTCCTGACCTCGGAGGTTTAGGAACTTTCACCGATGGACATCCAAAGTGCCCAGATGCTCGAACTAAATATTTTCGGTGTCTTATCTAGCCATCCACGACATGCCTGTGGAGGCCACGACCCTAATGTTGTTAGGGCATACAATGATCATGTCATACATATGCAAGATGCATGAGTCACACTGATTAGTCATGTAGCAATCCTGCGCATACTGCGTGATCATGTGGGCACTCCGTCTCATAAGGAGTCTCGTAAATGTCTCAGCCTAACGGCTTATGCTATGATCAAACATTCCTCATATCAAGCATACATATGATGCGTATAAGTATGAATCATGGAGCTATACTAAGCATGTTATATGGTGATGAACTATCCTTCCAACGAGGATGGACCTAGATGGCATACTGTAACACCCCGAAAATCGGGGGTTAGGTAGAAACCCAACTCCTGAGTTCCAGAACGTCACTTATGCAACATAGATAATGATAAATGCATGTTGTCTGTAGAATGACATTAAACAAGATTGAGACTAAGCCAAAATAGCATAGCATACTCTAGAGACAGTTAAATTAGCAAGCAGAAGACTGTGATAAATACATAAAATATATAATTAATTGTAAGCCTCCAGAGTGTGAACATGTTACCAGGTTAAATAAATACATGTATACTCCAAAAATGAATAAAAAGGATATACATGAGTGCTCCAAAAATATAAAATGACAAGTGTCAAGGCGTCTAATCAACCTCCCTATAATCCCGTCTATCAGAACACGCATAAAGGAGGGATCCTCATCATCATCATCAAGTCCGGCTCCGCTTCACAATCAGCGCCATCATCTGAAACTAAAATAGGGACTGGTGGGTGTCCGGAACACCATCCTGTAACGTGGGAGTGAGTAATCAACTCAATGGAATCATAGAGCAAAGATTAGCATGTTATCAAATCAATCACATGATAATAGTAAAGTAAACAATCAAACATTCCTAGATACTGTTGTTAATGTATGCATGAAATGACATGATGGATGCCCTCACCGACATTCTCCCTCATACGACACCATCTTACGCCCGCGGCATGCTTTCTTCCCACAGTGCTCCACATCTTCCAGGCACATGCAGTGCGATGTGGATATGATTACCGGATTGTTACTAGTCCATTCATACAGCAGTATTGAGAAACTAAGGTACCTTCCTTTTATCAATCCCAACACAGATCCTGTGTAAGGTCGTCACTCCAAGTAATCTCATACGATGTTATATTTGTAGGTCGCTGCAAGGGCTGTCAGGGTTGTTGCTCGCACTCGTTGCTCCACTCCCTCATCACCTTATCAATACAGGCCTAATGTACTCTTGTCGCTACGGAAGGGTCGTCGCCTCCCTTAGACTCAGAATACGCTCGAGGTCACTACAAAGGGCTTGTCACCAATCAGTGTAGGCCGACAGCTCGAATGTAGTGTCCCATATCACCACAATCGGCTCACGAGTCAATGGTGCTCACTGGTCACTACGGGGAGGTTTTTGGCCCCAGTGTAGGCCGACAGCTCGACCACAGTGTCCCATACCACTATGCCCGACTCATGAGTCTTTATGGATCAAGGTACCATGGTTGACAGGGTTTTCAATGGTAAGTTCAGTACCCTAGGTTCAAGCAGTTATTACTCATACATGGTGAACATACAATGGCCAGTCGGGTTACTTGACGGGCTCGACTAGTACGAGCGCATCTCAAGCTGAGCAACATGAAGTGCATAAAAGACTTCGCGTGGCCTAACCACTGCCACCTGCCCAAGACACGACTTGCGTTCATCGACGCGTCCTTCGTGGTACATAGAAGCCAACCACGAATTCAATCCATTACCGACTGCCTGGACTAGGTCATAGCCCCAAGCATTTGTGTATCAACATCAGTAAGCATATGTGAGTAACATAAATAAATATAAACAATCCAAGCATGTTGACGCATGTTATAACATACTACATAAGCAAATCAACCAACACATGCATTCCATATATATAATGAAATCAATTCATATAGCCAACATGGTGGAAATCATATACATTAGCCTATTAATTGAGAATTCAATCTCAAAACTAATTCACAATACCATTTACTCAATACATACTAATACAAACATTTATACAAACACTTATTCTACACTCTTTAGCCTACATAGCGTATGTCGACCCAAAGTACGCATTAGGGCGAATCTCTTCGCCAAACAGATCATACACGCATTCCTAATATCACAACATGACAAATAGCCATGGCAATCATTTCAGCAAAAAATGGACGTAAACAGTATTTCCTACAATTACCTAAAATGCCCTAAATCTCATATTTCCCGTACGCAGTCGAAACAGAAAACAGACAGCATGTTCTACATGTCAAACGGCGTTCTCTTCGATAATCTACTATTAAACGACATTTAAAGCTTTGAAATCAGTCAATCAAAGCGTCTAGAATCCTCACCTTTCGCCTTAGACATGTATCGATTCGAACAGAATTTCTACGCTTTGCCAATGATGCTAAGGCGACCTAATGCACAAGATACGTAAGCTACATCGCTAAAGTATCAAAGGAATCCCTAAAACAGCAATTGGTTAGGGTTTTTCTTACCTAGAAGTGAGTTAGAATCACCGGGAAAGTGATTTAAAGGTGGTGGATAAACACGTGTAGAAGCTGGTTCAAGTGGCAGGGAGATTCTCTCACAACTCTCCACAATCTCTCTCTTTCTCTCTCTTCTTTTTCTAGGGTTTGTTACAAATTCAGATGGGAGAGATATGAGAGGGTTTAAAGCCCTTTATAGGCTAAAAACTCACCTAAATAGACTTGGGACAAAGATGTACTTGGGTTATAACCAAATCGAGACTTTTTCGATCCAAAAGACTGTTTTAGGAGGTCCCTGGCCGAACGCGGTCGGACTTAAGCTCATGCGTATCGGATCTTGCTCACCCGAAGTTTTTAGATCAGTAGAGTTTCCAGATAGCACTTGGCGGACCAGTTTTAGTTCAGCGGTCACGGAGACTCGATCGAGGATTTCAAGTACACTGACCTGAGTGAGAAATGTTTCCTGATCCGAGGGTGTATTTGGGTCAGATTCCGACGGTCTGAATGCTTATACTGATCCCGCAAGTGAAACGTGCCAGATTCATTTAAATTTCATTTAATTTTAAATGAATTTCACTCTTTCTCACACTCCCTGCTCCAAGCTTAATGAAATAGCCTCAGAAGATCAGTTGGGCTTGATTTTTGAAACAATTGTCAAGTCCAACCAGGCGGTTGTAATGGTCTAAGATTGTAGATATCAGACTCTCGACGCGCGGTCTAGATCCAATACGAAGTTTCAAAGGGTTCCTGGGAACAAACCGGTTTAAAGTTTGATCCTGGATTTCAGGGTATTATAGCGTCATTGGTTCTACAAGTTTTGGGTCTTGCAGAATGTATTTAAAGCGATCAGGGATAATTTCACAGGTAATCTAATGTAACGCTGGCTAATTCACGTTAAATTCTAAAGAATTAGGTTCTACGTGATTTCTTTGACTTTGGAATTGGGTTCTGAGAGGTTGCCAAGGTGTTATGGTTGACCCATTGCCTAAGGACGTCTAACCCCAGGTTGGCAAGAATTCGGGGTGTTACACCTGCACATAACAAATATAGGCCTATCAATGGGCCGTAGGAAGAGTTACACTGTGGACATTTAAACAAAATTATTCTTACAATGTGGACGTCAAACCATCATTGCTTCCAAGGCATAGCCCGCCATAAACATCATTACATAAACCATAGTAGAATCACACATTGCAATGGACTTGTGTACATCCCATTAGGCCTTAACCCATGGGCCTCAGATACATCAAATGGGCCGCATCACATGGGCCTCATATATATCAAGGTGGGCCTCAACAGACGGGCCATAAATACATCAAGATGGGCTTCATACATATCTAAAGAGAGTCATATTGAAGGATCATTTGGACCATACGACAAATAGTAGTGGAGATAATAATTCTTACTATTAAACAAATCATAAGGCCCACCATAAAGTTTATTTTCCACCCAATCTAATCATGAGGTCCTAAAGACCTGTATTAAGAGGGAAAACAATTTACCTATTGATTCAGAACTTCTGTGACCCAAATTGGTTTCAATGATAGATGTTCAATCCCTCACTATTTTTTGTAGTGTGGTCCACCTGATCAATGGTTAGACACATCACAGAGTGGTACGTCGTGATGTATTTGAGATCTAACCTATTCATAAGTTAACATAGTGATAGATGAAGTTAAGACAAATATCAGCTTAATTGAAAACTACTATGGCCCTTAGAAGTTTGAACGTTGAATGTCATTGTCCAATATTTTAATGGTGGGGTCCACTTGAACTATCGATCTGTCTCATTCTTTTCTCATGCCATAAAATTATCTTTCAAAATGGTTGGACGGTTTGGATGCAACACATGCATAAGCGGACCCCATATAGATGGATGGCATGGATAAAGCACGTACCTCATAGTGGGGTCCACATGTGTGGTCCACCAGATGTACGAATGCTTGGATACCACATATACATCATAGCAAGGCCCACTGTCCAGCTATCTGGACAGTGGAATGAAAACATACATCATGGTACGGCCAACCGTCCAGCCATCTGGATGGTGTGGACCAAACATATACATCAAGGTGCGGTCCCACGTGGGGCCCACCATAACGTTAACTTCCATCCAATATGTTAATAAGGTCGTAAGGATCGGAATGAAGAGGAAAAGAAAACTTCATAAGGATCCAAAACTTCTATGAAATCTAAAAGGATTTCAATGGCAGACGTTCAATCCTCACTGTTCCTGTGGCGTGGACCACCTGAGCTCATATATGGCTGATTTTTGGAGGACCCACTGCCCTAAGGGGCCCTATCAAAATGTACGGTGTTAATGTTCCCACAAAACACAATGGGGCCCATGGTTGGGACCCATGATCCCTACTCATTCACACCACAGTGTAGCAGGACGCTGCTGCACATCCTCTGGACGTCAACAGCAGTAGCGCCCGCTACTGTTTTGTTTATTATTATTTTTTGAAATAGAGTTTTTCCATAGTTTTTCCTAGGCGAGGTTCGTATTAGGTTGATCTGCCCCATCCATTAGATTCTAGGCTCAAGACCGACCAAATGATCCCAATGTGTGATGTGTTTTGGCATATAGAAATGTCAAGGTGGGTCGTAATAGATGTAAACGGTGGAAATCACTGTTTTCTATGCTATGACCAGCAGAAAATCCGATTGGCTTCATATTTTGGCTCAACATCTAAAATGAGCTTTGGAATGGAATGGTCGGTGTGGATTAAATCCATATATCAAGGTGGGGCCTGCATGAGCAGCCCACCCAAAAGTTTAGAATTGATTAATATTTTTGTTTCTAGTTTACGTCCAGCATCCCTGGACGTTGGACGGTTTGTGCACAACACATATTTAAGGTGGGCCCTGCTCAGATGGGCCACCAAATGGCTGGATGGTGTGGATAAGACATATATCAAGATGGGGTTCATTCGAGTGGGCCACATGGCCACATCATCACACCAAAAATAGTGAAAGAGAGAGGGAGAGAGAGAGACAAAGACGTGCGATGGAGGGACCCCAACATTACGGCCCTCCCTTTCATGCATTCAATCATACATCAAGTAAGTCCCAATACATGTGGGCCCACCAAAATTGAAATTAACGGTGGAGATTCCTTCTCCACCAAAATGAAAGGTCTAGATGACCTATTTCAAACTTAGAAAAGTAAACATCATGATGGGGTCCATGGAGAATGGCACCATCATAGAATGATCATGAGAATCATAGTGGGCCATCGGTCACATCTAGGGTCCAAAGTGAGATCTATACCATCAATCAGTAGGCCCAACTTGGCCCATCATAAAAAGAATGAAATCTAGGCCTATAGAAACACCCACCATTTGATTTTCTTAGTCTGATGGAACGCCAATCTCCTTGTGTCTCACTTTGATGGAAGATGATGAAAAATGAAGGGCTAGGATGATGGATTTGGGGATCGAAAGTGGGCCACACAACTCACTCTTTTCTCTCTTAGAAGTGCTTGGACGTGCACTCCTTTGCTTGCTTGGAAAATGTGAAGAGAAAGAGAGAGGGAAAGGGTGGTTGTAAGAGAGGTGATGGGTGTAAGTGATGTATATGAGGTGATAGTTGTACTTGACATGTATGGGTATGTAAAAGAGAGGGTGAGAGAGAGTTGACTTTGGGGTTTCTCTTGTACTTAACATGAGGTGCTTGATTGATTGAGTCAGTGATTGATTGATGGAACATGTAGTAGAGATTCTCTTGGGTTGCAAACGTGTGGTATTTCTTTGAAATAAACACAGGCCCACATCTTCTGAGCTGGGTATCGGATCGGTACACGAGTTGCGGTGTTAGAACTGCGGCGAGGGTGCGGTCGCTAAGATACAAGTCTCGGATTAAGCTGACTCTAAAAAATGGGATACGACTTAGGGTCACGCGTAACTACCGATTACAGATCGCGAATCATCGAAATTCAATCGGGAGGACTATGGAAGCCTACGGAATAGTACGGCCTAGGATACGGGCCTCACAAAGACCATCTTAGCCGTCCGCTTTAGGGCGAGCATCGCTACTCCTCTCCACTATGAGAAAAGTCAGAGAGAATCTCTCCATTCCAATCTATTATAAGAAGTGTGATTGAACTTCATCTGGATCGTCCATCTAGGAGCATCCCAACCATCCAAAATAGAGTTCTATACCCAAGGGAACCTTAAAGACTTTGGCTACAAGGGGAGAAACAACGTTGTCATTGCTTCTTCCCAGTCTTTCAAAAATCAAGTTGTGGGTTTCCAAACCTGAACCCATTGAGAAAATGTCTTAGAGCTTCATTCTCTTGCTCCTACAAGCATCACGTGGAAGACCTAGATGCAATACCATCATCATTTCAAAGTGAGAGGTCTTCGTTAAAAGACCGCCATTGGAGCCGGTCATCTCCTATGCTACATCAGTCAGGTGATCTGTGAGCTACAGTATTAAGTCTGGATCAAGTCCAAAGTTATTTTTCACTAGTTGAAAAGGAGGGAAAGAGGAAAAGAAGAATAGGTAGAGAAGCAAATGAAAGAGGAAGAAACAAGTGGAAAAAGAAGAAAGAGAGAGTCTGAGAGAGGAGCAGGCAGCTATTGTAGTGTAGCACTAGCTCGGCTCAATCGGGATAAAGCCCGAACTAGTTGGGTTTGGAAGGAAGAAAAGAAGAAGAAGAAGAATAGTAAATAGAAGGTGATGGAGAATGAGAAGGAGAGCTCTAGAGCATGCGAGAATGAGAGGGCCAGTATCGTGTATGACTGGGTGCAGCATTGCATCGAGTCAGCCAACCTGCCTAAAATGGGTTGAGTCTCGTAGGCTAGAAACTTGAAAAGAGAGGGAGGAGAAGCAAGAAGGAAAGAAGAAGAAGACAGGGTTTGAAAAGGACTAAGAATCGGGTGTTTGCACCCTTCGAGTTAACCCGACTTGTTGTCGAGTCTAGTGTGAGAGTTGGACCTGGTTTGGTCCAGCAAGCCTGCTGGGTTTGTGTAACACCCTGGATTTTGGCCAACCTGGGATTAGACGTCCTTAGGCAATGGGTTAATTAAAACACCTGAAAAATCGCTCAGAACCCAATTCCATAGCCAAAGAAACCACTTAGGATTAATTCCTTTAGAAACTAAGCATAAGTTAGCTAGCGCAACGCTAGAGTAGCTGGAAAATAGTCCCTGATCACTTTAAATACGTTCTACAAGACCCAAATCGAGTAGAACCAATGACTCTATAATACTCTATAACCTCGGATCAAACTCTAAACAGGTTTGTTCTTTGGACCACTTTGAAATTTTGTATTGGACCTAGACCACGCGTCGAAAGTTCGATATCTGCTATCTTAGACCGTTAGGACCGCCTAGTTGGACTTGATAATCATTTCGAAAATCAAGTCCAACCGATAATCACAGGCTATTTCATTGAGCCCGGACTGAAGAGAGTGCGAATAGGGATAGAATTGGAATTTCAAATTCAAATCTGGCACACGACTTGACGTGTCAGTATTAAGCATTCTGACCGTCAGAATTCAGCCAAATTACGCCCTCGGATCAGGAAAATTTTTTATTTCATATCATGAGATTTGCAGGCCTGATCTACGTGCGGTGACCGCTGAACTGAAACTGGACCACCACGTGCGATCTGCGAACCCTGCCGGATTGAAAACTTGGTGTATGCTAGATCCAGTATGCATGAGCTTAAGTCCGACCGCATTTGGCCAGGGGACCACCAGAAATGATCTTTTGGACCGAAACAGCCTCGCTTTGGATAAGCATCAAGTGAACCTTGTTCCCGAGCCTATTTCGGGCAAGTTCGGGCTTATAAAAAGGGTTGAAACCCTCACTCCTCTCTCCCATCCGAATTTGCAAAAATCCCTAGATTGGGAGAGAGAAAAGGTGAGAGTTTGTGAAAGAAGGTGGGAGAGAATTCCCTGCTGCTTGTGCCACGTGCTGCAAGTGGTTAAGCCACGCGCTCTAATTACATTGCCGGTGATTTCTCCGTATTTTAAAGTAAAAAAATACCCTAGAAGTTGCTGATTTAGTGTTCCCTTGGTTTAATAGCAAAGTAGCTGATAGATCTCGTAAATCAGGCTCTCTATTCGCCGTAGACGAAGCGTATACGCTCCGTTCGAACTCACACCCCTAAAAGAAACAAGGTGCGGATTTTAGACGCTTTGATTGACTATTTCCAAAGCTTTCAATGTCGTTTAATAGTAGATTATCGACGGCAACGCCGTTTGACATGTATAACATGCTGTCCGTTTCCTGTTTCGTAAACCGACGAAGAATATGAGATTTAGGGCATTTTAGTCATTTGTAGGAAGTACTGATTTCATTCATATTTTGCTGATGTGATTGACATGATTTGTTGTCACATTAGAATGTTAGGAATACGTGAATAATTAGTTTGGCAAAGAGATTCGCCTAAATGCGCACTTCGGGTCGACATACTATATGTAGACTTAAGTGTGTAGTGTAAGTGTTTGTATAAATACTTGTATTAGTATGTATTGAATTAAATGGTGTTATGAATTAGTTTGAGATTGATTTCTCAATTAATATGTTGGTGTAAATGGTTTCCTACATGTTAGCCATATGCATGATTTCATAATATGAATGAAATGCATGTGCTTGACGATTCGCTTAAGCTATATGTTATAACATGTGCTTGATGATTTCATTATAATTTAGTTCAAGATTGAATTCTCAATTAATATGCTGATGGAAATGATTTCCTATATGTTGGCGATATATATAATTTCGTTATATGTATGAAAGGCATGTGTCAGATAATTTACTTAAGTTGTACGATATAACATGTGTTAACATGCTCACATGGTTGTGTTTCATTTCCAATACTCTCACATGATTGTTGATGTGGATTCATATGTGTTTGGGACTATACTTAATCCAGGCAGTCGGTAACCGAGCGAATTCGTGGTTGACTTATCTTTGCCACGAACGACGCGTCGATGAACGCGAGCCGTGTTTTGGAGTTGGCGGCAGTGGTTAGGCCACACGAAGTGTTTTACGCACTTCATGTCGTTCAACTTGAGATGCGATCATGCTAGTCGAGCCCGTCAAGTAACCCGACTGGCCGTTATATGTTCACCCTGCATGAGTAATAACTGCTTGAACCTAGGGTACTGAACTTACCATTATAAACCCTGTTAACCATGGTACCTTGATCCACGAAGACTCATGAGCCGGGCATAGTGGTATGGGACACCGTGGTCGAACTGTCGGCCTACGCTAGGGCCACAAACCTCCCCGTAGTGACCAGTGAACACTTAGTCTCGTGAGCAGATTATGGTGGTATGGGACACTATATTCTTGCTGTCGGCCTACACTGATCAGGCGACGAGTCCTTTGTAGTGACCGCGAGCGTATTCTAAGTCTACGGCAGGCGACGACCCTTCGGTAGCAGTAGAGTACAGTAGGCCTGTATCGATAAGGTGATGGGGGAGCAGAGCAACGAGTGAGTGCAACAGCCCTGGCAGCCCTTGCAGCGACCTACAAAATATACCTCGTATGAGATTACTAGGAGTGATGACCCTAGACAGGATCTGTGTTGGGATTGATATAAGGGAAGTACCTTAGTTTCCCAATCATGCTGTTTGAATGGACTAATAATAACTCAGAAATCATATCACCGTACCATTGCATGTGCCTAGAAGATGTGGAGCACTTGAGGGTCGATTGCATGCCGCGGTCGTAAGATGGTGCTGTATGAGGGAGATCGTCGGTGAGGACATACATCACGTCATGTCATATTGCATTAACAACAGTATTAGGATTGTTTGATTTACTGCTTTACTATTATCGCATGATTGATTTGAGAACATGCTAATCCTTGCTCTATTATTCCACTGAGTTAGCTACTCACTCCCACGTTACGGGATGGTGTTTCCGAACACCCACCAGTCCCTAATGTGATTGCAGATGATGGCGCGACCTGCGAGGTGGAGCTGGACTTGATGATGATGAGGAGGATTCCTCCTTTATGCGTGTTCTGATTGACGAGATTACGGGGAAGTTGATTAGATACCTTGACACTTGTCTTTTTATATTTTTAGAACACTCATGTATATCCTTTTGGTTTACTTTTGGAGTATACATATATGTATATAACCTAGTAACATATTCACACTCTGGAGACATACAACAGTTTATATATGTTATACATACTATCACAGTCTTCCGCTTGTAAATTTAACTGTCTTTGGAGCGTGATATGCTGTTTTAGCTTAATCTCACTCATGTTTAATACATTATCATAGGCAACGTTCAATCATACATATCTATGTTGCATAAATAACATTTTGGAACTCGGGAGTTGGGTTTTTGCTCGACCCCCGATTTTCGGGATGTTACAGATGGTATCAGAGCATGATTTGGATTAAATCGGGCCTGGGTTATGGTCACGCGACGTACACTGTCGCTTTCTTTGACTTAGGTGGGTGCGAGAAATGTCTAGAAACACTTATAAGATCGCAGATTCGCCAATAGGCGAAGACTATTCGAATCGATCGCGTGATCGAGTCCATAACGCATCTAGGGTCGCGTGAAGCAACTCGAATAGCCCCTATGTTGTAGGAGAGTGGGTTGAGACATTCTTTGAATGATTATAAACCCGTAAATGACAATCTTTGGGCTGTGGGACAACCACAACCCCTGTATTCAATCGCTAGGGCTTAAAAACCCCGTTTCACCAAAAATCTTCAAAATTCTTCCTCTCACCACTCCAATATTCAATTACTTCTTATAATTTTCATATTAGGCATCAATCCTAATGTGAAAATAACATAAAATCATACTTTCATAAAATTTTACAGTGAATAGTAAAATTTCATGAAAAATGGCCATAAGACCATTCTAACTTTGCTTTCTTTAGTAACTAATAGGCTAGATGGATGTACTAGCTCCTTCTACCCTAAAATCATATGCTGTATAATATGGGTTTGTATTTATTTTTATAGATTAGCTCCGAAAAGCCCCGAATGCATGTTTGGACCTATATAGGGCAATCTACAATGAACTAAGGTGGGGCCCATAGTTATTTGGGGTCCCTGGACCATGGGGGACCAGACCCATGTGGTCCCACCTATCAGATCACCGGACGGTTGGCGATGCCATCGCCGGTTCGGCGATGCATCGCTGCCCGGGGTGGCCCACTCGTTCTGATTTTTGGCACGTGGGGTCTTTTGGGGTAGTACACCCCCTCCATGTAGCGTCCGACCATAGAAAACCCTAAATATGGGTACTTCCTTAACAAACAGCCCCATCCCTAGCTCCATTTGAGTTTTCTAGCTGCCCTCTCCCAAAATCGTGGTTCCAAACCACTCCCAAATCCATTCCCTGTTGAAAACGATCCCACTCCATCACTCCATAGTGATTTGCAGCCCTCCCTCTTGCAAATCTTGTCGTTTGGAGCTCTTACAACCCCCAAAACGAGCTGAAATCGTGAGGAGCTCCATTCCTCTTTTTCCTTCTCTTTTCTTTTTGAAAATCCGGCCTTTGGGAGCTTGAAGCATCCCTCTACAATGCCTAGATTTCATTCTGTCCATTTGGGCGACCATTTCTCCGTATTTCCTCCGCTTTCCATGGCTATTGTTTAAGCTATTTTAGCCTTTTTCTCCTTTCCACCATCCTCCCTCTCAATCCTATTTCTCCATTTTCTTTGCTTAAGGGATACTGAAAATATATGGCCGAGAGAGCTCTAGTGAGCAACAGACAGTATTAGACTCGACAGTGATAAAGAAGGTAAGTCGTGACTGTGGTAGAGTCCTTTGGTAGCATTAGGCATCTGTGACGTTGTCTTATAGATGTTTGATTACTGTTTGAGATCTCTGTGTTTTGTTGTTGTTAGGTTTAGTGACGTCAGAGGTAGAAAGTGTGGAACTTTGTTCCATGTATTGTGACTAGCATGCCACTCCCAATCCTAACATGGGATTAGGAATGTAGTTTCGTTTCATATGCCCTTGGCATTTTGGACCTAGAGTTAGCACTTCTAGATTTGAAGGGTCTGACGACATAAGAAATCCAATTCCATTTAGACAATCTTGACCCTAAGCAATAGAACAATTCCCTGTAGTCGAAATGGTATGGAACCATTTAACGTATAATCTTAGGCTTTGGATTATAGCTACTGAGTTACAGACTAGCCTACTAGTTACCTTAAGTAGTGTAAAGCCTGTATACGCTAAGAAATTGTAGGTTAGATTGGGTTGAAGTAGAACCTTATGCCTTCGATAGATCCCCTTATGACTTATAGACTTGTGTTGTTGCCCATAGGAAGGAACCATTCACTCTCAGGGAACATTTATAAATCCCTCAGATTGAACTTAGAATGTACTAGCACGCCCCTTAGAATTGCCTTTCCCAAGGGCTTATTGCATTCGGGAACGCGGAATAAAGGAAATGCAATTATCAGCGAAGTATTCACGGTTTGAATCGACTTCTTAATTCTAGTAGTTACCACTAAATCCAATGCTCTGATCAAGCAGAAGATCGACATCGACTAGGATTGAGGACTGATACAACAACTTTTCTGTCATCGCGGGACAGAAGGTTTGTGTATCCGGCTCAGACCCATTACATAACTATTCTTCCGTGTTGGCCCGACCACCTACAACCACAAGTTATTACTTTTCCCTCGGTAAATGTTAAGGACTTAAAGCCAGTAGAGAATTCGACATTTTGCCACCAACTCATACCTGCCCCTGAACTCAACCATAATGGAGATTAGGCTCATCTCTATGATCAGAGGTACCAATGTCATAGAATGCATCATTAGCAAGGAAAACCATGTAGAGAAAGGTTGTTTCCATTTTAGGTTAAGGATAGCCCCTAAGTTGCGCCTTGTTCCGATATACGGAGCGATGCAAAGAGTCTTGAACTTTAAGTATAACCAAGTTTTAAGGGGGGTAGAACGTATTAAGTCCAATCCAGTTAGGTTAGTCGACACTACCGTTCGATCAGAGTGGCGCAGCGGAAGGATGGTTAGTCTCTTTCCCACTGGCCCAGGATCGAAACAGCTGAGTTAGGATTTACGTAAGGTTAGGTTGTTAACTAGGATTTGAACCTTCCTTAGAAAAAGTACTCCTTGCCCTTCGTCAATTTCGGGGACAAAATTGTGTTTTAAGGGGGGTAGATTGTAACACCCTGGATTTTGGCCAACCTGGGATTAGACGTCCTTAGGTAATGGGTTAATTAAAACACCTGAAAAATCGCTCAGAACCCAATTCCATAGCCAAAGAAACCACTTACGATTAATTCCTTTAGAAACTAAGCATAAGTTAGCTAGGCAACGCTAGAGTAGCTGGGAAATAGTCCCTGATCACTTTAAATACGTTCTACAAGACCCAAATCGAGTAGAACCAATGACTCTATAATACTCTATAACCTCGGATCAAACTCTAAACAGGTTTGTTCTCTGGACCACTTTGAAATTTTGTATTGGATCTATACCGTGCGTCAAAAGTCCGATATCTGCTATCTTAGATCGTTAGGACCGCCTAGCTGGACTTGATAATCATTTCGAAAATCAAGTCCAACCGATAATCACAGGATATTTCATTGAGCCCGGACTGAAGAGAGTGCGAATAGGGACAGAATTGGAATTTTAAATTCAAATTTGGCACACGACTTGACGTGTAAGTATTAAGCATTCTGACCGTCAGAATTCAGTCAAATTACACCCTCGGATCAGGAAAAATTTCTATTTTATATCATGAGATTTGCAGGCCTGATCTACGTGCGGTGACTGCTGAACAGAAACTGGACTGCCACGTGCGATCTGCGAACCCTGCCGGATTGAAAACTTGCTGTATGCTAGATCCAGTATGCATGAGCTTAAGTCCGATCACATTTGGCCAGGGGACCACCAGAAATGATCTTTTGGACCGAAACAGCCCCGCTTTGGATAAACATCAAGTGAACCTTGTTCCCAAGCCTATTTCGGGCAAGTTGGGGCTTATAAAAAGGGTTGAAACCCTCACTCCTCTCTCCCATCCGAATTTGCAAAAATCCCTAGATTGGGAGAGAGAAAAGGTGAGAGTTTGTGAGAGAAGGTGGGAGAGAATTCCCTACTGCTTGTGCCACGTGCTGCAAGTGGTTAAGCCACGCGCTCTAATCACTTTGCCGGTGATTTCTCCACATTTTCAGATAAGAAAAAACTCTAGAAGTTGCTGATTTAGTGTTCCCTTAGTTTAATAGCAAAGTAGCTGATAGATCTCGTAAATCAGGTTCTCTATTCGCCGTAGACGAAGTGTATACGCTCCGTTCGAACTCACACCCCTAAAAGAGACAAGGTGTGGATTTTAGACGCTTTGATTGACTGTTTCCAAAGCTTTTAATGTTGTTTAATAGTAGATTATCGACGGCAACGCCGTTTGACATGTACAACATGCTGTCCGTTTCCTGTTTCGTAAACCGGCGAAGAAAATGAGATTTAGGGCATTTTAGTCATTTGTAGGAAGTACTGATTTCATTCATATTTTTCTGATGTGATTGACATGTTTTTTTGTCGCATTAGAATGTTAGGAATACGTGCATAATTAGTTTGGCGAAGAGATTCGCCTAAATGCGCACTTCGGGTCGACATACTATATGTAGACTTAAGTGTGTAGTGTAAGTGTTTGTATAAATGCTTGTATTAGTATGTATTGAATTAAATGGTGTTATGAATTAGTTTGAGATTGATTTCTCAATTAATATGTTGGTGTAAATGGTTTCCTACATGTTAGCCATATGCATGATTTCATAATATGAATGAAATGCATGTGCTTGACGATTCGCTTCAGCTGTATGTTATAACATGTGCTTGATGATTTCATTATGATTTAGTTCGAGATTGAATTCTCAATTAATATGCTGATGAAAATGATTTCCTATATGTTGGCGATATGCATAATTTCATTATATGTATGAAAGGCATGTGTCAGATAATTTACTTAAGTTGTACGATATAACATGTGTTGACATGCTCACATGGTTGTGTTTCATTTCCAATACTCTCACATGATTGTTGATGTGGATTCATATGTGTTTGGGACTATACTTAGTCCAGGCAGTCGGTAACTGAGTGAATTCGTGGTTGGCTTATCTTTGCCACGAACGACGTGTCGATGAACGCGAGCCGTGTTTTGGAGTTGGCGACAGTGGTTAGGCCACACGAAGTGTTTTACGCACTTCATGTCGTTCAACTTGAGATGCGATTATGCTAGTCGAGCCCGTCAAGTAAACCGACTGGCCGTTGTATGTTCACCCTGCATGAGTCATAACTCCTTGAACCTAGGGTACTGAACTTACCATTGTAAACCCTATTAACCATGGTACCTTGATCCACGAAGACTCATGAGCTGGGCATGGTGGTATGGGACACCGTGGTCGAACTGTCGGCCTACGCTGGGGCCACAAACCTCCCCGTAATGACCAGTGAGCACTTAGTCTCGTGAGCAGATTATGGTGGTATGGGACACTATATTCTTGCTGTCGGCCTACACTGATCAGGCGACGAGTCCTTTGTAGTGACCGCGAGCGTATTCTGAGTCTACGGGAGGCGACGACCCTTCAGTAGCAGTAGAGTACAGTAGGCCTGTATTGATAAGGTGATGGGGGAGCGGAGCAACGAGTGCGTGCAAAAGCCCTGACAGCCCTTGCAGCGACCTACAAAATATACCTCGTATGAGATTACTAGGAGTGACGACCCTAGGCAGGATCTGTGTTGGGATTGATATAAGGGAAGTACCTTAGTTTCCCAATCCTGCTGTTTGAATGGACTAATAATAACTTGGAAATCATATCACCATACCATTGCATGTGCCTGGAAGATGTGGAGCACTTGAGGGTCGATTGCATGCCGCGGTCGTAAGATGGTGCCGTATGAGGGAGATCGTCGGTGAGGGCATACATCACGTCATGTCATATTGCATTAACAACAGTATTAGGATTGTTTGATTTACTCCTTTACTATTATCGCATGATTGATTTGAGAACATGCTAATCCTTGCTCTATTATTCCACTGAGTTAGCTACTCACTCCCACGTTACGGGATGGTGTTTTCGGACACCCACCAGTCCCTATTGTGATTACAGATGATGGCACGGCCTGCGAGGCAGAGCTGGACTTGATGATGATGTGGAGGATTCCTCCTTTATGCGTGTTCTGATTGATGGGATTACGGAGAAGTTGATTAGATACCTTGACACTTGTCATTTTATATTTTTAGAACACTCATGTATATCCTTTTGGTTTACTTTTGGAGTATACATGTATGTATATAACCTGGTAACATATTCACACTCTGGAGACATACAACAGTTTATATATGTTATACATACTATCACAGTCTTCCGCTTATAAATTTAACCGTCTCTGGAGTGTGATATGCTGTTTTAGCTTAATCTCACTCATGTTTAATACATTATCACAGGAAACGTTCAATCATACATATTTATGTTGCATAAATAACATTTTGGAACTCGGGAGTTGGGTTTTTGCTGGACCCCTGATTTTTAGGATGTTACAGTTTGGGTCTTGTGAGACTCTAGAGAGAGTAGAAGGAAGAAGGGAAGAAAGAAAGGGAAGAAATGAGAAAGAAAGAGAGTTATGGGTTGCTGAGTTGACTCAGGGAGTTTCTTAAGTCTAGTCTCTACTTTAACCCAGTAATTTGCTGGATGTGTGTGTAGGAAGAAGGAAGAAGTGGAGGAAGGAAGAGAAAGGGAAGTGGGGTTCAGATTAGTACCAATTAAAGTTGAGTCTACTCGCTGAAATCGAGTCGAGTTAAGTTTGCTATGACTAATGAAAGGGCTAAATGTTGGAGAAAGGAAAGGGAGAAAAAGAAGAAGAAATGGGAAGAAGGAGAAGAAAGGAAAGAGTTGATTCGTCGTCTCTATGCAACCTTGTATCGAATTTAGAGAGATTGGTATTGATCTATCATTTTTGAGTCGACTTGATCAAGGTATGTAGTGTTGGATAGTTTAAAATTCCTCCTTTATTCTAGTTTGTAACTGATGCATTAGTAGTAGAATTAAGTGTCCATTCACCCTTAAAATAATGTAGCCTAACTATCCGTGTATGGTATTTTAGGTTAGATCAAGTGCCTTGAATCCCTTTGTGATCTCTAGTCTAGCAAGAAGAGGATCCACACTTCAAGGTGAGGATTACCTTCAAGCGATGCTACATCATGATAGTTAACATTGTTCATTTATATTAATTAATTTCTTAATATAGCATTAGGAGGTAATGATGATGAATGGTAGTCTCTACATGTGTAATTATTTACGAATAATTGCTGATTGGACTTTAATTTAATTATATGAACTTGTTGTAGATCTTAATTAGCTTTGTTTAGACTAAGATGAACATTTAAATGTATAAGTACTATTCAGATTGTGCAAGGCTTATTTTACCACTTGTGATTACTTTATAGTGTTTTTGGTAGTCCTCGAGCTAGTGGTGATTTATCCTGATAAGATTAAATAAAATGTTTATGGTGGAATTACCATCTTATGGACCCTTGGTGTCTTTGTAGTTTTTTGGGGAATAATCTCTTTTTATCACACCATTAGGTGGAATATTTGGCCCTTGCGACTTTTATGGAATAATTGCCCGATGTGACTTTAATGGATTATGTTATATAACTTTACGATGGTAAGTTCCACTTGTTGAACAATTATTGGCCACTAGTGGGAGAGTTCTATCCTTAAAACATTATATTTGTCAATCTCATGAGCCAGGGATGGTGGAATGGGATACTATGCTTGAGCTGTCGGCCTATGTTGGGTGAGAAACCCCCCATAGTGACTTTTGAGCTTTCTTAAAATGATGGTTTAAAATTGGAATAATAATGGTTGGGCTAATCATGCATTTTCATGGCATGCGAACTTTACCGGGTAGTTGATGTAAGACACGAGGGTTTTTCTTGGACCGATATGGGTGTCCTTGTTGTACGGTCTTTTGCGGGTGACTAGTTTTCCTTGGGCGTACCTTTGAGTACTTTTTCAGGTCGCTAGTTCTCCTTGGGCGACTTTTATTTCATGCATTCATACCGTTATGGGTGTCCTTGATGCATGGTCTTTTTCGGGTGGCTATTTCTCTTTGGACGACTTCATTGTATAGCCTTTTCCGGATGGCTAGTTCTCCTTAGGCATACCTTTAAGTACTTTTCCGGGTGACTAGTTCTCCTTAGGTGACTTTTTACTAGTTGGATGTACTTCCCCAGGTCTGTGAGCATGTACATGCATCCATGCATTTAAATAAGATTATTTTGTGTAATTTATTTAATGAATGTGTATCTGATGAACCTTATCTAATTTTCATGATAATCATTGTGTAATATTTGTTATACACTGTCTCTGATAACTACGCTTACTTATCTTAATGATACGATAAATTTTGGGGGTTATGCCTCACTAGGATAACCATTGACACTATCAAACCGTACTCAGTGTCCAAGAGATGCAGATGACACGCATGCTGGCGTTCATATGGAATGGGAGGAGCCAGATGTTTTTGTGACTCTCTATTCCTGATTTCATTTGTGTTTAAATTTTTACTATCACATTTTATAATAAGTTATGACATTGGTTTGTATGAATTTTTGGGTAACCACTTGAAATCTTGGTTATGTATATTCAAACTCCCTCTTGTACTTGATTTACTTCTGTCTCACTAGATTACTAACTCTGATAAAAAAATGCACGTAGAATTCGGGTGTTTTTGAAGGTTAATGCTCGGGTTTTTGGAACACGAGTAGTGTACTCAGGTCTCGGGAACTGGGGTGTTACAATTTCATTTTTACATTCTTCTTCGACTGGCCAGTGCTCCCCTCGATGAACCCAACTTCCAATCTTGCTTGTAAGTGGTTATTTTTTTTTTTCCTTTAAGATTTGGGTACTTCCTTGCTAGTTAATTTTTATTTGTGGTTTATTCTTGATTTTAAACCTTTTTGTTGTTAGATTTGTAGAAAATCTTATCTATCCACAATCACATTAGTCTCTTTAGTTATCTCTTGAGCAATCATTAAATAGAGCATCATTCTAAAAGAACGACATCATGCAAAGCTTGTGGTAGCTTGTCATCTAGGCCAACTCCATCTAATGTGATAACCCTAAGGTGCCCCGAAGAAGATTCAGATCACGTTAGGGATTTTCACTCAAGAGACATAATTATTGAGCGTAGTGTCAAACTAGCTCACATTGATCCATTTAAACTTGTTCCTCTTCTTTTAAATATCGAATGGGAAGACATTTTTGGTAAGCGCGAAACATCTTACCGTTACATAGCGCAAGCAATGTATGCATCGATTTGTGATGTTCTCTCGATGACCTTTCTTTTACGATTAAATTTGTAGAAGACACATTCACTGTAAATCGTTATACTTTCTCAACATTGACTGAGATAGCTGTTGCAGATGATGCAATTCCAATAGATAATCTAACTGACAAAATGATGCATTCCAAATAGGAAATGATTACTTATAAGCTATATCGTTTCCATGCTGATTGGAAATCTGGTAATGCGCTACATGTCCACTAGATGCTTCCCAAATATCGAGTCATGCATTAGATTTTTATGTTAAATGTTTATCCTAGATCTGAGAATAAGTCAGAACTTACTTCCTTCATGACTTGTGTCCTCCATTTAGTTGCATCTGGCATACAAATTTGTCTTCCTTCTCTCATATGTTATCTCATTATCTAATTTCATCTTCATCTTGGTCATAGGTCTATCCATTTGCCTATCTCATGACGTGTATTACTTTACACTACAATGTCATAATTCCTCCGTCTAAGGCACTGAAATTTGTTTTACCATTTAACAACACCAATTTGAATAAGATGAATCTAGAATTTCTTCCTGGTTAACATGATGAAGAAGAAGAGGAGGAAGTACCCGCACCTGAAAACACATTAATGGATGACATCCTTGCTGATCTCAATGAGTTAGATGATCTAGAAGATCCAGACTTTCAACCTTCTCAGGTTGATGATCTGCTTAAATCATTGGAGGAGAAGGTTGAGGCTTTACGGGTCTCACAGGACAGTGTGGTTCAAACTCAGAAATCATCTACGAAGTACACGAAAAAGTACTTCCACCGTATCGCCAATAGTTTGTACCAGCTTGATCCCTCCATTCCTGCTCCTTCATTGTCTGGATCCGACTGAGTTTATTGCATTTTCATTTTTTTTTGCTGTTGGTTTACTTGATGACTACTTTACGCTCTCCTTGGATGCTTATTTCCTATTTTGACAATCTAATATGCTACTCTCATTGACATATATGTTTTCTTTCTTCTAATTGTTTCTGTGGTTATTCATATGTTTTAACTTGATGGTTAAACTCTTTTTTTCTTCTTTCCCTTGTCAACTTGTGACAAAAGGGGGGGAGAGATTTGAAAAATGGGCATGCATGTATGAAATGTTTTGAATATATGATTTATAATCATAATGCATGTGAATGATAGGAGAATGAATATGCTTAAATTCTTGGAGAATGCTTTGTAATGGAATGTTGTATGTCATAATACAGGAAAAGTACAAGTTGAGGGGGAGTAGTAAATTTTTACAATCTTCAACAACTCGTTTACAACATGAGTGTCACGCCCCAAACCTGGGAATCAGATTCATAAGAATCCCGATTACCGAATCTGGTGCCGACAGCCTCCGTAGTACCCCATTCTCGGCTCCTAGCGTTCATATACCAGATTCCGATCCTGGGATCCTACAAGGAGGATTTATTATTATTATTTTTATACATATAACTAGTAATAAGCATAACCACAAGATTACCCAATTCACAAAGGCAACATCATCATCACATATCCACTAATATAATCATTTGATTACAACATTGAAAGGGAAATACATAAATAGAAAATCAAGCTCCAGAAGACCACCGCACACTCCAAGCTCAACACTGCTGCAGCCAACATCACCTGCACGCATCTATCGTGCATAAGCTTATAGAAAGCTTAGAGGGTGGTGTAAGTGTGTGCACCAGGTAAGTGTCAAGTATTCAATACAATGCCGCAATCATACGATACCGAAAAACTGGTAATCCATAAACCATACAATGTCTAAATAAGCAGAAACACTAACAAGAGCAGGAATTATCAGAGTAAGCAGAAATACTGACAAGATATAAATCACATGATAACAGAGTAAGCGAAAGTATGGACAAGTCTATGAGTCAATCAATATCAGAATACGCAATATACAATAGCTATGCGATAAGGAGTCATAAAGAGCCAAATATCAAATAGCGAAGATGCAATGCAATATACATATCCTTCTAAATCTATTTAGGCCATATAAGTGCAGAAACATAGCAACCCAAAGTGCCATATGCCCACGAATGAAATGCAATATGCGATGCGAATGAAATGACCATGCTAGAGTGTGAAGTCAGGATGATAGTACGTAGTATCGCAGGCTACGGGGTCCACCACAAGGGACTTCTATCCAAATCAGTCCCATACCTAAATTTAGATAGTCAAACTCAACGTGGTAAGCCCCTGATCTCAGGTTAGTCGTGCGCCCAACCGAAATTCTTGCCATAATGAAGGTATACAATAATTAGTTGCGCACCACCAGCCTGAGTGGATAGTGAATGAATGAATGAATGAATGAGCATGCAACTCCTATCCAATAAGTCCACATATCAGTACGGTTCCTCTCTGAAAAATCACCGGGGTCTATTACACTCTAAACCAGATCGTCGCCACATCGCGCGCAATAAGGTAAGAGGAAGAGACCTCACTATCCGTCTGCCAATATCGGGCTCGACTCGTCGATAGCGGACCCATTCCTCGAGCTGGTCAGACTCAGCCTAGCATTGCCCCCTACTCTCGGGCGGGTAAGGCCACACCCCCTTCCAACTGACCACGACACAGTGAAGAGCGTAACCATCCGGTAATTAGCACTCAACGCTCATCTACCCACTCGGTCTAGACATTGGAGCAACCTCTGGAACCAAGAGGGTTTAGGGACTTTCACCCAGGGATATCTATAGTACCCCATGTAAAACAGATTTTCAGTATCCCATCTGGCCATCCATGATATGCCTGTGGAGGCTGCTACCCTGATGTCGCTAGGACATACAGTAATCACAGCACACAATGCAAGATGCATGAGTCATACAATCCAGTCATGCATCAATCCTACGTAAACCGTGCGCTCATGTGAGACAATCTCTGCCTATCAGGAAGTCTCATAACAACTAGCACTATGAGATATACAATGGTCAATCATATCTCATAATAGACATGCAGATGATGCGTATGAGCATGTATCATGATGCTATGCAGTCACATACTCATAATCGGTATCAATAGCAAGCATTGACAATCGACATCGACAACGTGGACATTTAACCAACATTGTCCCCCAAGGAACGGCCCACATAAAGCCTAACATATAGTGGACTCATAGCCGCACACAAGGGCCAAATATACAACACCATGGGCCTCACTCAATGTAACACCCTGAAAATCGGGGGTCGTGTATAAACTCAACTCCCGAGTTCCAAACCATCACTTATGCAACAAAAATGATTATGATTCAATGTTGTCTGAGTTAAAGCATTCACATGAGTAAAAGTATACCAAAACTGCAATTCATACTCCAGATCCAGTGATAAAAGCAAGCGGAAGACTAAAGAATATATATATATCACTGTATGGAAAAACAAAGTAGATCTCGACTGTCACTAAAGTATGAATACATCACTGAGTCTCATATACATGTAAAGAAATAAAATCAAATGTCTAAAATAGTCCCACTGAGGAGTCCCGTCAACTCAGGTCACCTAAGCAAAGCCGTCGTGGTACTGCATGTATGAGAACTCGTCCTGGTCCTCATCATAGTCCGGCTCTACCTCATGGATCTCTGCATCACATGCATCTAAGACAGTCTGGTGGGTGTTGCAAAGACCATCCCGTAACGTGAGAGTGAGTGATCAACTCAGTGGAATCATAGAACAAAAATTAGCATGTTCTCAAATCAATCATGTGATAATAGTAAAGCAGTAAATCAAACAATCCTAATACTGTTGTTAATGCAATATGACATGATATGATGGATGCCCTCACCGACGTTCTCCCTCATACGGCACCATCTAACGCCCGCGGCATGCGTGTATCCCGCTCAGTGCTCCACATCTTCCAGGCACATGCAATGTAATGGTGATATGATTGCCAAGTTGTTATTAGTCTATTCAAACAGCAGGATTGGGAAACTAAGGTACTTCCCTTATATCAATCCCAACACAGATCCTGTCTAGGGTCGTCACTCCTAGTAATCGAATACGATGTATATTTTGTAGGTCACTGCAAGGGCTGTCAGGGCTGTTGCTCGCACTCGTTGCACCGCTCCCCCATCACCTTATCAATACAGGCCTACTGTACTCTCACTGCTACGGAAGGGTCGTCGCCTCCCGTAGACTCAGAATACGCTCGCGGTCACTACAAAGGATTCATCGCCGGATCAGTGTAGGCCGACAACAAGAATATAGTGTCCCATACCACCATAATCTGCTCACGAGACATAGGTGCTCACTGGTCACTACGGGGAGGTTTGTGGCCCCAGCGTAGGCCGACAGCTCGACCACGGTGTCCCATACCACCATGCCCGACTCATGAGTCTTCCTGGATCAAGGTACCATGGTTAAAAGGGTTTACAATGGTAAGTTCAGTACCCTAGGTTCAAGCAGTTATGACTCATGCAGGGTGAACATACAATGGCCAGTCGGGTTACTTGACGGGCTCGAATAGCACGATCGCATCTCAAGTCGAACGACATGAGGTGCGTAAAACACCTCTTGTGGCCTAACCACTGCCGCCAACTCCAAAACACGACTCGCGTTCATCGAGCGTCGTTTGTGGCAAAGATAGGCTAACCACGAATTTGCTCGGTTACCGACTGCCTGGACTAAGTATAGTCTCAAACAATTATGGAATCACATCCGCAATTATATGAGAGTATTGGAAATGAAATACAACCATGTGAGCATGTTAGCACATGTTATAACATACAACTTAAGTGAATCATCAATCACATGCATTTCATGCATATAATGAAATCATGCATTTATCTAACATGTAGTAAGTCATTTACATCAGCATATTAATTGAGAAAACAATCTCAAACTAATTCATAACACCATTTAATTCAATACATACTAATACAAGCATTTATACAAACACTTACACTACACACTTAAGTCTACATATAGTATGTTGACCCGAAGTGCGCATTTAAGCGAATCTCTTCGCCAAAATAATTATGCACGCATTCCTAACATTCTAATGCGACAATAAACCATGTCAATCACATCAGTAAAATATGAATGAAAACAGTACTTCCTACAAATGACTAAAATGCCCTAAATCTCCGTCAGTTTACGAAACAGGAAACGGAAAGCATGTTGTACATGTCAAACGGCGATGCCGTCGATAATCTACTATTAAACGACATTGAAAGTGTTGGAAACAGTCAATCAAAGTGTATAAAATCCGCACATTTTTCCTTATAGGTGAAGTGATTCAAACAGAGCGTATACGCTTCGTCTACGGCGAATAGAGAACCTAATACACAAGTTCTATCAGCTACTTCGCTATGAAACCAAGGAAACACTAAATCAGCAACTAAATAGGGTATTTTCTTACCTAAAAATGTGGAGAAATCACCGGCCAAGTGATCGAAGTGTGTTGCTAAAGCACGTGCAACAGGTAGGGCAACGGCAGGAAAATCCTCTCCTACTCTCTCTCACAAACTCTCACCTTTTCTCTCTCCCAATCTAGGGTTTTTCTCAAATTCGGATGGGATAGAGGAGTGAGGGTTTCAACCCCTTTTATAAGCACAAAAATGCCCGGAATAGGCTCGGAAACAAAGTTTACTTAGGTTATATCCAAATCGGGACTGTTTCGGTCCAAAAGACCATTTCTGGTGGTCCCCTGGCCAAATGCGGTCGGACTTAAGTTCATGCTCGTCGGATGTTGCTCTCATTCCGTTTTTAGACCATCAGTGTTCGTAGATCGCACGTGGCAGTATAGTTTCAGTTCAGCGGTCACCGCACGTAGATCAGGCATGTAAGTCTCATGATATGAAATAGAAATTTTTCCTGATCCGAGGGTGTAATTTGGCTGAATTCTGATGGTCAGAACGCTTAATACTGACACGTCAAGTCGTGTGCCAGATTTGAATTTCAAATTCCAAATCTAACCCTATTCTCACTCTCTTCAGTCCAGGCTCAATGAAATAGCCTGCGAATGTCGATTGGACTTGATTTTCGAAATGATTGTCAAGTCCAGCTAGGCGGTTCTAATGGTCTAAGATAGTTGAAATCGGACTTTCGATGCGCGGTCTAGATCCAATACAAAGTTTCAAAGAGGTTCAGAGAACAAACCGGCTTAGAGTTTGATCCGAGGTTTTAGAGTATTATAGAGTCATTGGTTCTACTCGATTTGGGTCTTGTAGAACGTATTTAAAGTGATCAGGGACTATTTTTCAGCTACTCTAGCGTTGCGCTAACTAATTTACACTTATTTTCTAAAGGAATTAATCCTATACGATTTCTGGTCGAGTCGGTACTCGAGTCCAAGTATGGAGTTTTCCAAGGCGTTACAATCTACCCCCCTTAACAAATAATTTCGTCCTCAAAATTTGTACCTTTTCGTACTCCTCGAGAAGCTGTGGGTAATTCTTTTTGATCTCGGCTTCTGTCTCCCAGGTAGCCTCTTCCTCAGAGTGATGCGTCCATAATACCTTCACAAGGGGAATCACCTTGCTACGCAGTACCTACTCCTTCCTGTCTAGGATACGCGTCGGTCACAGGATATATGTAACATCATCTCCTAACTGCACCTGCTCCCATCTGATGATATGGGAAGGATCAGAAACGTATTTCTTCAGCATAGAAACATGAAATACATTGTGAACGCTCGCGAGAGGCATGGGTAAAGCCAATCGGTAAGCCACTGCTCCCACACGATCGAGGATCTGTAATGGACCAATAAATCGCGGTGCTAGCTTCCCCTTCTTCCTGAACCGAAGGACTCCATAGGGGAAACTCACAAAAACACATGATCCCCAACTGTGAACTCCAGCGGCCTCTGTCTCGTATCGGCATAACTCTTCTGTCTGCTCTGCGCTGTAAGAAGCTGATGTCTAATAATATCAATCTTCTCTGATGTCGCCTGCACTAACTCTGGGCCAATCAAGCTACGCTCAGCGACCTCTGCCTAGCAATGCGGTGCGCGACAAGGTCGCCCATACAACACCTCATAAGGTGCCATACCAATACTCGCCTGAAAACTGTTATTGTACGCAAACTCCGCATAGGCAAGACAATCATCCTAACTGTCCTTGAAGTCCAATGCGCAAGCTCGCAACATATCCTCTAAGATCTGGTTCACCCGCTCTGTCTGTCCATCTGTCTGTGGGTGGAAGGCAGTACTGAACTTCAACTTCACACCCATAGCCTCCTGAATGCGAGTCCAGAAAATAGAAGTGAACCGCGTGTCTCTTTCCGACATGATCTCCAATGGAACTCCATGCAGACGCACTATCTCTCTGATGTACAGTCTAGCCAGCTCGTCTGCAGAGTTCGTAACTCTGATAGGTAGGAAGTGCGCCGACTTCGTCAGATGGTCGACGATCACCCATATGGAATCATGTCCCTTCCTCATCTTCGGCAGTCCTGAAATGAAGTCCATGGAAATGAAATCCCACTTCCACTCTGCGATCGGCATAGGCTGCAAGAGTCCTGGTGGTCGGCGAAGCTCTTCCTTCACCTGCTGACAAGTGAGACAACGGGACACAAACTCTGCTATGTGGGTCTTCATACCTTTCCACCAATAAGTCCTCTTCACGTCACGATACATCTTCGTACTGCCTGGATGCATCGCGAGTTTGGTACAATGCGCAGCCTCGAGAATCTCTCGTCTCAAGTCAGGGACATCTGGGACGCATAGGCGGCCACGATATCGTAAGCCCCCATCCATGCCAACTCGCCACTCGGTGTCTGCATCATCACTGGCCTGCTTTCGAAGCTCAGCTAGATGCGCATCATCCCTCTGCGCCTCGATGATCCGGTCATCGATCTGAGATCGCACCTGCACATGTGCAATGAACTCATACAGCTCCTCTACGATGAGTTTCTGCTCAAAGTCTCATAAAAACTCAACCATATCCCACTCAGCAACCATCAGCGGACCCGCAAACTCTATCGCCTTCTTTCGGCTCAATGCGTCAGCCACAAGGTTCACCTTCCCAGGATGGTAAGAGACTTCGAACTTAAAGTCCTTCAAAGTCTCCATCCATCGCCGCTGCCTCATATTCAAGTCTCGCTGCGTGAATATGTACTTGAGGCTCTTATGGTCGCAAAAGAGCTCGAACTCCTCTCCATAGAGGTAATGTCTCCAGAGTCTCAGTGCGAATATGACAACTGCCAACTCTAAGTCGTGTGTAGGGTAATTCTCCTCGTGCTTCCTTAATTGTCTCGAGGCATACGAAATTACCCTGTCCCTCTGCATAAGGACACAACCTAGACCAACGCTAGACGCGTCAGTGTATATAGTGTACCTAACCCCTTGCTCTAGCAATATTAGCACAGGGGCGGACGTAAGTCTATCCTTCAGCTCCTGAAAAGCTGACTCCGCCTTGTCATTCCAGGCGAACTTCACGTCCTTCCGTGTCAATTGAGATAAAGGTCTCGCGATCTTCGAGAAATCCTGAATGAAGCGCCGATAGTAGCCAGCGAGACCTAAGAAACTCCTCACCTCAGTGACAGAACCAGGCTGCTCCCAGTCCTGAACCGCAACTACCTTAGACAGGTCAACTGCCATGCCATCCTTGGACACCACGTGTCCCAGGAACTTCACTTCCTTCTTCCAAAAGTCGCACTTCTTGTACTATGCGAACAACTGATGCTGTCTGAGCATATCCAGGACCAAGCACAAGTGCTCCTCATGCTCCTCTCGACTCCCGGAGTATACCAAAATGTCGTCAATGAACACAACGACGAATCGATCGAGGAAAGGCCGAAATACCCAGTTCATCAGATCCATGAACACGGCTGGTGCATGCGTGAGACCGAACGACATCACAAGGAACTCGTAGTAGCCAAAGCTGGTCCTGAATGCTGTCTTCTGCACGTCCACTTCCCTAACGCGTAACTGATGATATCCTGACTGAAGATTAATCTTTGAGAAGTACTGCGCTCCTCTCAACTGATCAAACAAGTCATCGATCCTGGGTAAAGGGTACTTGTTCTTCACCGTGATCTAGTTCAGTCTGCGATAATCAATACACAATCGCATCGAACCATCCTTCTTCCTCACGAATAGAACTGGTGCTCCCCAAGGAGATACACTAGGCCGTATAAAACCAAGCTCCAGCAAACCATCAATCTGCGTCCTCAATTCCTCCATCTCACATGGTGTCATGCGATACATCGGCAGTGAGACGGGCGTGGAACCAGGAACCAGATCGATAGTGAAATCAATCTCTTGTCGGGGCGGCAAACCAGGGATCTTCCTCAATAGATCCCCAAACTCGCAAACGACTGGCGTATGCTCAAGTATCTGGGCACCAGCGTCTCGTAGTAAAGCAGCATAGATAAGTATGCGGAAGGGGAGATTTACCCGCACTGAAAATGTGAAGGATACACCCTCTGGCTCATAGGCTGTCACTATACGAGTCTCGCAGTCAATCTCGGCCCTAGCTGCAGTCAACCAGTCCATGCCAAGAATGACATCGAGATAAACTAGAGAGGAATCGACGACAAGATCTAGAGCCATCGTCTTGCCCCCCAGATCTACCAAACAGCCCTCACACATCTGGGTGGCATCTGTAAAGGACCCGTGAGCTGTATAAACTCGCACCCCGTCCATAGTAATAGTCTGTAGCCCAATGCGTCTGACTATGGCACGTGATATCAAAGAAATCGTGGATCCAGTGTCTACCATCATGAGTATACGAATACCTCCAATGTGGGCAGTGACCTCAAAGGCCGAATGCTGAGAAGTCTCCGTCGCAGCTACCTCAGCTGTCAATGCATGCACCCGTGCCTGTTGTGGCCGGTTCGGCCGCTGTGCCGTGGGCTGTAGAGGCTGCCTGATCTGGGATATCGGAGGTCTGAAGGAAGGGTGCGCAGGAGCCAACCGTATAGGCAGTGCTAATATCGCCTGTGGACGTGTACGGTCGATCTTCTGCGGCGGCGAGAATCCACTGTCCCGCATCCGAGCAAAATAACTCTGTGCCGAATGGCCCGACCTCCCTCAGTATGTACATGATAACTCGGGGCACCGAAACGGTGGTGCTGGTGCTTTAGCCCTAGTAGGAGGGTTGGCGCGAGGCCTCTTGCCCGCGAAGAGCCTGTCCTGCATCTCTGGTCGTGGCCTAGGAGCAACAGGGCCACGAGATCGGGTAAGTCGATCCACATCCTGCTCTGCCCGCATGGACATGTGAATCAACTCTGCATATGAGGGAATGCTCACGCAACACATCTTTGACCGAATATCCGGTCGCAAACCCTCAGAAAAGCGTCGTATGCGCATCTGCTCATCTGCCAAAATAGTCGGGACGTATCTGCCCAACTCGGTGAACCGATGCTCATACTCAGTGACCATTATGCCTCCCTGTCTGAGGCGCAGGAACTTATTCTCCCGGTCATGCCTGTACATCTGGGGATAGTATTTCTCATGGAAACGAAACTCAAACGCTGCCCAGGTCCATATATAATCGGCGACAACGGTCCGCAATACACTGTCCCAGCACAAGCTGGACTCTCGCTCGAACAGGAACGTAGCCAACTCGACCTGCTCATCCTCTGAACAATGTAGCATCTGCAGTATCTTCGACACACGGTCGAGCCAATACTCGGCCTCCTCGGGTCTATGAGAACCCTTAAAAGTGGGAGGCTGTAAGCACTGGAATCGTTCTAACAAGCCCCGTGTGTCTGCGGCATTCCCCGAAGGGTAAGAAGGTGGTACAGGATGAGCCATGCCCTCATCCTGAGCATATGTATCAGCATCCTCAGCTGGATGCGCAGGTGGTGCAGGAGGAGCCGCACTCCCACCCTGGGCTAGTGTCCCCACATTAGTAGTCAGGAGCTGCTGTTGCTGCTGTATCATGACCATCATCTGCTCAAATCTATCTGGAGGTGGAGCAAGCTGTGGCGTGTACTGTATCAAAGAAGACGCACGGTACGGCTCTCTGACGGGCGGTGTGAACGGCAGTGGTCCAACTGTAGGACTAGCAGTAGGCTGAGACGCACGTACTGTCTCAGGAATCGGGCCCACAGCAGGGTCCGCATGTGCATCAGACTGCGAAGGAGCCTGATCCATAGGCTCACTCAATGTAAGCCGAGCTGTGCTCCGTGTAGCCTTCGGTGGCATTCCCTATATTCAAAATAGGGCGCAACCTTGTCAGTCTCAATAGCACAAACACACCGCAATCATTCATATAAGGAGTCAAAGGCATTCCATGCATTTCATTTAATCAAAATTGTCACAATACAAGGGATATGTCCTTACAAGCATCATGACGAGAAATACATGGGAACTAAGACAGTTAAAATTACAACAACAACATAAGCAAACTACTAGCCTTAACAGGCTTACACAACTTAAAGCAGGAAATGACTAACTACTAACAACAACATCAAAGATCTCATCGCTAGTCTAAGTCGGGTGACGGAGGAGGAGCACCCTTATCTTGCAAGCAGCACAAGATCGCCTTCAAGGTGTGAGTCACCTTGCTGAATTTCCTCTTCGTAACGGCCTTGGCATCCTCGACTTCAGCTCGAAGCTCCTGAACTTTCCCTTGCAAGGTGACCTGGCTCTCCTCAATTTGGGTAATGCGATCATCGCCAGTAGCCTGAGCAGAAGGAGGAGGGCTCTCATCTGTATCCTGAGCCTCCTCTTCTACCTCTTCCTGGACTTCTTCCTCAACTTCTGCTCCAGGTTCTCCTTCACCTGGATCCTCTTCATCATCAAAGTTATCCTCGCTATCTTCCTCAAGCTGAGTCTCACGGTACTGAGACCCGATCTTCATCTTGACCATGGTAGACTCATCAATGCTGTGAATCGGAACTGGCAACTCTGGCCCAAGTCTGTAAGCAAACTCAAGCTCGATCTTGCATATAAGTCGGCTAAAAGGAAGTGACTCGGACGTTCTTCTTGATTTCGCTATGAGGATAATCTGTCGCAAGATGAAAGTGGCCATACACACATTCTCTCCCTGGGCCACCAGATACAAGAAATAAACCATAAAGCGAGTACATTCAATGCGATTTGTCGACCTGGGATACACGTTGAACGTGCAAATGTGGTGCAGCAGGCGCAAATCATCGGACATGTAAGACGCCTTGAGGCTATTATTAGGTTGCCATGGAACCAGTTTACCACATAGAAACCTGGTACTGCGATCTCGTTCACGCCTACTCCTTAAATTCTTCTCACTAGGATGAACATCACTAAGAGGCACGTTCAGAAGTCACGCAATCAACCGAACATCGATCATAGCCATCCGGTCTCTACCAAAAGGAATTTTGAACTGTAATGGTTCCAGTGTAGGATTCTGGATACGAGCGTAGAAGGCACGAACGGTGCTCACATTAGCACGAGCACGAGCTTCAAAGATCGGACCCCAATGTGCAGCTTCAATGCACTCGAACAACAGAAATTTACCGAATAGTCGTCCTTTCACATCTGCCTCAAACAACACCTTACGGTCAGTGTATTAGCCGTGAGGCATCTCTACTAAAATCACTCGCCCAAGCTGAGTATGGGGATCCAAATCTCGCTTTGTATGGAACTCTCGGGCTGTGCTTGGACTTGTGGCGGCGCTTGAGCTAGCTGTGCCACCCCGCGGTCTTCTTGAATGAGCTAGCGGCGCCACCCCGCGGTCCACTTGCGGCGGCGACTAGGCCCAGCCTCATCCGCTGCGGTCTTTCTCTTACCCATCAAAGAGAGGATGGTGGAGAGTGACAAAAGACCCAAAATGGCTTCAACAAAAGCTATGAAAAATGGAAAAAATGCAAAGAAATGGCTGCCCAAACTGAAAAAGGGAAATTTAGGCATTGTAGAGGGATGCTTCAAGCTCCCCAAGGATGTATTTTCAGAGAGAATAGAGAATGAAAAAGGGAAATGGAGCACCTCACAATTTCAGCTCGATTTGGGGGTTTTAAGAGCTCCAAACGACGAGATCTACAAGAGGGAGGGCTGCAAACTTTAATGGAGTGAAGGAGTGTGGTCGTTTTCAACAGAGAATGGGTTTGGGAGTGGTTTGGAACCACGGTTTTGGGTTAGGGCAGCAAGAAAATGAAAATGGGGCTAGGGAAGGAGCTGTTTGTGAAGTACCCCATTTAGGGGTTTTCTATGGACAAACACTACATGGGGGGTGTACACTACCCAAAATAGGGCGTGCGCCCAAAAATTACATCAAGTGGGCCCCACCGGACGGCGATGCATCGTCGAACTGGCGATGGCATTTCCGACCACCTCCCTAGTTGGTCGGTGGGACCATATGGGTTTGGTCCCCCATGGTCCAGGGACCCTAAAAAACTATGGTCCCCACCTTGGTTCATTGTATATTGACCTATAGAGGCCCAAACATACGTTCGGAGATTTTCAGGGCCAATCTGTAATCCTGAATAAAATTTCCTATCATGCAGCATATGATTTTGGGGTAGAAGGAGCTAATACATCCATCTAGTTCATTATTTTCTAACGAAAGTAAAATTAGAATGGCCTAATGGCTAGTTTTCATGAAATTTTACTATTCACTATAAAATTTTGTCGAAGTATGATTTTTTATCATTTTCACACTAGGATCAATGCCTAACATGAAAAGAATATGAAAGAATTGAAGAATGGAGTGGTGAGAGGAAGAATTTTGAAGATTTTAGGTAAAATGGGATTTTTAAGCCCTAGCGATTGAATGCAAGGGTTGTGGCTGTCCCACAGCCCAAGGATTCACATTTATGGGTTTAGAATCATTCAAATAATATCTCGACCCAACTACCTACAACCTAGGAGCTACTCAGGTCGCTTCACGCGGCCCTAGATGCGTTACGGACTCGATTGCGTGATCGATAAGAATAGTCTTCGCCTATTTGCGAATCTGTGATGTTATAAGTGTTTCTAGACCCTTCTCGCACCCACCTAAGTCAAAGGAAGCGACAATGTACGTCGCGTGACCATAACCCAGGCCCGGTATAATCTTATTCATGCTCTGATACCAACTTGTAACACCCTGAAAATCAGGGGTCGTCTATAAACTCAACTCCCGAGTTCCAGACCGTCACTTATGCAAAATAAATGATTATGATTCAATGTTGTCTGAGTTAAAGCATTCACATGAGTAAAAGTATACCAAAACTACAATTCATACTCCAGATCCAGTGATAAAAGCAAGCGAAAGACTAAAGAATATATATATCACTGTATGAAAAAACAAAGTAGATCTCGACTGTCACTAAAGTATGAATACATCACTGAGTCTCATATACATGTAAAGAAAAAAAATTAAATGCCTAAAATAGTTCCACTGAGGAGTCCCGTCAACCCAGGTCACCTAAGCAAAGCCGTCGTGGTACTGCATGTATGAGAACTCGTCCTGGTCCTCATCATAGTCCGGCTCTACCTCCTGGATCTCTGCATCACCTGCATCTAAGACAGGGTCTGGTGGGTGTTGCAAAGACCATCCCATAACGTGGGAGTGAGTGATCAACTCAGTGAAATCATAGAGCAAAGATTAGCATGTTCTCAAATCAATCATGCGATAATAGTAAAACAGTAAATCAAATAATCCTAATACTGTTGTTAATGCAATATGACATGACATGATGGATGCCCTCACCGATGTTCTCCCTCATACGGCACCATCTAACGCCCGCGGCATGCGTGCATCCCGCTTAGTGCTCCACATCTTCCAGGCACATGCAATGTAATGGTGATATGATTGCCAAGTTATTATTAGTCCATTCAAACAGCAGGATTGGGAAACTAAGGTACTTTCCTTATATCAATCCCAACACATATCCTGTCTAGGGTCGTCAATCCTAGTAATCTCATACGATGTATATTTTGTAGGTCGCTGCAAGGGCTGCCAGGGCTATTGCTCGCACTCGTTGCACCGCTCCCCCATCACCTTATCAATACAGGTCTACTGTACTCTCACTGCTACGGAAGGGTCGTCGCCTCCCGTAGACTCAGAATACGCTCGCGGTCACTACAAAGGACTCGTCGCCTGATCAGTGTAGGCCGACAACAAGAATATAGTGTCCCATACCACCATAATCTGCTCACGAGACATAGGTGCTCACTGGTCACTACGGGGAGGTTTGTGGCCCCAGCGTAGGTCGACAGCTCAACCACGGTGTCCCATACCACCATGCCCGGCTCATGAGTCTTCGTGGATCAAGGTACCATGGTTAACAGGGTTTACAATGGTAAGTTCAGTACCCAAGTTCAAGCAGTTATGACTCATGCAGGGTGAACATACAATGGCCAGTCGGGTTACTTGACGGGCTCGACTAGCACGATCGCATCTCAGGTCGAACGAAATGAGGTACGTAAAACTCCTCGTGTGGCCTAACCACTGCTGCCAACTCCAAAACACGACTCCTGTTCATCGACGCGTCGTTCGTGGCAAAGATAGGCTAACCACGAATTTGCTCGGTTACCTACTGCCTGGACTAAGTATAGTCCCAAACAATTATGGAATCACATCCGTAATTATATGAGAGTATTGGAAATGAAATACAACCATGTGAGCATGTTAGCACATGTTATAACATACAACTTAAGTGAATCATCAAGCACATGCATTTCATGTATATAATGAAATCATGCAATTAGCTAACATGTAGGAAGTCATTTATGCCAGCATATTAATTGAGAAAACAATCTCAAACTAATTCATAACACCATTTAATTCAATACATACTAATACAAGCATTTATACAAACACTTACACTACACACTTAAGTCTACATATAGTATGTCGACCCGAAGTGCGCATTTAGGCGAATCTCTTCGCCAAACTAATTATGCACGCATTCCTATCATTCTAATGTGATAATAAACCATGTCAATCACATCAGTAAAATATGAATGAAAACAGTACTTCCTACAAATGACTAAAATGCCCTAAATCTCATATTCTCCGTCGGTTTACAAAACAGGAAACGGACAGCATGTTGTACATGTCAAACGGCGATGCCATCGATAATCTACTATTAAACGATATTGAAAGTGTTGGAAATAGTCAATCAAAGCATCTAAAATCTGCACCTTTTTCTTTATAGGTGAAGTGATTCGAATGGAGCGTATATGCTTCGTCTACAGCGAATAGAGAACCTAATACACAAGTTCTATCAGCTACTTCGCTATGAAACCAAGGGAACACTAAATCAGCAACTAAATAGGGTATTTTCTTACCTAAAATGCGGAGAAATCACCGGCCAAATGATCGGAGCGTGTTGCTAAAGCACGTGCAACAGGTAGGGCAATGGCAGGAAAATCCTCTCCTACTCTCTCTCACAAACTCTCACCTTTTCTCTCTCCCAATCTAGGATTTTTTTCAAATTCGGATGGGAGAGAGGAGTGAGGGTTTCAACCCCTTTTATAAGCACAAAAATGCCCAGAATAGGCTCGAGAACAAAGTTTACTTAGGTTATATCCAAATCGGGGCTATTTCGGTCCAAAAGACCATTTCTGGTGGTCCCCTGGCCAAATGCGGTTGGACTTAAGTTCATGCTCGTCGGATGTTGCTCTCATTCCATTTTCAGACCCTCAGTGTTCATAGATCGCACGTGGCAGTCCAGTTTCAGTTCAGCGGTCACCGCACGTAGATCAGGCCTGCAAGTCTCATGATATGAAATAGAAATTTTTCCTGATCCGAGGGTGTAATTTGGCTGAATTCTGATGGTCAGAACGCTTAATACTGACACGTCAAGTCGTGTGCCAGATTTGAATTTCAAATTCCAAATCTAACCCTATTCTCACTCTCTTCAGTTCAGGCTCAATGAAAAAGCCCGTGAATGTCGGTTGGACTTGATTTTTGAAATGATTGTCAAGTCCAGCTAGGCGGTTCTAATGGTCTACGATAGTAGGTATCGAACTTTCGACGCGCGGTCTTGATCCATTACAAAGTTTCAAAGAGGTCTAGAGAACAAACCGGCTTAGAGTTTGATCCGAGGTTTTAGAGTATTATAGAGTCATTGGTTCTACTCGATTTGGGTCTTGTAGAACGTATTTAAAGTGATCAGGGACTATTTCCCAGCTACTTTAGCGTTGCGCTAGCTAAATTACACTTATTTTCTAAAGGAATTAATCCTACGCGATTTCTGGTCGAGTCGATACTCGAGTCCAAGTATGGATTTTTCCAGGGTGTTACACTCAAGAGTTTAATATACATCATGATGAGCCTTTCACATAGGCCTAACATACATTATAATGGGTTTCATCGCCTAGCCCTCAAATGCATCACAGTGGGCCTCACCACATAAGCCTCATATACATCACGTTGGGCCTTAAACACGAGCTGGATACACATCATAATGGGCCTCAAATACAGTTCGCATATACATCACATTGGGCCTCGACAATCAAAATCAGCGATCAGCCACGATAATCGGAATCGACAATCGGCCATGATAATTGGCCTCGATCGATAATCGACCTCGATAATCAGAATCGGTCAATCGGCCATGTCAATCGACAATCAGCCACGATCGGTAATCGGTCACGATAATCGGCCTCGATCGATAATTGGCCAATCGGCCACGATAAGCAAAGTCGGCAATCGGCCACGCCAATCGATCACAACCATCATAATCGGTAATTGGCCATGGCAATCATAATCGGTAATCGGTCTATGACAATTGGGATCGATAATCGGCCTAAGGGAAGATCACAATGTGAACATCTAACCATCATTGTCCATTAGTGTGGACATTTAACCAACATTGCTTCCAAGAAGTAGCCCACACAGGGCTAAACATATGGTGGGTTCGTGGCCTCTTATAAGGGTTTAATATACATCATAATGGGTCGAATACATGAGCCTAATATACATCTCCATGGGCCTCGACCCATGGTCCTCAGATACATCATAATGGGCTACGACCTATGGACTTCAATATACATCAAGTGGACCGCATTAATAGGTCTCATATACATGGCAGGTGGGCCCTGCACATGGGCCTTAAATATACAGTATACGGGCCCTACACATAGGTCTCATATATATCTAATGGGCCACGTAGCGGGGTCTTGAATACATCAAATTGGGCCTCATCATATGGGCCTAATACAATCAAGTGAGCCTCAAACTTGGGCCACAAAGTACACTAAGGTGAGCCTCATCAACGACCTTGTACACATAAGGTGGGCCTCAACAATAGGCCTCAAACACATCGAGGTGGGCCTCAACAATGGGCCATAAAATACATTAAGGTGGGCCTCAAATGTATCACAATGGGTCTCTACTGTGAGCTCCAAATACATCATAATGGGCCCCAACATATCATAACGGCTACATCATAATGCACGGTGTGGATACTCCACATGCATCAATGTGGGAGCCTGAGGTGGGGTGCACTTTCCCTGCTCGTTTACATGCATCAGGATGCTGCTGGCTACAACATCCTCTGGACGCTAGTAGCAGCAGCGTCAGTTATGTATTTCTTTTTTCTTTTTTTTTTGGGGAGATTTTTTTTATAGGTGGGGCCCACATACGGAGGATTCACTCCATTGATTGGGTTCTCCGGCTCGTGACGAGTCTAGCAAGACATATGTTCAACATTTTTTATGCACAACAACATCATGGTAGGTCCTAACATTTATTCACTATTAAAATAAATATTTTGATGGTGTGGCCTACTGGAGATTTGGATTGGCTCCTCTTTCTGGCTCAACGCCTAAAATAAGTTGAGAATTGGGATGGACAGTATGGATTTAATACATACATCAAGGTGGGGTCCACTTCAGTGGCCAGGGGGTTTGCACAGAACATTCACATCATAGTGGCCACTCATGCAAGGTACAACACTGTTGGCTCCAACGAGAGTTTGCATCCGCCTCATTACCAGGCCCATGACCTGAGAGGCATGGATGAACGGTGTGGGTCATCAAGGTGGGTCCACATGTACGTGGCCCACTTGATTTGAATCAGGCTCAAATTTATGTTTTTCCTTCATCCCGGGCCTGTCTAGGACAGATGACCATATGGGTTGGATGGTGGAGATTAAACCCATACATCAAGGTGGGTCACAAGATGGGAAAGAAAGAGATAGAGAGAGAGAGAGAAAGAAACACCCACCTTTGATCGCCCATTCTTTCTTCCGCCTATGCACTCTAGAGCCCCAAGAGGATATTTTCAACGGTTGAGATGATGATCTAAGGGTTAGATTTGGTGGTAGGAAGGTGAGCCACACCTAGCTTCCGGGTTCTTGCTTGGAGGATGAAAGAGAGAATGGGATGTAAGAGAGAGGGAGATGGGTGTGTAAGGTGAGGTATGGGTTGAGTTGAAAATTTGTAAAGAGGGATGGGTAGGAGAGAGAGAGTTGACTTTGGGTTGCTTTTTTGGGTAATGTGACATGTACTTGATTGATTTGACATATTGTTGAGATTATCTTGGTATTTGCAACGTGCGGCATTTTCTCAAACTGAAGGCGGGCCCACATCTCCTGGCGTGGGTATCGCCTCGACGCGCAAGACGCGGCATCGGAACCGCGGTGACGGTGTGGTCTTCAAGGTACAAGTCTCGAGTTGAGCTAACTCTGAAATACGGGATATGACTTGGGATCGCACGCAAATGTCAGAAAAGGTCGAAGGTTGCCGAAATTTGACCGGGAGGACCGCGGAGGCATATGGAATAGTACGGGCTAAGATATGGGTCTTACAACCCTCCCCACCTAATAAAAATTTCATCCTCAAAATTTATAGAACAGACAAGGGAGGAGGAAACATCATTAAGTATATAAGTCAAGGCATAATCAACTTGTTTACAACATGAGTACAAGGATATAGAGCTTCATTCAGATTTTTATAATACTAAGTGTTTTGTAACAAAATTGACAAATGAGGAGATTGTAAGTTCTATAATGTTTAAAGCACCTTTTACACCTTTTTTGTCAAATTTCATTTTGTCAAAACATCTTAGCAAGTGATCATTAAGTTGGCTCAAGATCAAAGTTCAAGTCAAGCTCATGTTGAAGTTCAAGACAAACTCATGTTGAAGTTTAATACAAACTCAAGTTGAAGTTCAAGTCAAGATCAAGTTGAAGTTCAAGACAAACTCATGTCGAAGTTCAAGACAAACTCAAGTTGAAGTTCAAGTCAAGTTCATGTTGAAGTTCAATACAAACTCAAGTTGAAGTTCAAGTCAAGCTCAAGTTGAAAATCAAGCTCAAGCTCTACTTGAAGACTAAGCTCGATCTACTAAAGTTTTAGTAAAAGATCAAGCTCCTTTGAGAAGATCAAGTCTTTAACATACTTCAAGGTGATGAAGTTCAGTCCATACAGGTATTATAAACCCTAGAAAGGCCTTAGGTTTAGGTGCTTTTAAAATATATTTAAAATAGGGTTTTTATATGTATAATTAACTGAGTTTTGACTCGACCAGTCTAAGAATTTCTCGAGCAATCCTAGCACCAGCCGAAGTGTAACAGAATTTCTATTTTTTAATTACTTTTACTTAAAGCACATTTTAGTTTGTCGAATTTCATAGTCCAGTTACGATCACAAGCTCGACTGAAGACAAGCTATCAACTCGATCAAGCATTTGGAAAGAAGGCACAACATCTTAAAGCAAGACTATTCTTGATTCATAGTTTAGAACACTTCGTATGAGTCAAACTACAGGTGGTATAAATCTAGTTTAACCATAGGTTAAGTGTATTTCACTCATGCATATTCAGAATCATATTTTATGTTAAATACCCTCAAGTTAGGCCAGCCCGAAGTCCTGTTCGGCTAACCTAACCAGTTGGGGGAACCCTACAATATTTGATCAAAAAGACGAATCTGAAAAGATCTTTCTGCGGTAGGTTTGGCCAGCCCATGGTAGTTTCTATCAAGTTTCTAGCAATGGAACAAAATTGGATCTTGGACCAGTTAGGCCAGCCAATACTCCTACTCGGCCAGCCAAACCTGGTGTTTGGCCAGTCAAACTTGGGCTTGGGCCAGCTGAAGTTTTCAAAGATTTTATCCCATGATTTTTGAGTTCCGATTGGAACATAATCTTTGAAGTTCGGCCTACCAAACTGAATCTCGGGCCAGCCGAACTACACAGAACCTTGACTACAAATAGAGGTTTTCTCTTACTCTTTAAACCACAAAAATTTATAGTCTTATATTGTGTTATAAAGAGAGATCCTTCAAGCCTCCTTAAGCTATTTTGTTTTGTAATTCATATTTTTATTAGCTTATTCCATTCTCCTTCTCGAAGTTTGATTAAAATATTTTTGATAGAGTAATCCATACTCTACTTTGAGAAAAGGGAGAATTAAGTCTGCAAATATAGGTTTAATTTATTTCATTAAAAATCTTTTAGATCCATTTATATGTTTTTAGGTTAAACTCATACAACGACTCCATCAATATCCTAAGAAGAAGATCATTGTATTCAAGCTACAACTACGACTTCGACTCGCCAAATTGAAGATAAGTACTATCTTTTAAATTATTTTAGTTTGGATTTTTCTGAGATAGCTTGCAAATCTCAGCGATTTTGTTTGTAGTGACCCCATAAAATCACAAAGTGGGATTGATTGTGATAACCCAGGAAAATCGTAATAATCGTATAAGGTTGTTAAGGTGACCCTGAAAAACCTTGAAATAGTGAAAGCCAAAATTGCAAGTGTAGTTATTTTGGGAGTGGAGTAGGTTGCATTGAGGCACCGAACCATTATAAATCTTTTATACATTGTGGTGATTGGATATTATTATTTGTGTTATTGTTGTGATTTACTTATTCTTTGCTTTAATTTGATATTTTGATTTCAAAGACGTTATGACATAAGGTTGTCCTACCTAAATATTTTAGCTAAAAGGTTGTCCTACAAACTATTGGATATCAAGAATTCAATACTTTACAAAACTGTATTCAATTGATTTACTATTCTTCATTGTATCGAAATATTTGACATTCTCCTATTCACCCCCCTCTAGGACATCTATAGCTTGTCATTTTAAGTGGTATCAGAGCGAGGTTTCTCTTTTTGGGATTAATTTCCTAGAGCAGCTAGATCCAGAGCTATTAGAATATCAAATTTTGATAGTCTATCCATTTCCATGCCATCGCCTTTTGATGGCTCAAACTATTCCTACTAGAAAGCTAGAATGAGGATCTTCCTCAAATCTATTGATGAAAGTGTGTGGCAAGCTACCATGACCCAATGGGTCCCTCCAATGTTGGAAGTAGTAGGTGAAAATGAAACCAAGTTCATTAAAGTACAAGTTTATAATCTATGGACTCCAGGTTAGAAAAGCAAAAGTAGTGTTAATGCAAAAGCACTTAATGCTATTACTTGTGCTTTATCACTAGACAAGTTCAAAAGAATCATCTCATGAGATACAGTAAAACAATTTTGGGATATACTCGAAATGACTCAAGAAGGAACTAACATTGTCAAGAAATCTAAGATTCAAATCCTTACAACAAGGTTTGAAGAAATCCATATGGAAGAAAACGAATCATTCATGAATTTCTTCACTAAAGTAAATGACATTGTTAATTCCATGTGAGGTCCTGGAGAAAAAGTCCCTGAAAGCAAAGTGTATGAAAAAATCCTACAATCGCTTCCTGACAGGTTCAATTCTAAAGTCACTACTATACAAGAATTGAGGGACATTGATACAGTGAAGGTAGAGGAATTAGTAAGATCTCTACAAACCTATGAGCTGAATTTCAAAGCTCCCAAAAGTAAATCTATAGCCCTAAAATCCTCAAAATCTAAATCAAAATATTCAGATAATGAAGAAAATGAGGATGACATGGTTATGCTTGCTAAAAAGTTTTATAGGATTTTTAAAAATAAAAATAGATCTGATTTTCAAAAACCGATTGATAAAAGAAAATGAAACTGAAAATATAAATCTAAAGACTCTCAATGTTTCAACTATTCTAAATATGGGCATCTAGCTGCAAAATGTCATAAGAAGGATAAATTTAAAAGAAGAGGTATGATTGCCACATGGGATGAATCGTTTGAATCTAAATCCAATTCAGAAATTGATGAATCAAATCAAAAAACTGAAAATGATCTAAAGACATTTGTGACCTTAGCAAGACTTACTTCCTCAAATGAAAATGAAACTTCTAATTATGAAATGATGGGAAGTGATGTTGAAAATGAAGATCTTCAAGTTGCCTATGATGCCTTATATAAAGTTGTAAGATTGCAATAAAATTAAAAATTCAAAAGGATAAATTTACAGCTTTAAAATTAGAACTTGAAAAATCTTTTTTGGAGAAATCACATTTTCTTAATTGTTTTGAGAAAACCAAACTTGAACTCAATCTAAAAAATTCTGAAGTTGAAGATCTTAAAACTGAAAATAAAAATTTACTATTAGAAATTACTTCTCTAAAAAATTTTAAAGGAACTTGAATATATACCCATGATAACCCGAGACATGAAAAGCTGTTATCTGCGTCTCGTCAAAGTAACAACAAATCTAGCTTGGGTTATATCAAGAGTTGTTCAGAGAAATCTAAAAATACTATTCCTATAATTGTTAAAGGTGAATCTTCAAAATCAAAAGAAGAAACTACAAAGGAAATAAAGATAAAAAACTTGTCAAAAACCTTTTTATCCAAAAACTAACTATTGAAAGAAAAATTATACTCCTTCTCTTGCAGATAAGATAGTGGACTTAAGGAGCTCTTGAAATCCCACTATAGAACTAATAAAGTAAGAATAAAGAAAAATATTACTCTCAAACTAATCATGTTATCTGAGATCTTACTAAACCCAGAGCCATATTGAAATGAGTTCTAAAAAATAAGTGTCTTGTTATACACACAACTTTCAAAGCTAGTAGCCATTCGAGATGGTATCTAGGCAGTGGATGCTTTAGACATATGATAGGTGATACTTTTAGACATCAATCACATTGATGGATAATCAGTAACATTTGGAGATGCCAGTAACTGTGAAATCAGCAGAAGAGGTAATGTAAAACTTCCTAATATTCCTATTTTTAAAAATGTTTTATATGTTGAAGGTTCGAAACACAATTTGCTAACATATCTCAAATTTGTGATGATAATCATAGTGTTAAATTTTCTGATCACAGATGTGAAATACTTAATAAACAAGGTCATATAATATTAAATAGTCAAAGAACCTCTAAAATTATTATATCGTTGATGAATCATGTTTCACAAGTCACTCTTGCAATATAGTCCAAACATACGAAACTAAGTTATGGAATCAATGTCTTGGACATGTGAACTTTAGAGATCTGTACAAACTTAGTAAGAGAGATCATTTTTTAGGCTTGCCCAAGTTTAAAAAAATGAAAAAGAAAGTATGTGGTGCTTGTCAAATAGGTAAACAAATAAAGAGTAGTCACAAGAAGGTAAACTCCTTAACCATATTTAGACCCCTCGAATTACTACACATGGACCTTGTTAGACTAACCCAAATATCATGGACCTTGTTAGACTAACCCGAATAGAGAGTAGAGGAGGTAAAAAATACTTTCTAGTTGTAGTTGATGACTACACTAGATATTCATGGGTAGCCTTCTTAAGAGAAAAGTTAGATGCTTTTGACGAAGATAAAAAATTATTTAAACACATCCAGACAGAAAAAGAATTGCTTGTGAAAAAGAAAAGAAGTGATCATGGAATAAAATTTCAAAATAGCAATTTTGAGAAGTTTTGTGATGACCATGGAATATTACATGAATTTTCTACTCTTAAAACTCCTCAACAAAATGGTATAGCTGAAAGGAAAAATAGAGTTCTACAAGAAATGGGGATGTTATTCTTAATAGTAAAAAAATAGCAAAAAATTTATGGGCTGAAGCTGTCAACATTGCTTGTTATATTATTAATTGAGTATATGTAAGAGCAGGTTTAAATAAAATGGCTTATGAACTCTGGTCTAATAGAAAACCATCAGTAAAATATTTTCATACTTTCAGAAGCAAATGCTTTATTTTACGAGATAGGGAACATCTGAGAAAATTTAAAGTAAAAAGTGATGAAAGTATTTTTTTTAGGGTGCGCTTGAAACAGTATAACATATCGTGTCCTAAATAAAAGGACTGGAGTGATACAAGAATCCATAAATGTCGTAATTGATGATCAAACTATCACTCCAGCTAATAAATATGATAATAATGTTATTATATTCAATCAATCGGCACCTTCATTAAAGCTAGATACAACTGAGAATAAACTAGTCAAAGAGCATTCATATAATCAAATTCTTGGTAACCCTCACACTGCTGTTCAAACCAGAAGACAAGTTGAAAATATTTGTAATCATATATGCTTCACTTTCCAAATAGAACTGTCAAATGTAAATGAAGCCTTAACGGATGAAAATTGGATTTTAGTTATACAAGATTGAAAGTGTTATGTTGATAAACCCTAAGTATTGTCAAATTTTAGAGTGACAAACCAATTCAAGTTTATATCTTGATTTTTAACAAGCTTGTGCATCTGTTCACATTGAATCTTTGACGTTCGTTCTGCTCATGCTGAATTTATCTTGTCGATATATACGACGAACTTAACGAGATCTTCAAACTAGAAGAAAGTGAAGACTTTCATATATTGAGTGAAGATAGAGTTTTCAAGAACATTGCGGTTCAATATTTAGAACCAGAAAAGTCCAAGAACTCAAGACCTAGTTAAAGATTATGTTTGGTATATCGAGTTCAAGCTTTGAAGATCACAAGAATTAAAACTACTGAAGTGATCGATAGATTAAGTGTTCATATGTTCTATCTCACAAGTAAGGTATGATTGACCTAAATTGACCTTAGATCATGATTAGATCATTTCATACTTTCAGTTGGTCATTTTGGTCATTTTATAAGTATAAAATTCTATTTTTTTTTACTAGTCATAGCACTAGTTCAACTAGTCCTAGTATTTCCTCGACCAGTTCAGGATTTGTTATGAATTTTCAAAATTTTTCTATTGGTTTATGACCATTCCTGAAAACTACTCGACCAAACGTGTGAATAGTGTTCGACCAGTGTGGTGCTCGACTCATTTTCTAGCGAGTAACCTGGACTTACACGACTAGTCGTGTGGTGTCCACGACGAGTAGTGGGACCCACAAGGTCAGTCGTGTAACTGAAAAATTTTATCACGCCAGAATTTTTGAAAATCTATTTGGATAAGGCCAGTCGTAGCTAACCAAAGGCCAGTCGTGCAAACCAATTTTTCACCTATAAATAGTGCTCGAATTTTAGAGTTTTCTATTCAATTCTTATTATTCTTAATCAATCACTCTGAGATAATTTTGAGTACATTCTAAGCTATTGTGTACATATTTAAGATTCTTTAAAGTAACTTTTGTTTTTATTTTGATTTTCTATTGCATTCTCATTTTGAAAAGGAATATTTGATTTACCCTTTCTTGAGATCAAAATCAATACAAAGCCCTTGCTGATTTAATTAAAAATCATCTAGACTCAGAACCCTATACACTTATGAGACAAAACATTGAACATCTACGTCGTCATCAAGTTAGTTCTACTGGGCTGCTTCAGAATTGTCATATAGATAAGTTTTTACTTTTTCTGTAATTCAATTCATTTTTGGTTTGTGAGATTGTTCCAGAAAATCTCTATTTTTAGTTTTGTCTGAGGTGATCCAGAAAATCTCAGAGAGAAGGGGTTTTGAATTGTGTAAGCCCATCTAAAGACACAATTGTGAAGGTTTTAGGTGAACCTTGAAAAACCCATTTTAATTAGTAAATGCTAATATTCCGAGGGAGTAGATATTAGGAGTGGAGTAGTTGTGAGTTTGTTTATTAACAGTTGGTGTACACACAAGCGAACGACTATAATTCTCTATGTTTAGTGGATATGTGATTTATTTCTTTATCTTTTATGGTTTAAGATTGTGGGATGTATTTGTCGATGTGAATGTTGTAATCTTTATATTTCAACATTGTTTGGTGAATGTTGTAACAAATTAGTTTTTATTTCTTTCATATCCTCTTAAGTTTGAGTTTTTGATACTCACCCATGTTCTAGTAAGGTTGTCCTATCATAAACCATTAGTTTTTGGTGTTAAGTTTTCCTTAGAACCAAGTTTGTATCAACCTCTCAATACTTGATTTTTGAGGCTGTTATTTCTTTTTGTTATTTGCATTTTTTTTGGCTATTTGTTGTCTATATTTTATTATTAATTTTTATTTGCATTGTTCTATTCACCCCTCCCCCCTCCTTTAGGACATATAGCTCGACCTTTTCAATTGGTATTAGAGCCTAATAGCTTGTTTATTTGGATTTAATTCCTGAGCTAATCGATCTAGGCTTTTAAGATGTCAAATTTTGATAGCCTTTCTATAACTAGGCCTCCACCTTTTGATGGCTCTAATTATCCTTATTGGAAAGCCAAAATGAGAATATTCTTGAGGTCTCTTAATGAGAATGTGTGGCAAGCCACAACAACTAAATGGACTCCACCTACTGTTGAAGTTCTTGGCCATGATGAAACTAAATCTCTAAGAGTTACTCCCTATTGCACTTGGACCATTTTGCAGAGAACTGAGAGTAGTGCCAATGCCAAGGCTTTAAATGCAATTACTTGTGCACTATCACCAGATGAATTCAAAAGAATTATATCTTGTGATACTGTGAAACAAGCCTGGGATATCTTAGAAATGACACACGAGGGTATGACTACTGTCAAGAAATCTAAACTACAAATCCTCACTACTAAGTTTAAGAAAATTCGTATTGAAGAAAGTGAAACATTCATGGACTTTTATACTAAGTTGAATGACATAGTCAACTCTATGTGGGGTCTTGGAGATAGCATCCCAGAAAGTAAAGTCCGTGCAAAGATACTACGCTCACTACCTGAAAGGTTCAATTCAAAAGTCACGACCATTCAGGAGCTTCGTGATACAGACCATATGCAGGTTGAAGAACTGGTTGGTTCTTTACAAACCTACGAGTTAAAATTTAAAGCTCCGAAAGGTAAATCTATTGCCCTTAAGTCTTCTAAAAGCATGACTCATGAAAATAACAATTCTTATTTAAAAAATTCCGAAGATAATATGACCCTTTTAGCTAAAAAGTTTTGCAAGATTTTCAAAAGTAAAAAGAGGGCTGATGTTCAAAAACCTACTGAAAAGAAAAGATCAAGATAAAAAAACTGAAAATCTTTAAAAGACAACAAATGCTACAACTTCCATAAACATGGGCTTCTAGCGAACAAATGTCCTAAAAAGGACAAACCTAAAAAGAAAGGTATGTTGGCTACATGGGATGAATGTTCCTACTCTGAAGCCTCTTCTGAGTCAGAAGATTCTGAAACTGAGTCGGGTAATGATTTTAAAGCCCTAATGACTCTAGCCAAGTTCACTTTATTAGATAATGATACAACCAGTGAAGAAAATCTGAGAAGTGATCATGAGAATGAAGAAGATCTTCAGGATGCTTATGATGCCCTATACAGGGAAAGTTGTAAAATAGCTGTTAAATTAAAACTACAGAAATAAAAGTTTTTAAAATTGAAAGAGAATTTTTATAATATAGTTTTGGAAAAATTACACCTTTCAGATTGATTTGAAAAAACTAAGTGTGACTTAGATTTCAAAACGTCTCAAGCTGAAAACTTAAAATCTGAAAATGAAAACCTAAAACTAGAAGTCTCTTCACTTTTGAGTTTGAAGGACATATGGAGGTATGCCCAAGGTGACCCTAAATTAGAAAAACTCTTATCCGGATCCAAAAAATGTGGTAATTGATCTGGATTGGGCTACGATAAAAATATTCCTCCAAAATATAAGAATACTCCACCTAAATTTGTTAAAGGAGAGTCTTCTAACTTAAAAGGAAAAATCAGAATCATAATATTTCTAAAACGACTAAAACTTGTCAGTCCTTAAATCCTAAAAAGAACTATATCAACTATAACCATTATCCTTTAGCTGAGAAAATTGTAGACTTACTTAAGGAGCTCTTAAAATCTAACTCAGTAGGTAGGACGTATAATAATTATAATCAAAAGAAGACCAACTATGCTTCTAAATCCAAAACCGTAATGAAATGGGCCCCTAAGGTTGCTTATTTGGTTGCCCACACCACATTTAAAGCCATGAGCCATTCAAAGTGGTACTTAGATAGTGATTGCTCTAGACATATGACAGGTGACAAAAGTCTGTTTACCAGTCTTAAAGACATGATTGATGGTTCAATCACATTCGGTGATAGTAACAACCACAAACTTGTTGGCCAAGGTACGATTCAACTCCCTAACCTCCCTCTATTTGAGAATGTTTTATATGTAGAAGGTTTAAAACATAATTTATTAAGCATTTCTCAAATTTACAATAAAAATCACAATGTAAAATTTTCAAACCCAAAGTATGAAATCTTAAATAAGAATAGTTCTGTAATATTAATTGGTCACAGAACTTCTGAGAACTGCTATATAGTTAGTGACTCAAACTCATTTAAGCTATCGTGTTACATGGTCCATATTGATGAGACCAAACTATGGCATAAGCACCTAGGACATGTACAATATCACAACTTGTATAGATTGAGCAAAAGTGATTTGGTAAGGGGTCTACCCAAAATAAAGCAAGTAGATAAGATATGTGGCGAGTGCCAGATTTGTAAACAAACTAGGAGTGTTCACAAATAGATAAAATACAATGCCACATCTAAACCACTAGAATTGCTCTACATGGATCTCATTAGACCAACTAGAATGTAGAGTCGAGGTGGAAAGAAGTATATTCTGGTCATTGTAGATGACTTTACCAGGTATACTTGGGTAGTCTTCTTAAAAGAGAAATCTAAAACTCTTGATGAAGTAAAAAGGGTACTTAAACATATCTAAAATGAAAAAGAGTTACAAGTTACTAGGATCCGTAGTGATTATGGTTTTTAGTTTGAAACTAGCAGTTTTGAGAAATTTTGTAGTGACCAAGGAATATCACATGAATATTCTGCTCTCAAAATACGACAACTAAATGCGGTAGTGGAAAGGAAAAATATGGTGCTTCAAGAAATGGCAAATGTAATGTTAAATAGTATGAAGTTTCCTAAAAATATCTAGGCTAAAGCTGTAAATACTACTTGTTATATAATTAAACATTTTTATATGAGAAAATCAAATGATAAAACAACTTATGAGATGCGGTTTGATAAGAAACCTTCTATCAAATACTTTCGATTTTTTGACTGTAAATGCTATATCTTGCGTGACCGAGAACATCTGGGTAAATTTGATACCAAAAGTAATGAAGGAATATTTTTAGGGTATGCTCTAAATAGTCGAGCATATCAAGTACTTAACAAGATGACCGGTGTAATATAAGAATCTATTAATGTGGTCATTAATGATCATTTGAATACACATGTCTCAAGTTTAGAAGATGATGAGGTTCTTTTAATTGATAAACTAGACTCTTTATCTAATCAAAATAACACTGAACTATGAACAAATAAAGATTATCCTACTGATCAAATCCTTTAAAATCCCCTCACTAGTGTACGCACCCGTAAACAATTAGAATATGTGTAACTACATGTGCTTTACATCTCAGATGAAACCAGCTAACGTAAAAGAAGTCGTTACTGATGAAAACTGGATTGTAGCCATGCAAGAAGAGCTCAATCAGTTTGTGATAAATGATATTTGGTATTTAGTTCCAAGACCAACCGATAAACATATTATCGAAAAAAAATGAATTTTTAAGAATAAGTCTGATGAACTTGGTAAAATAATTAGAAACAAGGCTAGGCTAGTTGTATAAGGATACACTCAAATTGAAGGTATTGGTTTTGATGTAACCTTTGCCCCAGTAGCTCGTCTTGAACATTCAGGTTGTTTATAACCATTACATGTTTTAAAATATTCAAAATATATCAAATGAATGTTAAGAGTGCATTTTTAAATGGTAATTTACATAAAGAAGTATACGTTGAATGACCAAAGGATTTTGAAGACCCTAAGCATGTTAATCATGTTTATCGCCTAAAAAAGGCACTCTATGGTTTGAAACAGGCTCTTAGGGCATGATATGAGAAATTAACTAAATTCTTGTTAAGTCATGAGTTTGTTATGGGGAGTGTAGATAAAACATTATTTATTAAGAAACATAATGATCATATTTTAATAGTGCAAATATATGTTGATGACATTATCTATGGATTTACCGGTGCTAACATGATTGTTTGAGTTTGTAAATCTTATGAAGTCCAAATTCGAAATGAGCATGGTTAGAGAACTAAATTATTTCATAAGGTTGCAAGTCAAACAGCTTCCTAATGGATTCTTCATCTCTCAAACCAAATATACTCTGAACTTAGTTAAAAGGTTCAGATTTGAAAGTGGAAAAAATTTTGATACTCCAATGAGTACCACTCTAAAACTCTCTAAGGATTCAACAGGTAAGAGTTTGGATCCTAAGTTATATCACAGTATGATAGAAATTTTACTTTATTTAACTACGAGTCGACTTGATATTGCTTTTAGCATTGAAATTTGTGCCAGATATCAATCGGACCCTAAAGAGTCCTACTTGATTGTTGTTAAGCATATTTTATGATATGTTGCTAGTTCAGCTAATCTTGGTCTCGAGTATCCACATGATACTAGTGTATAATTAGTTGGTTACATGGATTCTAATTGGGATGGTAACATTGATGATCGTAAATTGACCAGTGGTGGTTGTTTCTATGTCGGGAACGATCTAGTTTTCTAGCTAAGTAAGAAACAAAGTTCCTTTTCACTCTCCACTACTGAGGCTGAATATATTGCAGTAGGTAATACATGCACTTAGCTAGTATTAATGAAGAGAATGCTAAGCGATTACGAAATTGTACAAGAATCTATGATGTTATATTGTGATAACTCAATCACAATTAATATTTTCAAAAATCATATTCAACATTCACGAATAAAGCAATTGACATTAAGTATCATTATATTCATGAATTGGTGAAAGAAAAGATAATTTCATTAGAATATATTCAAACTGAGAATTAACTAGCTGACATATTCACAAAACTACTCGAGAAAAATTGATTTGCAAAATTGAAATTTGATTATGTACACGGCCAGTTGTGAAACTCATGAAATTAGTTTTTATTTGGAGAAAATGTTACTTTTTTCATTTCTTTCATCTTCTCCATCAAGCCCAACTACGACCGGTCAAACCAATTTCTCGATTAGTCTTCGGTTAGTGCTTCATTTTTTATTTCCTTGTGGATTTAAGTTCTTTGATAATCCTTAATCTTGAATTTTCTTCTTGTTTCAAGATTTATGGTGGTTTGAATTTTTTTCTTAAAATACAATTTGTTTGGAATCCTTTCATTTCTTTTTACAATCCTTCGTTTCTTTATTTTCTTGTTGCAATGGAAGGAAGAAATAGGAAGAGAACCACTTATGGTCCCTCTTCATCCCGTTCCTCACCCATTACTGTGTGTCACCTTCGGCCTTCCAAAGAGGATCCCGAGTATGTGTGGGATTTCTGTCTTAGAAATATTATTGTTGAGTGTGTTGTCATTGTTGATCATATTAAGTGCTTCAACATTATCCCTCTCCTTCAAGCTATAAGTTGGGAAAATACTCTATCTTGGGGCGATCCTACATACCGATCCATTGCGTAGGACATATACGCTTGCATTACTGAGTTCTCTCTAGAAGATTTGACATTTACTATGTCAACTAGAGAACGTCCAATTGAGGTAGACCATCATTTAATTTCAGCAATCATGAATATACCTGTTGTTGATGACGGCATACACATATCCACTTTTACAATCTAGACGTTCTGAAAATGTTAAACAATTGATTACAAGAGTTCTTTGTAACATAAATGAGGAATGGAATGGCGGTACTGCGCTCAGTTCCAAATATATGTTGCCCAGTTACAAGGTCTTGCATCGAATTTTTATTTCGAATTCTATCCTCGCTCAGGTAACCAGACTGAGCTAACCTCTTTTATGGCCCGCATTATGCATTTAGTTGTATCTGGCATCCATATCCATCTTCCTTCTCTTATCTGTCATCATATTATTCAGTTTCGTCTCCATCGTGGTCATATTGATATTCCATTCACTTATCTTATGACTACCTTAGCTAATCATGCTTTGATAGCTATGCCTGTTGGAGAAGGTTCTATTAATCTCCATTTATTTAATAATGTTAATATCAACAAGATGAACCTAGACTTGACACCTGATCAAGTTGATGGGAATGTTGGAGGAGATGAAGAAGCTGAAGAAGCTGAAGAAGCTGATGCTTAACCTTAAGAAGACGTTAATATGGATGATTTATTTGATGAACTTGAATTAAACTCTGAGGCTAACCCTGATTATCAGCCTTCTGATTTAGATGAGAGGTTGCATAATCTTAAGGAACAGGTGGCTCAGATTCGTGTAACCTTGGATTCTCAACTGAAGAAGCTGATGCTTTACCTTAAGAAGACATTAATATGGATGATTTATTTGATGAACTTGAATCAGATTTTAAGGCTGACCCTGATTATCAGCCTTCTGATTTCGATGAGAGGTTATGTAATCTTAAGGAACAGGTGGCTCAGATTTGTGTAACCCAGGATTCTCAATTTTCTTATATATGCAAACATATGAGGCGCATTAATAAGGGTTTACATCAAATTGATCCATCTATTCCTGTTCCCTCCTCAGGCTCTGATTAGTTTTTTTTTATTTGATGGTATCTATAATAACTTTATTCTAACTCTTTTCCCTATGACTAATTAGATAATTTTTTTTATACTCTTATCTATTTAGTTCAAATACTCTATTTATTTGATTTGGATGAGTAGTTATTAATACTACATGCTCTCTTATTCTCTTCATTTATCCTTATTCACTTCCTTTGTCATGTTGTGACAAAAAAGGGAGAGATATTGTAATATTGAATGATATGTGAATGAGGATATGATATGATGAAATGTGGCTTATATTTTTTTGTTGAGAGTAGTGGATTAAGGGTGTAACGCATTGGAAAAATCCGTACTGAGACTCGAGTACCAACTCGATCGGAAATCGCTTAGGATTAATTCCTTTAGAAAATAAGCGTAAGTTAGCTAGCGCTACGCTAGAGTAGCTATGAAATTGTCCCTGAACGTTTTAAATACGTTCTACAAGACCCAAAACTTGAAGAACCAATGACGCTATAATATCCTGAAACCTTGGATCGAACTCTAAACCAGTTTGCTCTCAGGAACTCTCTGAAACTTTGTATTGGATCTAGACCGCGCGTCAAAAGTCCGATACCTACAATCTTAGACCGTTATAACCGCTTAGCTGGACTTGACAATCATTTCGAAAATCAAGCCCAACCGACGTTCAGAGGCTATTTCATTGAGCCTGGAGTGAAGAGAGTGAGAAAAGGGTTGGATTTGGAAATTTAAATCCAAATCTGGCACGTGACTTGACGTGTTTTTATTAAGCGTTTCGACCGTCATAATTCAGCCAAATTTCACCCTCGGATCAGGAAAAATTTCTCTTTCATATCATGAGACTTGTAGACCTAATTTAGGTACGATGACCGCTGAACTTAAACTGGACCGGCACGTGCGATCTACGAACTCTACCGGACTGAAAACTGGGTGTGAGCAACATCTAGTGACCATGAGCTTAAGTCCGATCGCGTTCGACCAGGGGACCTCCCGAAACACTCTTTTGGATCGGAACAACCCCGTTTTGGTTATAATTTAAGTGTACCTTGTTCCCAAGCCTAATTTGGGAAGGTTTTAGCCTATATAAGGGCCTTAAACCCTCACATATCTCACCCATCCGAATTTGCTAGAAACCCTAGCTAGAGAGAGAGAGAGAAAGTGTGAGATTGTGAGAGAGTGTGGGAGAAATCTTCCTGCTACTTGCACTAGTTTTTGCACGTGCTAAAGCGACGCGTTCAAATCACTTTCCTGGTGATTTCCAACGTACTCTTAGGTGAGAAAACCCTAACTACTTGCTATTTTGGGGTTTCCTTTGATTCGTTAGCGAAGTAGCTTATACGTCTTGTATATTAAGTCGCCTGTACGCCGTAGACGAAGCATGAGTGAACAAACTGAGTTCGTTACGCGTTTACCGACAAAAGGTGAGGATTTTAAACGCTTTGATTGACTGATTTCAAAGCTTTCAATGTCATTTAATAGTAGATTATCGATGGCAACGCCGTTTAACATGTACAACATGCTATCCGTTTTTCATTTTGTAAATGTATGGAAAATATGAGATTTAGGACATTTTAGTCATTTGTAGGAAATACTGTTTACATCCATATTTTGCTGAAATGTTTGCCATGGATTTTTGTTGTGTTAGGATATTATGAATGCGTGCATGATTGGTTTGGCGAAGAGATTTGCCCTAATGCGCACTTTGAGTCGACATACGCTATGTAGACTTAAGTGTGTAGACTGAGTGTTTGTATAAATGTTTGTATTAGTACGTATTGAGTAAATGGTGTTGTGTATTAGTTTTGAGATTGAATTCTCAATCAACATGCTAATGTATATGATTTTCACCATGTTGGATATATGTATGGATTTCATTATATGTATGAAATGCATGTGTTGGATGATTTGTTTAAGTAATATGTTATAACATGTTTCAACATGCTTCTATTATTGTATTTCAATTCCATTACTCACATATGATTACTGATGTTGACTTACAAATGTTTGGGGCTATGATTAGTCCAGGCAATCGGTAACGGAGTAAATTCGTGGTTGGCTTCTGTTTGCCACGAAGGACGCGTCGATGAACATGAGTCGTGTTTTGAGTTGGCGGCAGTGGTTAGGCCACACGAAGTGTTTCATGCACTTCATGTCATTCGACTTGAGATGCGCTCGTACTAGTCGGGCCCGTCAAGTAACCCGACTGGCCGATGATCGTTCACCTTGTATGAGTCATAACTACTTGAACCTAGGGTACTGAACTTTTCATTGGAAACCCTGTTAACCATGGTACCTTGATCCATAAAGACTCATGAGCTGGGCATGGTGGTATGGGACACCGTGGTTGAGCTGTCGGCCTACGCTGGGGCCTCAAACCTCCCCGTAGTGACCAGTGAGCACATTTGACTCGTGAGCAGATTATGGTAGTATGGGACACTATATTCTTGCTATCGGCCTACACTGATCAGGTGACGAGCCCTTTGTAGTGACCGCGAGTGTATTCTAAGCCTATGGGAGGTGACGACCCTTCCGTAGCGACGAGAGTACATTAGGCCTGTATTGATAAGGTGATGGGGGAGTGGTGCAACGAGTGTGAGCAACAGCCCTGACAGCCCTTGCAGTGACCTACAAACTATAACATCGTATGTGATTTTTAGGAGTGACGACCCTAGACAGGATCTGTGTTGGGATTGATATAAGAGAAGTACCTTAGTTTCCCAATACTGTTGTATAAATGTACTAATAACAACTTGATAATCATATCCACATCGCACTGCATGTGCCTGAAAGATGTGGAGCACTGTGGGAAGAAAGCATGCTGCGGATGCAGATGGTGCCGCATGAGGGAGTATGTCGGTGAGGGCATCCATCATGTCATGTCATGCATACATTAATAACAGTATCTGGGAATGTTTGATTTATTGGTTTACTATTATCGCGTGATTGATTTGAGAACATGTTAATCTTTGCTCTATTATCCCACTGAGTTGATCACTCACTCCCACGTTACGGGATGGTGTTTGCAACACCCACCAGACCCTGTCTTAGATGCAGGTGATGCGGCGATTCAGGATGCAGAGCCAGACTACGACGAGGACCAGGACGAGTTCTCGTATATGCAGTTCGCTGATGGCTTTGTATAGGTGGCCTGGATTGGCGGGACTTTATAGTTGGACCTTATGACATTTTGATTTTTATTTTATTACATGTATATGAGACTCAGAGATGTATTCATACTTTGGAGACAGTTTGAGAGTATTTTATTTTCTATACAGTGATATATTTCTTCAGTCTTCCACTTGCGTTTTATCACTGAATCTAGAGTATGAATTATAGTTTTGGTATAATCTTACTCATGTGAATGCTCTAACTCAGTCAAAATTGAATCATAATCATATTTTTTGCATAAGTGATGGTCTGGAACTTAGGAGTCAGGTTTATAAACGACCCCCGATTTTCAGGGTGTTATAAGTTGGTATCAGAGCATGAATGAGATTAAACTGGACCTGGGTTATGGACACGCGACGTACGCTATCACCCTTTTGACTTAGGTGGGTGCGAAAGGAACCTAGAAATATTTATAGGATCGCAGTTTTTCCAATAGGCGAAGTTTACTCAAATCGATCGTTCGATCGAGTCCGTAACGCATCTATGGTCGCGTGAAGCGACCTAAGTCGCCTCTAGGTCATTAGTTGTCAGGTTTGAGACATTCCCAGAAGAATTCTAAACCTAAAAATGTGTGTCCTTGGATTGTGGGGCAACCAAAATCCTTACACTCAATCTCAGGGCTTAAAAATCCCGTTTCATCCAATTCCTTCAGAATCCTTCCTCGTACCACCCCATTCTTCAACTTTTTCTAAGTATTTTCATACTAGGCATAAATCCTAATGTGTTGATGATAAAAAATCATGCTTCAATAAAAATTTACTATAAATAGTAAATATAAGTAAGAATTAGACTTTTGTCCATTCCAATTATGGAATATCTTATAAAAAATGAGTTAATTGGATGGATTAGCTTCTCCTACCCCAAAATCATATGCTACATGATATATAAGCTCATTCTGGTTTACAAATTAGCCCCAAAATACCCCAAATAGAGTCTTGGGCCTATCTAGGCTAATATACAATGAACCAGGGTGGGACCCATGTACATTTGGGGCCTACAGGAGAGGGGGAACAAATCTGGGGGGGTTTTCATCACCAGATTTTAAGTTGGCCGGCGATGGCATCGCCGACCGGTGGGTCCCACTCGGGCCGTGCGTTGGGCGGACACCTTAAATGGGTTAGGGCACCCCTCCTATGTATGGTTCGCACGTCCAAACCCCCCCAAAACCCTATCTCCTTCACAACATCCCCCTTCAAGATCTCCTTTTTGCATTTCTTGCTGTTCTCCCCTCTAATCTCGGTGCCAATCCTCTCCCAATCCCCTTTGTTGCTAAAACCGATGCCTATCCACCCATTTTTAGCTGTTCACAGCTCTCTCTCTCTCTGATCTCGTCCGTTGAAGCTCCCACAACCTTCATTCAAGGCTAAAATCCTGTGGAGCACCATTCCCATTTAGTTTTCTCTTTTCCCTTCGAGAATCCAGCCTTTGGGAGCTTGATTCATCCCTCTACAGCGCCTAGATTTGCTTCAATCCATTTGGGCAGCCATTTCTCCCCATTTTCCTCTTTTTCCATGGCTCTTGTGGAGGCTATTTTGGCCTTTTTCTCCCTTTCCACCATCCTCTCTCTCATGGGAAAGAGGAAGACCGCAGCGGTTGAGGCTGGGCCTAGTCACCCTTCACGATCAAGAAAGCTGAGGGGTGGCGCCGTTAGCTCAAGCATCGCCGCAGGTCCAAGTACAGCTCGTGAGTTTCACACAAAGCGGGATTTGGATCCCCATGCTCACGTAGGGCGAGTACTGTTGGCAGAGTTGCCTCATGGCGCTTATATAGATCGCAAGGTCTTGTTTGAAGCGCATGTGGAGGAGCGGCTCTTCGGTGAATTTCTGTTGTTTGAGTGAATTGAAGCTACCAATTGGGGTCCACTCTTTGAAACCCGCTCTCATGCGAATGTGAGCACCGTTCGTGCTTTCTATTCTCGTATCCGGGATCCCACATTGGAGCCATTACAATTCAGGATTTCCTTTCACAGAGATAGGGAAGCTACGATCGATGTTCGGTTAGTAGCTCGAATTCTGAATGTGCCTCTTGGTGAAGTACATCCCATCGCTAAGAATCTGAAGAGTGTTCGTGAGCGAAATCGCCGCACCAGGTTCTTATGTGGTGGTTTGGTTTCGTGGCAGCCTAACAGGAGCCTCTTAGCGTCCCACATCTCGAATGATTTTTGCCTGCTACACCACATTTGCACATTCAATGTATATCCTAGGTCGACCAACCGCAGTGAATGTACACGTCTCATGATCGATTTCTTGTATCAAGTAGGCCAGGGAGAGGATGTGTGTATGGCCACCTTTGTGTTGCGACAGATCGTCCTCATAGCAAAGTCGAGAAGAACGTCTGAGTCACTTCCTTTTGGACGGCTCATATGCAAGATCGCGCTTGAGTTTGCTTACAGACTTGGGCCAGAGTTGCCATTACCGATTCACTTCATCGATGAGACTACCATGGACAAGATGAAGATCGGGCCTTGGCAGCGTGAGGCTCAGCTTGATGAGGATAGCGAGGGCAATTATGATCGTGAAGAGGTTGCAAGTGAAGAAGAAGCTGGGGCAGAAATAGAGGAAGAAGCCCAGGGTGGGAGTGCGACTCCACCTGCACCCCCTGTGCATCCAGCTGAGGATGCCGGTACTTCGACTCAGGATGAGGGCATGGCTCATCCTGCACTGCCTGCTTACCCTACGGGGAATGCCGTTGATACACGGGGCCTACTTGAGCGATTCCAGTTCTTGCGGCCTCCTACTTTTACGGGTTCTCACAGACCCGAGGAGGTCGAGTATTGGCTTGACCGTGTGTTAAAGATACTACGGATGCTGCACTGCTCAGAGTCCGAGCAGGTAGAGTTGGCTACGTTCATGTTCGAACGAGAGGCCAGCTTGTGGTGGGATAGCTTCTTACGGACTATTGCTGCTGATTATATCTGGACTTGGGCAGCGTTTGAGTTCCATTTCCACGAGAAATACTATCCCCATACTTACAGACACGAGCGGAAGAATGAGTTTCTACGCCTCAGGTAGGGAGGCATGTCTGTGATAGAGTATGAGCATCGGTTTACGGAGTTGGGCAGATACGTCCCGATGATACTTGCAGACGAGCAGATGCACATACGTCAATTTTCTGAGGGTTTGCGACCGAATATTCGGTCGAAGATGTGTTGCGTCAGCATTCCCTCCTATGCAGAGCTGATTCACGTGTCTATACGGGCAGAGCAGGATGTGGATCGATTTACGCGATCTCGTGGCCCTATGGTTGCTAGGCCACGACCGGACATGCAGGACAGGCCCTTTGCGGGCAAGAGGCCTCGCATCGACCCTCCTCCTAGGGCTTCAGCGCCAGTACCCCCGTTGCGGCGCCCTGATGTCTCATGTACTTATTGTGGCAGACCGGGTCTTGCAGTAGGGAGTTGTTTCGCTTGGATACGGGATAGCGGGTTCTCGCCGCCGCAGAAGATCGACCGTCCATACCTCCAGGCATTATTTGCTCCACCTCTACGGTTGGCTCCTGCGCATACTTCCTTTAGACCCCTAGTATCTCAGTTCCGGCCGCCTCAACGGTCCATGGTACCGCGGCCGAACCTACTACAGCAGGCTTGGGTACACTCCTTGACAGCAGAGGCAGCCGAGACAGAGACTACTCATCCCTTGGCCTTTGAGGTCACCGCCCATATTGGAAGTAATCCTATACTCGTGATGGTGGATACTGGATCCATGATTTCATTAATATCGCATTCCATAGTCAGGAGCCTTGGGTTACCGACTATTCGGATGGATGGAGTGCGAGTCCTTTCAGCTCACGGAGATTTTTCTGATGCCACCCTGATCTGTGAGGGTTGCTTGATGGATCTAGGAGGCAGGACCATATCTATTGATCTTGTCGTTAACCCTTCTCTCGTTTATCTCGATGTCATTCTTGGCATGGATTGGCTGACTATAGCGAGGGCCGAGATTGACTGCGAGACCTGTGTAGTGATGGTATACGAGCCAAAGGGCACACCTTTTACATTTCCAGTGCGAGTAAATATCCCCTTCCGCATACTTAGCTACGCTTCTTTACTATGGGACGCTGATGCCCCGACACTTGAGCATACACCAGTCGTCTGTGATTTTGAGGATCTGTTCAGGAAGATCCCTGGTTTGCCACCTCAGCGCGAGATTGATTTTACCATCGATCTGGTGCCTGGTTCCACACCCGTCTCACTGCCAACGTATCTCATGGCACCGTGTGAGATGGAGGAGTTGAGAAAACAGATTGATGATCTGTTAGAGGTTAGCTTCATTCAACTGAGTGTGTCTCCTTGGGGAGCACCTGTTCTGTTCGTGAAGAAGAAGAATGGTTCTATGCGATTGTGTATTGATTATCGCAGGATGAACCAGATTACAGTGAAGAACAAGTACCCTTTACCCAGGATCGATGACTTGTTTGATCAGTTGAGAGGAGCGCAGTACTTCTCGAAGATTGATCTTCAGTCAGGATATCATCAGTTGCGCGTCAAGGATGAGGACGTGCAAAAGATAGCATACAGGACCAGCTTTGGCCACTCGAGTTTCTTGTGATGTCGTTCGGTCTCACGAACGCACCAGCCGTGTTCATGGATCTGATGAACAGGGTATTTCGGCCTTTCCTCTATCGATTCATCATTGTGTTCATAGATGATATTTTGGTATACTCCAGGAGTCGAGAGGATCATGAGGAGCACTTGCACTTGGTCCTGGATACACTCAGACAGCATCAGTTGTTCGTACAGTACAAGAAGTGCGACTTATGGAAGCCGAACGTGAAGTTCCTGGGACACGTGGTGTCCAAGGATAGGATGGCAGTTGACCTGTCTAAGGTAGCTATGGTTCAGGACTGGGATCAGCCTGGTTCTGTCACTGAGGTGAGGAGTTTCTTGGGTCTTGCATGCTACTATCAATGCTTCATTCAGGATTTCTCAAAGATCACTAGACCTCTATCTCATTTGACACGGAAGGACGTGAAGTTCGCCTGAAATGATAAGGCGGAGTCAGCCTTTCAGGAGCTGAAGGACAGGCTTACGTCCTCCCCTGTGCTAGTATTATCAGAGCAAGGGGTTAGATACATGATATATACTGACGCGTCTAGCGTTGGTCTGGGTTGTGTCCTTATGCAGAAGGACAGGATAATTTCGTATGCCTCAAGACAATTAAGGAAGCACGAGGAGAATTACCCTACACACGACCTTGAGTTGACAGCCGTCATATTCGCATTGAAGCTCTGGAGACATCACCTCTATGGAGAGGAGTTTGAGCTCTTTTACAACCACAAGAGCCTCAAGTACATATTCACGCAACGAGACTTGAATATGAGGCAGAGGCGATGGATGGAGACTTTGAAGGACTTCAAGTTCGAAGTCTCCTACCATCCGGGGAAGGCGAACCTTGTGGCTGAAGCGTTGAGCCCCAAGAAGGCTATAGAGTTTATGGCTCCGTTGATGGTTGCTGAGTGGGACATGGTTGAGTTTTTACGAGACTTTGAGCAGAAACTCACTGTGGAGGAACCGTATGAGTTTATCGCACATGTGCAGGTGCGATCTCATATCGATAATAGAGTCATCGTGGCGCAGGGGGATGATGCGCGTCTGACTGAGCTTCGAGAGCAGGCCAGTGATGATGCAGACGCCGAGTGGCGAGTTGGCACAGATGGGGGCTTACGTTATCGTGGCCGCCTATGAGTCCCAGACATTCCCGACTTGAGACGAGAGATTCTCGAGGCTGCTCACTGTACCAGACTTGCGATGCATCTGGGCAGCACAAAGATGTATCGCGACGTGAGGAGGATGTATTGGTGGGAAGGTATGAAGACTCACATCGCAGAGTTCGTGCCCCGTTGTCTCACTTGCCAGCAGGTGAAGGCAGAGCATCGCCGACCACCTGGACTCCTTCAGCATATGCCTATAGCTGAGTGAAAGTGGGACTTCATTTTCATGGATTTTATCTCAGGGTTGCCAAAGACGAGGAAGGGACATGATTCTATTTGGGTGATCGCCGACCGTCTGACGAAGTCGGCGCACTTCCTACCGATCAGAGTTACGAACTCTGCAGACGAGCTGGCTAGACTGTATATCAGAGAGATCGTGCGTCTGCATGGATTTTTGTTGGAAATCGTGTCGGACAGAGACACGTGTTTCACTTCTATTTTCTGGACTCGCATTCAGGAGGCTATGGGTGTGAAGTTGAAGTTCAGTACTGCCTTCCACCACAGACAGACGGACAGACAGAGCGGGTGAACCAAATTCTAGAGGACATGTTGCGAGCTTGCACATTGGACTTCAAGGACAGTTGGGATGATTGTCTTGCATATGCGGAGTTCACGTACAACAACAGTTTCCAGGCGAGTATCGGTATGACACCTTATGAGGCATTGTATGGGCGACCTTGTCGACCACCGCATTGCTGGGCAGAGGTCGGTGAGCGTAAATTGATTGGCCTAGAGTTAGTGTAGGTGACGTCGGAGAAGATTGACATCATTAGACGCCAGCTTCTTACAGCGCAGAGTAGACGGAAGAGTTATGCTGATACGAGACAGCGCCCGTTAGAGTTCACGGTTGGGGATCATGTATTTTTATGAGTTTCACCTATGAAGGGAGTCCTTCGGTTCAGGAAGAAGGGGAAGCTGGCACCGCGATTCATTGGACCATTTCAGATTCTCGATCGTGTGGGTGCAGTGGCTTATCGTCTGGCTTTACCTATGTCTCTCGCGAGCATTCACAACGTATTTCATGTTCTATGCTGAAGAAATACGTTTCTGATCCTTCCCATATCATCAGATGGGAGCAGGTGCAGTTAGGAGAGGATGTTATATATATACTGCGACCGACGCATATACTAGACAGGAAGGAGCAGGTACTGCGTAACAAGGTGATTCCCCTTGTGAAGGTGTTGGGGATGTATCACTCTGAGGAAGAGGCTACCTGGGAGATAGAAGCCGAGATCAGAAAGAACTACCCACAGCTTCTCGAGGAGTATGAAAAGGTACAAATTTTGAGGATGAAATTTTTGTTAAGGGGGGTAGATTGTAACGCCTTGGAAAAATCCGTACTGAGACTCGAGTACTAACTCGATCGAAAATCGCTTAGGATTAATTCCTTTAGAAAATAAGCGTAAGTTAGCTAGCGCTACGCTAGAGTAACTATGAAATTGTCCCTGAACACTTTAAATACGTTCTACAAGACCCAAAACTTGAAGAACCAATGACGCTATAATATCCTGAAACCTTGGATTAAACTCTAAACCCATTTGCTCTCAGGAACTCTCTGAAACTTTGTATTGGATCTAGACCGCGCGTCGAAAGTCCGATACCTACAATCTTAGACCGTTATGACCGCTTAGCTGGACTTGACAATCATTTCAAAAATCAAGCAAAAACCGAATTTCAGAGGCTATTTCATTAAGCCTGGAGTGAAGAGAGTGAGAAAAGGGTTGGATTTGGAAATTTAAATCCAAATCTGGCACATGAATTTGCGCGTTATTATTAAGCGTTCCGACCATCAGAATTCAGCCAAATTTCATCCTTGGATCAGGAAAAATTTTTCTTTCATATCATGAGACTTGTAGACCTGATTTAGGTACGATGACTGCTGAACTGAAACTGGACCGGCACGTGCGATCTAAGAACTCTACCTGACTGAAAACTGGGTGTGAGCAACATCCAGTGATCATGAGCTTAAGTCCGATCGCGTTCGACCAGGGGACCTCCCGAAACACTCTTTTGGATCGGAACAGCCCCATTTTGGTTATAACTTAAGTGTACCTTATTTCGAAGCCTAATTTGGGAAGGTTTTAGCCTATATAAGGGCCTTAAACCCTCACATATCTCACCCATCCGAATTTGCTAGAAACCCTAGCTAGAGAGAGAGAAAGTGTGAGATTGTGAGAGAGTGTGGGAGAAATCTTCTTGCCACTTGCACTAGTTTTTGTACGTGCTAAAGAGACGTGTTCAAATCACTTTCCTGGTGATTTCCAACGTACTCTTAGGTAAGAAAACCCTAACTACTTGCTGCTTTGGGGTTTCCTTCGATTCGTTAGCGAAGTAGCTTATACGTCTTGTATATTAGGTCGCCTGTACGCCGTAGACGAAGCGTGAGTGAACAAATTGAGTTCGTTACGCATTTACCGGTGAAAGGTGAGGATTTTAGATGCTTTGATTGACTAATTTCAAAGCTTTCAATGTCCTTTAATAGTAGATTATCGACGACAACGACATTTGACATGTACAACATGCTATCCATTTTCCGTTTTGTAAATGTATGGAAAATATGAGATTTAGGGCATTTTAGTCATTTGTAGGAAATACTGTTTACATCCATATTTTGCTGAAATATTTGCCATGGCTTTTTGTTGTGTTAGGATATTATGAATGCGTGCATGATTGGTTTGGCGAAGAGATTTGCCCTAATGCGCACTTTGAGTCGACATACGCTATGTAGACTTAAGTGTGTAGACTGAGTGTTTGTATAAATGTTTGTATTAGTACGTATTGAGTAAATGGTGTTGTGTATTAGTTTTGAGATTGAATTCTCAATCAACATGCTAATGTATATGATTTTCACCATGTTGGATATATGTATGGATTTCATTATATGTATGAAATGCATGTGTTGGATGATTTGTTTAAGTGGTATGTTATAACATGTTTCAACATGCTTCTATTGTTGTATTTCAATTCCATTACTCACATATGATTACTGATGTTGACTTAAAAATGTTTGGGGATATGCTTAGTCCAGACAGTCGGTAACGGAGTAAATTCGTGGTTGGCTTCTGTTTGCCACGAAGGACGCGTCGATGAACGTGAGTCGTGTTTTGAGTTGGCGGCAGTGGTTAGGCCACACGAAGTGTTTCATGCACTTCATGTCATTCGACTTGAGATGCGCTGGTACTAGTCGGGCCCGTCAAGTAACCCGACTGGCCGATGATTGTTCACCTTATATGAGTCATTACTGCTTGAACCTAGGGTACTAAACTTTCCATTGAAAACCCTGTTAACCGTGGTACCTTGATCCATAAAGACTCATGAGCCGGGCATGGTGGTATGGGACACCGTGGTCGAGCTGTCGGCCTACGCTGGGGCCTCAAACCTCCCCGTAATGACCAATGATCACATTTGACTCGTGAGCAGATTATGATGGTATGGGACACTATATTCTTACTGTCGGCCTACACTGATCAGGTGACGAGCTCTTTGTAGTGACCGCGAGTGTATTCTGAGTCTATGGGAGGCGACGACCCTTCCGTAGCGACGAGAGTACATTAGGCCTGTATTGATAAGGTGATGGGGGAGCGGTGTAACGAGTGCAAGCAATAGCCCTGACAGCCCTTGTAGTGACTTACAAACTATAACATCGTATGTGATTTCTAGGAGTGACGACCCTAGACAGGATCTGTGTTGGGATTGATATAAGCGAAGTACCTTAGTTTCCCAATACTGTTGTATAAATGGACTAATAACAACTTAGTAATCATATCCACATCGCACTGCATGTGCCTGGAAGATGTGGAGCACTGTGGAAAGAAAGCATGCTGCAGACGCAGATGGTGCTGCATGAGAGAGTATGTCGGTGAGGGTATCCATCATGTCATGTCATGCATACATTAATAACAGTATCTAGGAATGTTTGATTTATTGGTTTACTATTATCGCGTGATTGATTTGAGAACATGTTAATCTTTGCTCTATTATCCCACTGAGTTGATCACTCACTCCCACGTTACGGGATGGTGTTTGCAACACCCACCAGACCCTGTCTTAGATACAGGTGATGCGGCGATTCAGGATGCAGAGCCAGACTACAACGAGGACCAGGACGAGTTCTCGTATATGCAGTTCGTTGACGGCTTTGTATAGGTGGCCTGGATTGGCGAGACTTCATAGGTGGACCTTATGACATTTTGATTTTTATTTTTTTACACGTATATGAGACTCAGAGATGTATTCATACTTTGGAGACAGTTTGAGAGTATTTTATTTTCCATACAGTGATATATATATTCTTCAGTCTTCCGCTTGCGTTTTATCACTGAATCTGGAGTATGAATTGCAGTTTTGGTATAATCTTACTCATGTGAATGCTCTAACTCAGTCAACCTTGAATCATAATCATATTTGTTGCATAAGTGATGGTCTGGAACTCAGGAGTCGGGTTTATACACGACCCCCGATTTTCAGGGTGTTACAAAGGGGGAGAGTTGATTATTGTGCATGATATCTATTATGGATCATATCATACATGTGCATGCATGTTAGTGCAACATGTTTGTGGAATGTGTTGTTTTAATATCTATTGCATATTGTAATTTTGGTTTTGTCGCAAATTTGACAAAGGGGGAGATTGAAAGTGCTATGTTGATAAACCCTAAGTATTGTCAAATTTTGGTGTGACAAACCAATTCAAGTTTGTATATTGATTTGTATCAAGCTTGTGCATATGTTCACATTGAATCTTCGATGTTTGTTCTGTTCGTGCTAAATCTATCTTGCCGATATCTACGAAGAATTTATCGAGATCTTCAAACTGGAAGAAAGTGAAGACTTTCATATATTAAGTGAAGACAGAGTTTTCAAGAACATTGCGATTGTTGAGGCATAAAAAAATATTCCATTACAGTGCTCAGAATATTTCATGGAGCGGATCTTTTCCAGGGTTATGCACTTCGTGTTTTGGTAAAAATCCTTGCCCAAGGGTATTTTGGGTATTTCGAAAAAAATCTATATCTAGTAGTATTTTGGGTATTTTGGTAAAAATCCAGCTCCAGGTTATTTTAGGTATTTTGGTAAAAATTCATGTTCGGGAGTATTTTAGGTATTTTAGTAAAAATCCATGTCCGGTGGTATTTTAGGTATTTTGGTAAAAATCCATCTCCAGGGGTAGTTTAGGTATTTTAGTAAAAGGCATTAAAAAGGGTGTTTTGGTAATAATGGGTGCACAGGTATCATTTTAATGAAGAGAGGTCGTACACCACCATTTAAGGAAGAGCTTGGTGGACACCGTTGTTTAAGGGAGGAAGATGATCATTATGTGATGGGAAAATGGTGGTGATCACCACTTTGTAAGAGAGCAAGGGCCTATAAATACCCCTCCCCTACTACAAAGAGAGCAAGGGCCTATAAATACCCCTCCCCTGCTTCATTTGAGGGGTTGGATCAGTTGTTGATCAGTTGGTGGGCCAAAAAGGGAGAGAGAAGCAAGGTGAGAGAAGGAGAGAAAGCAGATGTTGCGCCAGCCTGCACAACAGAAAGTCTTTACGTGGACCAGCGCAATGGGAATAGAAAATCCTATTGCGCCACCTTTTGTGGGATCCGTTGCGCCAGCCCCCACAATCCCTTTATGCCACATTTTGTGGAAGCATGTCTTGAGTAGACAGCCTCTTTGCGCCACATTTTGTGGAAGTGAAGAAAGCCATTGCGCGTGACCGCACAAATCCCATAAAAAAGGGGTCTTGTGCCACTTTTTAAGGGGACAGGTTTACGTGGAATCACACAATGGAAGTTGGAGGAAATATTCTTTTGCACCACTTTAGGTGGAGTTCTCTTCTTGACATCTTCCTTCTGCGCCACATCAAGTGGAAGCTTGTCTTGATGCTTAGCTTCCAATGCCACTTTGCATGGAGCTTGTCATGATTCTTGGCTTCCAACGCCACTTTGCATGGAGCTTGCCTTGATGCTTAGCTTCCAATGCCACTTCCCATGCAGGATTGTCCTGAGATAAGGTTTATGTTGTCTTAACGGATACTCCACATGCCACCTCTCTCTCCTCTTTGTCCTAATGGAAAGGCTTTCATGCCTTAACGGATGCTCCACGTGTCATTCTCCATGGAAGTGTGTCCTAACACAAGAAAGCTCCACATTTCAAGGGATCACTCTACAATTCAAGGGATCGCTCCACATTTCAAGGAATTTCTCCACAATTCAAGGGATCGCTCCACAATTCATGGGATCACTCCACATTTCAAGGGATGATCATCGCTCCAATGGAAGGATGATCGAAACTGATCTCAACGGTTAGATCAAGGAAGAATGAACGGAAAGACGATCGAAACTGATATCAATGGTCATATCAAGGGTTTAAAGCTTGTACAACCCATCTCCCCTAGAGATGTGATAAAAAAATGTCAAAATGCTGCCGAAATTGTTATCAGATTGTGCTTTTATTGCATTTGTTGTTTGCATTGATTGTATTCTGTTTTCAGAATCAAGGGAATTTGAGGATGTAAATGAACTCAGAATAAATGTGATTAATGTTCTCTTATCAAATTCTTTATTATCATTGAATAAATCCCCCAAAACAAACGCATTTGTTTCCTTGTCGAAACAAAATGGTGACTCTACTGGGGACTTATTATTCGATGGTAACTTAGAAAAAAATAGCGACTCTCAACAGGAACATCCTCCCCTTCATCTCTGAAAATAAAGTATGATTTTATTTAATAAATTAACTAACAGTATGTTCTAAATGATAGATATACCGCAACAATCTCTCCTGACTAATATGGTTGTTTACTTCACATCCAATAGACTTCCATAAAAAAAAGTTTTAGAAAAGATCAAATCAGTTTCGATCAAAGACAAATAATGCTAGAATGATGACAGTTTTCAAAGAGAGCTAGCTTCTTCTATGGGAGCAATTCAAACATCAGTTAGTCAGCACATGTCTAAGGAAGAGGAACAGACTGCCTTGAGTTGGCAGTTCTTTTTCTTATAAATAAGTTCTCGTTTTAAGAACAGGCATTGCTAAGGATAAGGTTTTATTCCCAGCGGTAGATGGGGAATTATCGTTTTCTCAGGAGCATGCTGAAGAAGAAAGCTAATTCGACAAATTTAGATACTTGATAGAAAACTTTCAGAGTTCTGGAGCCAATTTAAATTCAATTGATTTTTATGCAAAGCTATGCTCACATGCTAACCAAATAATGGGCATCATACAAAAGCACTTCCATGGCGAGGAAGTTGAGGTTCTTCCTCTTGCTCGTGAGCATTTTAGTCTTACAAAACAAGGAGAGCTTCTGTATGAAAGCTTGTGTGTGATGTCATTGAAATTGGTAGAATGCATCTTGCCATGGCTGATAGGATCACTTAGTGAAGAAGAAGCGAGGTAATGTCGAAAGTATCAAAAAACAATGCTAGAAAGTATCAAGGAAGATCAAATCAGTTGTGATAAAAAATAGATAATGCCAGGTAGTGTTGAAAGAAGTTTTTGCTTCATCAGTAGCGTAGCGAAACAATGAAGGGCGAGTGATAGTGTGTTAATGCACAAAAGTATATGAAGTTTCTATCATACATTTCCTTTGAGAGATGAGAGGATATTGGAGACAAGAAAGAAGGAAGAAAGAAGATTAAAAAGAATGGATATGTAAAGAAGAATGAGGTAAAGAGTAGGAATTCATATGTTTGCATCAGTTCACGCAAGCTATGACCGGTTGTGTGGGGCCTCGTAAATAGTATAGGATGTTGCGTACAACTACACAACATCGGACTGACAAGTGTGTTGAGACCTTTGCATTGACTTACACAAACCATGAGTGGTTGTACAGACCTGTGCAAAAGGTATAGGGTACTGCACGTACAGGGACAATTGTGATTCGATCAAGTTGATGACGACGTCTGATATTTGGTGAAAGATGGGCCCGTGGCATGCTTATCAAGAGTTCATACGTGTGGAGGTCTGAAAAAACTGGAATATAGTGATCTATGAAAAATGAGAAGTTCAATATTCTTTTACAAGGAATATCATCCTGCTGAGTACAAATATCATTACATTTGAAGTGTGCAGAAAATAGAAAATTCGCCAACAAGGTGTACGTCATCCTTCACCAAATGAACATGTTACTGAAGAAATCCCCAATTTTCCAATAGTGATCACTGTGAGCAACAGTAAATCTTAAGGAAAACCCTCAAATGAAAAGTTAGTTTGATTGAATCAAACGTTGCTCTCTAATAAGTAGATGAATCAGTTAACGAATTAACGAATTCATTGGTCAATAGAGAACCCTAGGCGCATCGTCACAACTTACCAAAGTGGAAGAGTAAGTCCAATTTGTAATCTGAAAAGGGTCAAAGTGAAGTTGCTCAATTCTCATATGAATTAGCTGCTTGAAAGTCTTAAAAGAGTAACAGTAGATATTGCGAAAGAAAGAAAGAAAAACAAAGGATTGTCAAAGGTAAAGAGTTTAAATTCCGCTAAAGAGAACATTGGCGATTTTATAAATAAGAAAGTAAAGAAACAGTTCAAACAATTCAAGGACTACTGGAAATATACATTTGAAGAAGATGGCATACTCTTTATGATTGCTAGTTGCAAAGAAAATCGAATTACCATGGTTAATGCATTAAAGGAAATAAAGCAAAAGAAGAAAAGAAGAACAGGCAAGAAGAAAGAAAGACAACATGTTGACTCATAAGATTCACAACATGCTGACTTAGAAGATTCACGACACAATTATTCAAGGGCTAGACAGGGGCATACAAAATATGTTATCTTTGAAGAGAAACTACAGTTTTGATTTCGAAGATTATTAGCATAATGCATCCAACTCAAAAAAGGGTAAGATAAGAAAAGTCTCAGAATGCCAAAATCTCAGAATCCCAAATAAGGTAATCGTTGATTCCTCGAGATGATAATTGTCTATATCAATTTTTGCAGGTCAAAGTTGGGTCAAAAGCAAGCATTGACTATAGCAAGCATTGATGATTGCTATAAAGCATTAGCAATTGTTGTCGACAAGTATAGGATCAAAAGGGATTGCGAAAGACAAAGTCATGTACTTTCTCTTATGCGAATGAATAAAAGCTCAAAATTTTCAAGCAAAGCTTCTCAAGCATATTAAACATTTCAAGATTTGATCGAAGAATCTTGCAGCTTAGAAATGATCATTACAAGGGTGTCTGATTTTTATACGAACTGATTGACTTCGAATTTTAGAAGAAATTTAGAAGATACAATTGAAGAAGAAAGAAAAGTGAATGGCTTGAAGAACAAGTTACAAAGGCGGTTGATAAAGGCAAAATCGTTAAGGTGTACGACATAAAAGAAGAAATAAGAGTACACAAGCTTAATTAGTTTGAGACGGGGCAAAGCTAATCAAGGCCAAAAAGTATGAGGTGATGCGGCGTCAGGTTACAACATCGTGATTTTGATTACGAAGATTCCCAGAGCAATACTTACTAATCAAAAGGGGCCAAGATAGGTAAGTAGAAACTGTGAAATATATTTCTCACCATAGAATGTATTTTTTTTATATATGAATAAAATGTAGGCTTTCAAGCATATCAAGTCATTGTCAAACGCAAAGCGCTATGGATTATCATTGCCAAGCATTGATGATCACTACCAAGCATAGATGATAGCTGTCATGCATTGATGATTACTGTTAAGCATTGACGATTGTCACCGATGCCAAAGATTTTCGTCAGAATCTCCAGGTGTAACGTCTTGGAAAAATTCGTATAAAGACCCGAGTACCACCTCTAGCAGAAATATTTTAGAACCAAATCCTATATAAATTTAACGTGACTTAACTAGCCCTAAACTAGATTACTTGTGAAATTAGCACCAATAACTTTAAATACGATATGCAAGATGCAAAACCTATAGAATTGTTAACGCTACATTACCCTAAAATCTAGGATCTAACTCTAAACCCAGTTGCTCTCGAGAGCATTTAGAAACTTCGTATCGTACCTGGACCGCATGTCGAAAGTCCGATAGCGATGAGCTTAGACAAATGTGACTGCCTAGTTGTACTTGACAATCACCTCGAAAAATCAAGACCAAACGATGTCCTGAGACTATTTTCTTGAGTCCAGAGTGAAGGGTGTGAGAAAATAAAGATTTTTATGAAATTAAATATGAATTTAAGTAATCTGAGTCGTGTCGCTTGCGTGCCATTTATAAGCATTCTGACCATTGGAATTTGACCCAAAGTTACCCTCGGATTAGAGGATATGTCCCACACATGCCTATGCACTTGTGGCCCTGATCGAGTTTCGGTGACCGTTGAACTAAAACTGGTCCGTCACGGTCGATCTGGAAATTTGATCAGACTGAAAAGTTAACTTGATTAAGATCCTATATTAGAGAGCTTAAGTTCGACCGCATTCAGTAAGAGGACATCCAGAAATGTTTCGTTGGACTAGAATAAGCCCAATTTGGTTATAACCTAAGTATACCATGGCCTTGGGACTGTTTTCATCAGTCTTGAGCCTATATAAGGGCCTTAAACCCTCTCTCACATATCCCATACGAATTTTCAAACCCTAGCTAAGATAAGAGAGAGAAAAAAGAGAGAAAGTGAGAGAGAACTTAATGTTTCATCTTGGGATTCTTCCCAGTTTCTCTACACACCAAATCCATCTATCTGAATCATTATTTTGGTGATTCTAATTCCATTTTTGGGTAAGACAATCAAACCCTAGCCTATTTTAGAGCTTAGAATGGTCTAAGTGTCGTTGTAGCTAACCTATTTCATACTTTAGGTTGCCTATTCTCCGTTGAAGAATACTTATCGTCTAAATCATATTCGTACGCGTTTTCTGGTTTAATGTGCGGACTATATACATTTAGGTTATGATTTTCAAGACTTTCAATGTTTGATAATGATTTAGTATTGATGTGGATGCTATTACACATGCCAAATGTGCTATCTGTTTTGTTTTACTTATATGTATAACCTATGTTGTAAATAGAGTATTTCATGTGTTTTTTAAAATGTCTATATGCATACGAAATCTGATGTTGTGCTTGTCATGATTAATTGTCATTATTACATGATTGTTATGTATGTAACAACTCCTTGGATAAAGGATTTGCCCTAATATGCAATATTGTCGACATACGTGATGTACGTTGAATAGTGTATTCTAAGTGTTTCTATAAATGCCTGAATGAGTTACTATTCAGTAAAGTGTGATTTATAAGGTTGTTGAGATATGAATCTCAATTACTTTACCTATATGTATGATTTCCTCTATGAACTGTTTAACTAGGTGTATGATTTCCTCCATGTACTATATCCATGTTTAAGTTATATGTCATAACATGTTCATATGAATATAGGATTTGAATCAATTGTCTATTATTGAGCTTGCACGTGATTGGGACTATATTACAGTCCAGGTAGTTGGTAATTATTCTTAAACTGGCGGTTGGAGTTATTTACACCACGCAGGATGTATTCGATGAAACCGAGTCGTACTTGGGATGTTCGACAGTGGTTAGGCCACACGGAGTGCTTATGCATTCCATGTCGTTCAACTCAATGTGTGCTTGTCCTAGTTAAGCTCGTCAAATAACCCGATTGACTGATGTATGTTCACCATGTTTGGACGCTACTGTTTGAATCTAAGGTACCGAACTCACTAGTGAAATCCCATTAACCTTGGTACCTTGATCCGCTAAGACTCATGAGCTAGACATGATGGTATGGGAAACCGTGGTTGAGCTGTCAGCATACGCTGGGGCGTCGAGCCTCCTCGTAGTGACCAGTGAGAAACCTAGACTCGTGAGCCAATTACGGTGGTATGGGACACTATATTCGAGCTGTCAGCCTACTCTGATTGGTGACGAGCCCTTAGTAGTGACCTCGAGTATATCATAAAACTGCATTGGGGCGACGAACCTTTTTGTAGTATATAGGATATAACTAGACTTGTAATGATTGGTGACGAGCCCTTTACAGTGATCTAGAACTATAATATCGTACGAGATTGTTTAGGACTGACGACCCTAGAATGGATCATTGTTTGGGTATTGATATAAGGGAGGTACCTTAGCTTCCCAATCTTGCTATATGAAAATGACTAATAAGAACTTGGTAATTATGTTCATAACATCACACTGCATGTGCCGTTGGCGTTCATGTAGAGCACAATGGTAGTGATTCATGCTGCGATCGTTAGATGATGTCGCAAGAGCGAGTTTGCATGAGGGCATGCATCATTTTCTCAATAATTCTTGCATTAACAAGAGCAATTAGGACATGTTTGATTGTACTGCTTTATCATTACTGCTTGATTAAATTGATAACATGTTAACCTTTGCTATATAGTTCCACTGAGTTGATCACTCACTCCCACGTTCTGGGACGGTGCTTAAACACTAACCAAACTTTAATTTAGCTGCAGATAGTCTTACGCCGCTTGAGGAAGAGCTGGAGTTTGATGAGGACGAGGAGGCATTCTTGTTCATGTAGTTTTAGGGTGGATTAGCATGAGCCGAGTCCAATTCGCCGGGGCTTCAGGATTTACACTTTTAGAAGACTAATACATTTGGTTATATGTAATTTGAAACAAGATGTGTACTTTTGACCTAGCAAAGCACTCATATTCAGGGGACTTGTACTCGTTCATATATGTATTTCAGACTTTCGCTTGCATTTTCAGATTATCCCTGGATTATGATTTGCTGATTTGGCTTAATAGATTTCATGTTTAATGCACTAATACAGACAACATTCATCCATCATAAAAAATGTTGCATAAGTGATGTTTTGGAACTCGGGAGCTGAGTTATGCTTGACCCTCGAATTTCAGGGCGTTACAAGTTGGTATCAGAGCATGATCTAGATTAAACTGGACCTGGGTGATGGTCACACGATGCACGCTGATGCCAATTTAACATAGGAAGGTGCGAGAAAAATCTAGAAACAAGCATAGGATTCCCAGTTTCGTCAGTTGGCAAAAGTTTACTGAAAATGATCACCGAGATCGAGTCCGTCCACACTCCTGATCACACACGACGACCCCAAACCATTTCTAGGCCATCAATCGACGGGTTTAGACCGTGTTTCATCCCATTCTAGCTGTTAAAAAAATTAATAAATGTGGATATGTATCAGATTTGATTCGAAATGACCCGAGATGAGTCGAAATGGAGTAGGGGCCCAATCGGGGCATTTCTAGTGGGACCCAGGGTGGGACCCACATGTTTTTAGACCCAAGTGGGGGGGAGGACCTCGCCAGGATGTCAAGAGACCGGTAAGGTCCTCGCTAGTTCGACAAGCCCTCGCTACCCAGTGGGCGTTGTATGGCCCACTCTTTCACAGTTTACTGATTAAAACCCCTCCTTTCTCATCCTTCCTTCACAAAGCACGTTGTATGGCCCACTCTTCCATAGTTTGCTGATTAAAACCCCTCTTATCTCATCCTTCCTTCACAAAGCACACCTCCAAGCTCTCCTTTCTCTAAAATTTTTCTCAAAACTCCACAAAATCCCTCTCCAAACCCTTTTTTCTTCCATTTTCATGCATCCTCTCTCTACCCATCTAAAACCCACCTCCATGACTGATTTCCCTTTCTTTTCTTTCCATTTGAGTACTTAAATCCCTACTTTGAGTCTCAAATTCATGGAAACCCCAATACTCATCCCATTTCCTTCATTTCTTTCATTGTGTGTGCCTACGTATCTCTTGCGACAGATAGTCCTTATTGTACGTTTGAATAAAAGGACTGAATCTCTCTCGTTCAGCTTACTCATATGTAGGATTGCACTTAAGTTTGGCTATAGACTTGGGGTAAAATTATCGGCGCCAATCCATTACATCACCGAGACTACTCTCAATCACATGGAGATAGGGCCTCGGTAGCGACAACCCCTACTTGAGGAGAGTGAGGAGGAGTCAGAAAGTGAAGAGGAAGAGAGTGACGAAGAAGCAGGAGCAGAAATAGAAGAAGAAGAAGAAGAGCAGGATGAAGAAGAAGAGGAGGCTCAGGATACTGATGAGAGTCCTCCTCCTGCGACTTAGGAGCATGATCCTGATAGGGCTGGTAAAGAATCCCGTTTAGTCAGACTTGAGGAGGGCTAGGCCACTCTACGACAGGATATTATCGACTTGCGGGGCCTCATGAAGCACAAGTTCAAGAAAGTAACTCGCACTTTGAAGTCGATCTTGTGTTGTCTGCAGGATAAGGGTACCCCTCCTTCATCGCCAGATTCTAACGAATAGTCCTATGTGTAGTCATTGTTTGTTTGTTTGTTACTTATTCTTATGTGTAGCCTTTTTAGTCTTAATAGTTTGGTAGTTGTTTTAGTGTTTGAAGCTTAGTTATTTTTCTCACATACTTTCTCCATCGCTATTCATGTAATGCTGCACATCATGTATTGTGACAATTTTGTTAAATGAAATGCATGTTATTTCCTTGACTTGTGAAGTGAATGCTGTGTGGATGAACTATGTGAATGCTTCATCTCACTGGTTGCACCCTCTGTTGTATGTAGGGTATGCCACCTAAGGGCTCGAGGACTTCGGCCCGTCTCTCTCTGGGTGAGTCGCTTGATGGGGCCCTTCCCCTGAGCGATAGCCATACAGACCCCATTCGGGCCCATCTCATTCTGATCCTATGCTTGATTCTCAGTCGACTTTTAGCCCTATTGCTGGACCTACTCCTCTGACACCATCTATAGTCCCTCCTGTCACACCTTCAGTTCCTGAGCAAAATCGTGCGTCTTCGTCGATGCCTTATGCATCATAGTCCATTCTGCCTCCTGATAGGCTAGAGAAAATGGTGTTGTTGATGCAGCAGCAGTAGATACAGCAGCAGCAGTAGTTCTTGACCTCCATGGCTGGTATATTTGCTCAGTCGATGGGGGTGGCTCCACCTGCCTCACCTATACACCCTGCTGGGAATGTTAGTGCCAGCGGCACCTTCGAACCATTCCAGTGCTTGCGGCCTCTTACTTTTGAGGGTACTCACAGACCCGAGGAGGCTGAGTATTGGATTGACCGCATCTCTAAGATGCTGAGACTGCTACACTGTTTCGAGGTGGAGTAGGTTGAGCTTGTCTCCTTCATGTTTGAGAAGGAGGCCAACTTATGGTGGGATAGTGTTCTCCACACAGTTGGGGAGGGTTTTGAGTGGACGTGGGAGGCATTTGAGGCCCGCTTTCACGAGAAGTATTTCCTAGTCACTTACCGACACGAGAAGGAGAGTGAGTTCCTTCACCTTCGTCAGGGAGGAATGTCGGTGATAGAATATGAGAATCGTTTCACGGAGCTGGTAAGTATGCCCCTTTCCTTCTGGGTGATTAGTCGTTGCGGATGCGGCATTTTTCTGAGGGTCTATGGCCCGAGATTCGATCGAAGATGTGCTGTGTGAGCATCTCTTCTTATGCTGAGTTGGTGAGCATGTCCCTACAAGCTGAGCTGGACGGGGACAGGTTATCTCGTATACATGCACCTATGGCTCCCAAGCCACGACCTGACTTTTCGAGTAGGCCTTTCCTTGGCAAGAGGCCTCGTGTAAACTCACCGTCGGGGTTCTTGGCATCTCCTGCCCTTGTGAGGCAACTTGACGTGTGGTGCAACTACTGTAAGAAGTCAGGCCACACTGAGGTGACTTGTTTCTTCAGGACGCGAGATAGTGGGTTCTCACCGCCTCAGAGGATCAACTGTCCGATGCCTCAGGCTATTTCATCACCACCCTTTCGATCAGCACCAGCTCATCCTTCTTTCAGACTACCCACGCCTCGTTTCAAGCTACCATAATGGCCCATGATACCTTCACCGCATCGCCCACAGCAGGCTTGGGTTCATGTGCTTACAGCTGAGGCGCCCGAGGAAGATTCAACACCGACATCATTTGAGGTTCCTACTCATATCCAAGGTATGCCTATCTTCTTATTGGTGGACACTAGGTCCACTATTTCGATCATTTCTTATGCTGCGGTCAAGCGTTAGGTTTGGTTACGGCTCCTATGAAGGGAGTGAGACTCACGACAGCTACGGGGACCTTTTTTGACATTAAGCAGACTTATGAGTCTTGCTCAGTAGATTTGGGTAGCAGGACAGTGGTCATTGACCTGATTGTTGCCCCACTGTCACTACGACGTCATTTTCAGGATGGATTGGCTCACGAAGATGAGGGCAGAGATTGATTGTTAGGCCAAGGTCGTGACAGCCTACAGACCTGAGGGCACGGTCTTTATATTTCCATTTTAGGTCAGTTGGTCCTGTCGAGTTTGTAGTTATGCTTCTTTGTTAGAGAGTTCTGATGATCCGACGTTGGGAGTTATGCCAGTGGTTTGAGATTTTCATGATGTGTTTGAAAAGATCCCCGGACTTCCTCCTCGGCACGAGATTGACTTTACTATCGATCTTGTGCCTGGTGCGGCACCTATTTCCTGGCCGACGTATCATATGCCTCCATGTGAGATGGAGGAATTGAGGAGACAGATTGATGTATTATTAAAGGTAGGCTTTATTCGACCGAGTGTGTCACCTTGGGGAGCACCTGTATTGTTTATGAAGAAGAAAGATGGTTCCCTGTAGTTATGTATTGAGTATCGCAGGCTGAATTAGGTGATAGTGAAGAACAAGTATCCCTTGCCCAAGATTGATGATCTGTTTAATCAGTTGAAGGGGGAACATTATTTCTCGTAGATAGATTTGCAATCTGGGTAGCATCAGTTGCGCATCAGGGATGAAGACGTGTAGAAGACTGCATTCAGGACCAGCTTTGGTCATTACGAGTTCCTTTCGATGTCGTTTAGACTCATAAATGCTCCGGCTGTGTTCATGGATCTGATGAACAGAGTGTTTCAGCTGTTTCTGTTCCGATTTGTCAGTCTTTATCGATGACATTTTGATATACTCCACGAGTTGGGAAGAGCACGAGGAGCACCTGAGAGCGGTATTGAATACTTTCAGAGAGAATCAGCTTTTAACGCAGTATAAGAAGTGCGATTTTTAGAAGGAAAAAATTAAGTTCCTGGGACATGTGGTGTCCAAGGAAGGTATAGTAGTTGACCTCGCTAAGGTAGTTGTGGTTCAGGACTGGAAGCAGCCCGGTTCAGTTACTGAGGTGAGAAGTTTTCTTGGTTTGGCAGGTTACTATCGACGATTCATTCGGGACTTTTCCAAGATTGCCAAACCATTATCTTAGTTAACACAGAAGGATTTGAAGTTTGCTTGGAATGAGAAGGCCGAAGCAGCTTTTCAGGAGCTGATGAACAAGTTCACGTCCACCCTTGTGCTAGTATTGCTTGAGCAAGGGGTTAAGTATACGATATATACTGACGCCTCTCGCATTGGTCTGGGTTGTGTCCTTATGCAGAAGGGCAGGGTGATTGCTTATGCCTCGAGACAATTGCGAAAACACGAGGAGAATTACCCTACACACGACCTAGAGTTGGCAGCCGTCATTTTCGCATTAAAGCTCTGGAGACATTACCACTACGGAGAGGAGTTCAAACTCTTTTGCGACCACAAGAGCCTTAGATACATATTCTCACAGCGAGACTTGAATATGAGGCAGCGCCGATGAATAGAAACCTTAAAGGACTTTAAGTTCGAGGTCTCCAACCATCCGGGCAAGGCAAACCTTGTGGCAGACGCGTTGAGCCATAAGAAGACTATAGAGTTTGCGGCTCCTCTTATGATTACAAAATGGGATATGGTGGAGTTTGTGCGAGACTTTGAGCAGAAACTTACGGTAGAGGAACCGTATGAAGTCGCCGCACATGTTTGTGTACAGCCCCTTATTGATGGCAGGATTATCGAGACTCAGGCAGATAATGAGCTTTTGGCAAAGATGAAAGAGCGGGTTGGTACAGATGAGGACTCAGAGTGGACTATTGGTACGGATGGGGGCTCACATTATCGTGGTCGCCTATGCATTCCAGACGTTCCTGACTTGAGGCGAGAGGTTCTCGAGGCAGCCCACAGTTCGAGGCTTGCGATGCATCTAGGTAGTACGAAGATGTATCAAAAGATGAAAAGATCATACTGATAGGAAAATATGAAGGTCAACATTATAGAGTTTGTGTTCCGTTGTCTAACGTGTCAGTAGGTTAAGGTAAAGCATCGCTAACCTCCTGGATTGCTTCAACCCATGCCCATAGCTGAATGGAAGTGAGACTTCATTTTTATGGATTTTATTTTAGGTCTGCCTAAGACGAGGAAGGGACATGACTCTATTTGGGTGATCGTTGATAGGCTGACGAAATTAGCTCATTTCCTCTCGATCAGAGTCATGAATTCTACAGACGAGTTGGCTAGATTGTACATCAAGAAGATTGTGCGTCTGCATGGAGTTCCCTTGGAGATTGTGTCAGATCGAGACACACGATTCACATCTACCTTTTGGACTTATATCCAGGAAGCGATGGGTGAGAAATTGAAGTTCAGTACCGCATTTCATCCACAGACAGACGGGCAGACGAAGCGTGTGAATCAGGTGCTAGAAGATATGCTACGAGCTTGTGTATTGGATTTCAAGGACATTTGGGATGACTGTCTTCCTTATGCAGAGTTCGCGTATAATAAAAGCTTCTAGGCAATATTGGCATGGCTCCCTATTTGACACTGTATGGTCGCCCGTGTAGAGCACCGCATTGCAAGGCAGAAGTGGGTGAGAAGACTCTGATTGGCCCAAAGTTGGTTCAGGCGACCTCAGAGAAAATCGACATTATTAGGCAACGACTGCTATCAGCACAGAGTAGGCAGAAGAGCTACGTCGATACAAGATGGCAAGCGCTTGAGTTTGAAGTTGGGGATCATGTATTCCTTAAGGTTTCCCCCTTGAAAGGAGTCCTTCGATTTGGTAAGAAAGGGAAGCTTACGCCAAGATTTATTGGCCCATTTCAGATACTTGATCGAGTGGGGGCAGTAGCGTATCACCTTACTTTACCCACACCACTCGCAGGCGTGCATAACGTGTTTCATGTGTCCATGTTGAAGAAGTACATTTCTGATCCTTCGCATATTATCAGATGGGAGCAGGTGCAGTTGAGCAAGGATGCCACATACGAACTGCGACCGACGCGTATTTTGGATAGGAAGGAACAGGTATTGCGTAGTAAGGTTATCCCACTTGTTAAGGTACTGGGGACACATCACAGTGAAGAAGCGGCTACTTGGGAGACTGAAGCTGAGGTCAGAAAGAACTACCCTCAGATCCTCGAGTATGAGAAGGTACGAATTTCGAGGATGAACTTTTTTCTTTAGGGGGGTAGATTGTAACATCCTGAAAAAATCCGTACAAAGACCCGAGTATCACCTCTAGCAGAAATATTTTAGAACCAAATCCTTTATAAATTTAACGTGACTTAGCTTCCCTAAACTAGATTTGTAACGCACCGAAAATCAGGGGTCGGGTAGAAACCCAACTCTCAAGTTCCAGAACATCACTTATGCAACATATATGACGATGATGATTGAATGTTGTCTGTTAGTACAGTAAACATGAGTGAGATTAAGCCAAACAGCAAATCATACTCCAGAGGCAATTAAATTATGTAAGTAGGAGACTATGGTATGTATATAAATTATATAAAAATGATGGTAAGCTCTCAGAGTATGATTATCACTAGGTTAAATAATTACATGAAATGTGCAATAAGGAAAAGTAGTGTTTTCTATCCAAACCCTATAGTCCCGCCAGCGTAACTCCGGGTCTGCTTAGACCCGTCAGAGAGTTGGACATAGGAGAGCTCCTCCTCATCATCGAATAGTCCAGCTCTACCTCAAAGCATCGCCAACACCTGCAGCTAAGACAGAGTCTGGTTGGTGTGTACAACACCATCCCGTAACGTGGGAGTGAGTGATCAACTCAGTGGAATCATAGAGCAAAGGTTAACATGTTATCAAATCAATCAAGCGATAATGATAAAGCAAGCAATCAAACATTCCTAAATACTGTGATTAATGCAAGAAAAAAATGACATGATGGATGCCCTCACCGACATACTCCCTCATGCGACACCATCTTACGTTCGCGGCATGCTTTCTTCCCTCAGTGCTCCACATCTTCCAGGCACATGCAGTGTGATATGAATATGATTACCGAGTTGTTATTAGTCCTTTTCATACAGCAGGATTGGGAAACTAGGGTACTTCCCTTATATCATTCCTAAGAAGGATCCTGTCTAGGGTCGTCACTCCTAGTAGTCTCATACGATGATATATTTCTAGGTCGCTGCAAGGGCTGTCAGGGCTGTTGCATGCACTCGTTGCACCACTCCCCCATCACCTTATCAATACAAGCCTAGTTTGTACTCTTGTTGCTACGGAAGGGTTGTCACCTCACGTAGACTGAGAGTACACTCGAGGTCACTACAAAGGGCTGTCAGGGCTGTTGCTCGCACTCGTTGCACCACTCCCCCATCACCTTATCAGTGTAGGCCGACAGCTCGAATATAGTGTCCCATACTACCATAATCGGCTCACGAGTCTGGGTTGCTCATTGGTCACTACGGGGAGGTTTATGGCCCCAGCGTAGGCCGACAGCTCTACCACGGTGTCCCATACCACCATGCCCGGCTCATGAGTCTTAGTGGATCAATGTACCATGGTTATCAGGATTTTCATTGGTAAGTTCAGTACCCTAGGTTCAAGCAGTTATGACCAATACAAGGTGAATATACAATGGTCAATCGGGTTACTTGACGAGTTCGACTAGTACGAGCACCCGTTGAGTTGTACGACATGAAGTGCATAAGCACTTTGTGTGGCCTAACCACTGCCGACAAGAAACGCACGACTCGGGTTCGTCAAACACGTCTTGCGTGGCGAATAGAGGCCAACCACGAGCTCAAATCTGTTACTGATTGCCTGGACTAAAGTATAGCCCCAAACACTTGTAATCTAAATCAATAATCATATGAGAGAGACAGAATTGAAAATACAAGTAATTCCAGCATGTTATCAGCATGTTATAACATACATCATAAGCAGTTAACTATACACGAGTATTTCACACAAACAGTAATCAATTCAACTACAACAAGCATGGAGGAAATCATGTACATCATCAAATTAGTTGAGAATCCAATCTCAACGCTAATCTACAACACTATTTACTCAATGCTTACTAATACATATATTTATACAAACACTTGGTCTACACACATTAGTCTACATAGCATATGTCGCCCAAAGTGTGTATTAGGGCGAATCTCTTCGCCAAACAGAACATACACGCATAACTAGCATAGGTAGATGACAAATACTCATGACAATCATATCAGTAAAATATGTACATATATGGTATTTCCTACAAATACCTAAAATACCCTAAATCTCATATTCTTCGTACGTATTTAGAATGAAAAACAGACAGCATGTTCTACATGTCAAACAGCATTCTTGTCAACAATCTATCATTAAACGGCATTGAAAGCTTTGAAAACAAGTAATCTAAGCATCTGGAATCCGCACCTTACGCCGAAGAAGAGTACCGAATCGATTAGAAACTCTACACTTCGTTAACGTCGATATGATGACCTATACCACAAGATAAGTCAGCTACTTCGCTACTTGTATCGATGGAATTCCTAAAACAGGTTAAGGTTAGGGTTTTCTTACCTAGAATGAAGTCAGAATCACTGGAAGAGTGATTAGAACACGATGGCTAAGCACGTGTAGAAGCAAGATCAAGTGGCAGGAACTTTCCCTCACAACTTCTGCACAATCTCTCTCTTTTCTCTCTTTTCTTTCATAGGGTTTTTACAAATTCGTATGGGAGGGATGTGAGAGGGTTTAAGGTTTTTAAATAGGTTAGAAACTCAATGAGTTAGTATTCAGTAAAGTGTGATTTGAACATGATGGGTAAGCATGTGTAGTCTAAGTGTTTGTATAAATGCCTAAATGAGTTAGTATTCAGTAAAGTGTGATTTATAAGGTTGTTGAGATATGAATCTCTATTACTTTTCCTATGTGCCTCTATGAACTGTTTAACTAGGTGTATGATTTCCTCCATGTACTATATCCATGTTTAAGTTATATGTCATTACATGTTCATATGAATATAGGATTTGAATCAATTGTCTATTATTGAGCTTGCACATGATTGGGACTATATTATAGTCCAGGTAATCGGTAACTGTTCTTAAACTGGTGGTTGAAGTTATTTACGCTACGCAGGATGTGTTCGACGAATCTGAGGTGGTTGAAGTTATTTACGCTACGCAGGATGTGTTCGACGAATCTAAGTCATACTTGGGATGTTCGACAATGGTTAAGTCACACGTAGTGCTTATGCATTTCATGTCGATCAACTCAATGTGCACTTATCCTAGTTGAGCTCGTCAATTAACCCGATTGACCGATGTATGTTCACTATGTTTGGACGCTACTGTTTGAATCCAAGGTACTGAACTCACTAGTAAAATCCTGTTAACCTTGGTACCTTGATCCGCTAAGACTCATGAGTCAGACATAGTGGTATGGGACACCGTGGTCAAGCTGTCAACCTACGCTGGGGCGACGAGCCTCCCCGTAGTGACCAGTGAGCAACCTAGACTCGTGAACCGATTATGGTGGTATGAAACACTATATTCGAGCTGTCGGCCTACTCTGATTGGTGACGAGCCCTTTGTAATGACCTCGAGTATATCCTGAAACTGCATTGGGGTGACGAACCTTATTGTAGTATATACGATATAACTAGACCCGTATTGATTTGTGACGAGCCCTTTGCAGCGATCTAGAACTATAATATCGTATGAGATTGTCAAGGACTGAAGACCCTGGAATGGATCATTGTTTGGGTATTGATATAAGGGAGGTACGTTAGCTTCCCAATCCTGCTATATGAAAAGGACTAATGTAATGCCTCGGAAAAATCCGTACAGAGACCCAAGTACCAACTCGATCAGAAATCACGTAGGATTAATTCCTTTAGAAATTAAGCGTAAGTTCACTAGCGTTACGTTAGATAAGCTGTGAAATTGTTCCTGATCGCTTTAAATACATTCTACAAGACCCAAAACTTATAGAACCAATGACGCTACAATACCATGAAACCTAGGATCAAACTCTAAACCCGTTTGCTCTCATAAACCCTTTGAAATTTCGTATTGGATTTAGACCGCGCGTCGAAAGTCCGATATCCACAATCTTAGACTGTTATGACTGCTTAGCTGGACTTGACAATCATTTCGAAAATCAAGCCCAACTGATGTTCTGAAGCTATTTCATTGAGCCTGGAGCAGGGAGTGTGAGGAAGAGTGAAATTCATAAAAATTTAAATGGGTTTTAAATAAATCTGGCACGTTTCGTTTGCGGGATCAGTATAAGCGTTCAGACTGTCGGAATCTGACCCAAATACACCCTCGGATCAGGAAACATTTCTCACTCAGGTCAGTGTACTTGGAATCCTCGATCGAGTCTCCGTGACCGCTGAACTGAAACTGGACCGCCACGTGCGATCTGGGAACTCTACCAATCTGAAAACTTGATGTGTGCTAGATCCGATATACATGAGCTTAATTTCGACTGCGTTCGGCTAGGCGACCTCCCGAAATATTCTTTTGGATCCGAAAAGTTTCGATTTGGTTATAACTCAAGTATACCTTTGTCCCAAGTCTATTTAGGTTTGGTTTTAGCCTATATAAGGGCTTTAAACCCTCTCATATCTCTCCCATCTGATTTTACAAGAAACCCTAGAAAGTGGTGAGAGAGAAAGAGAGAGTTAGTGAGAGAATTTGTGAGAGAACTTTCTGCCGTTTGCTCCAGATTTTGCACGTATCAAAGCACCGCCTTCAAATCACTTTTCCAGTGATTCCAACTCACTTCTAAGTAAGAAAACCCTAACCTATAGCTGTTTTAAGGATTTTTTTGATTCAAATAGCGAAATAGCTTATGTATCTTATGCAGTAGGTCGCCATAACGCCGTTGACAAAGTGTAGACTTCCTGTTCGAATCGATACACGTCTAAGGCGAAAGGTGAGGATTTTAGATGCTTAGATTGACTGATTTCAAAGCTTTCAATGTCGTTTAATAGTAGATTATCGACAAGAATGCCATTTGACATGTAGAACATACTGTCCATTTTCCATTTTGACTGCGTACGGGAAATATGAGATTTAGGGTATTTTAAGTATTTGTAGGAAATACTGTTTACGTCCGTATTTTTCTGAAATGATTGCCATGGGTATTTGTCATGTTAGGATATTAGAAATGCGTGCATGATCTGTTTGGCGAAGAGATTCTCCCTAATGCGCACTTTAGGTCGACATACGCTATGTAGACTAAAGTGTGTAGACTAAGTGTTTGTATAAATGTTTGTATTAGTATGTATTGAGTAAATGGTGTTGTGAATTAGTTTTGAGATTGAATTCTCAATTAATATGCTGATGTATTTGATTTCCACCATGTTGGCTATATGAATTGATTTCATTATATATATTGAATGCATGTGTTGGTTGATTTGCTTACGTTGTATGTTATAACCTGCATCAATATGCTTGTATTGTTTATATTCATTTCTGTTAGTCTCATATGATGACTGATGCTTGTATTACAAATGCTTGGGGCTATACGTTAGTCCAGGTAGTCGATAACGGATTAAATTTATGGTTGGCTTCTATTTGCCATGAAGGACGCATCGATGAACGCGAGTCGTGCCTTGGGCAGGCGGCAGTGGTTAGGCCACATGAAGTGTTTTATGCACTTCATGTCACTCAGCTTGAGATGCGCTCATACTAGTCGAGCCCGTCAAGTAACCCGACTGGCCATTATATGTTCACCCTGTATGAGTCACAACTGCTTGAACCGAGGGTACTGAACTTACCATTGAAAATCCTGTTAACCATGGTACCTTGATCCATAAAGACTCATGAGCTCGGCATGGTGGTAAGGGACACCGTGGTCAAGCAGTCGGCCTACGCTGGGGCCACAAACCTCCCCGTAGTGACCAGCGAGCACATTTGACTCGTGAGCCTATTGTGGTGGTATGGGACACTACATTCGAGCTGTCAGCCTACACTGATTGGTGACGAGTCCTTTGTAGTAACCTCGAGCGTATTCTGAGTATACGGGAGGCGACGACCCTTCCGTAGCGACAAGAGTACATTAGGCCTGTATTGATAAGGTGATGGGGGAGCGGTGCAACGAGTGCGAGCAACAGCCCTGGCAGCCCTTGTAGCGACCTATAAATATAACATCGTATGAGATTACTAGGAGTGACGACCCTAGACAGGATCTGTGTTGGGATTGATATAAGGAAGATACCTTAGTTTCCTAATACTGCTATATGAATGGACTAATAACAACTCGATAATCATTATCCATATCGCATTGCATGTGCCTGGAAGATGTGGAGCACTGAGGAACGCAAGCATGCCGCGGGAGTAAGATGGTGCCGCATAAGGGAGTATGTCGGTGAGGGCATCCATCATGTCATTTCATGCTTGCATTAACAACAGTATCTAGGAATGTTTGATTGCCTGCTTTACTATTATTGCGAGATTGATTTGATAACATGTTGATCTTTACTCTATGATTCCACTAAGTTGATCACTCACTCCCACGTTACGGGACGGTGTTTGCAACACCTACCAGACTCTGTCATAATTGCAGGTGACGAGGTGATTCAGGATGTAGAGCCGGACTTCTACGAGGACCAGGACGAGTTCTCGTATATGCAGTTTGCTGACGGCTTTGCGTAGATGGCCTGAATCGGCGGGACTTGCTAGTTGGACAGTTATATGACATTTTATTTTTTGTTTGATTTATGTATATGTGACTCAGAGATGTATTCATACTTTGGAGACAGTTCGGGATTATTTTATTTTCCATACAGTGATATATATATTCTTCAGTCTTTCGCTTACGTTTTATCACTGGATCTAGAGTATGAATTGCAGTTTTGGTATAATCTTACTCATGTGAATGCTCTAACTCAGACAACATTGAATCATAATCATATTTATTGCATAAGTGATGGTTTGGAATTCGGGAGTCGGGTTTCTATCCGACTCCTGATTTTCAGGGTGTTACAACTAATAAGAACTTAGTAATCATGTTCATAACATCGCACTACATGTGTCGTTAGCGTTGGTGTAGAGCACAATGGTAGTGATTCATGCCTCGATCATTAGATGATGTCGCAAGAGGGAGTTTGGTTAAGGGCATACATCATTTTCTCATATCATTCTTGCATTAACAATAGCAATTAGGACATGTTTGATTGTACTGCTTTGTCATTACTGCTTGATTGAATTGATAACATGTTAACCTTTGCTGTATAATTCCACCGAGTTGATCAGTCACTCCCACATTCTGAGACGGTGCTTAAACACCAACTAGACTTTGATTTAGCTACAGATGATCTTGCGCCGCTTGAGGCAGAGTCGGAGTTTGATGAGGATGAGGAGGCATTCTCGTTCATGCTATTTTCGGGCAGATTCGCATCAGCCGAGTCCGGATCGTCGGGGCTTCAGGATTTACACTTTTTAGAAGATTAATACATTTTATTGGACTAATAGATTTGGTTATATGTAATTTGAAATAAGACGTGTACTTTTGACCTGGTAGAGCACTCGTATTCTGGGGACTTGTACTCGTTCATATATGTATTTCAGACTTCAGCTTGCATTTTCAGATTGTCCTTAGATTATGATTTGCTGATTTGGCTTAATCTATTTCATGTTTAATGCACTAATACACACAACATTCATCCATCATAAAAAATGTTGCATAAGTGATGTTTTGGAACTTGGGAGCTGAGTTATGCTCAACCCCTGAATTTCAGGGCGTTACACCAGGTACCGATGATTTTTGCCCAAATTTATAACTATTGTTGTCACCATCAATCGCTTATCAAAATTACTATCATCGCCAAGCTGATACACTATTTCAAACATAATATAAATGTTTTCAGAACATTATCAGTAGGGGTGAAATATCAATTACTGATCAGAAATGTCAATTATTGATCCGAAATATCAATTATTGATAATATTTTGGCAGTGGAATAAACTATATAGCCAACCACACATTAAGTTGATGACAGTGATGGTTGTTTATCATTTAAGGCAGCTTAGCCAAGCCTATACGGCCAACTACGCATAAGACCAATAATCATTTCAGGTAGCCTAGATAAGCCTATATGGCCAACTATGCATAAGGCCTATTAAGATCATCATTCGGGATGCAGCGAGAAGCCAGTGGCCCTAAAAAACCCATGAAATCCATCGTACGCATACCCATGCGGGCTGTGGATGAAGCTAGTGACCAAAAGCCTAAAAGGCCAAAAGTCCTCAACAACTAGTCACGCGTAACCCCCGTGTCGCCTGTATAGCTTTCGGCAGCATCACGGGGAATAAAAGAAAATGCCATCCCGTGAATGGGCCCTACCTTGCATGTGAAGAAAAAGTGGGCCACAATGTGAGCTCTTTGGCCATGTTCATAGATAGGCCAACCATGCATAAGACCCCCCGATCTATGACTTGATTTCAGTACTAATTCATGAGGAAGTGCTTAAACCTACTCATTGACGGACTAGCGACCCTAGGTTTGGTACCCCAAAGGTTGCCTTTCGAGCCCCGTGAACTCTAGAGAGTTACTGTGGCCAACCCTATGCGTAAATCCAACCGAGTTCACAGCCCCGGTAGCTTCACTGGGCCCCTCTGATGGATCACGATTTGTGAACTCCCTAGGCAGTGAGAAGTCCAACGAACTCTTAAGAGTTACAAAGACCAGTTCAGTCAAGTCTGGTTGAGTCAAGTTTAGTTCAGGTCAAGTCATGTCCAGTCAAAGTATGGTCAGTCAAGAATATATTGTCTCCATTACTCAAAAGCATAAACTATGCATAGCATTCAAAATGTTGTAGATACATATTTCATTTTAGAGATGCTCAAATATGAAAAGTATAAATTATGCATAGCATTCAAAATGCCGCAGATACATATTTCAATTTAGATATGCTCAAATATGCAATTTCTTGATGAAAATTTTAAATATTGAGTAAACAACACGCAAAAAAGTATTTCTTTTCAATCAGGTTCAAATTACAAAGACAAAGACTCCAAGTACCAGATCCGATGGAGACAAAAAACAAATGGAATCATCATGAGTAACTTTCATGACTTTTGAAAAGTTATTAAATGAAAATTGAAAGAAGTCTTGTCTATTTTTCAGAATCAGCAAAGGTCTAAGGAAAAGTCTATGTCAAGGAGCACAAGTTAGAAACGACTTAGCAAAGAGACTCAGTGGTTAAACCTTTGGAGCTAAATATAAAATATCCAAAAGTGCAATATAATGAGTAAAGAATACAATGCAAAGCACGATGACAGAGTGAATATCACAATCAGCCTAAAAGAGAGAAGAAGCTTTCAATATATTTAAATAATTATCAATGCTTCATGAAGATAAGTTTAAAAATTATAACGTCTTGAGATACTAATTTTGATTAATTTGAGAAGAAAGACTATCATTCAAAAGTTTGGGTCATGCAGATCATGAATAAAGGAAACAATCAAAAAAGTTATTACGACAGGAACAATATTAAAGAACAACCCCAGATACAGAGCTGAAGGAAAGAATCGCTGGAGTTGATCAAAGAGACTGTTGTAACAGCAGCGGTATTGAAAGATAGCTCTCTAGTCAAGATACTCAGGGACAAAATTGTCACAGATGTTGCAAAGATGTGTTTCGATGAAAAGAGAATTTTACCCTCTCTAATGAAACATCCACTCGACCCTACTGGCTAGGGGCATTCCAATTTTCCATTCGAGCGCAATCATTCAAATTTTCTATTTGAGCGCAATTATTCAAGTCTTTCATTCGAACGTGATTGTTCAAATCTTCCGTTTAAACGTGAGCACTCCAGTCTTCTGATCGAACGCGATCATTCAATCTTCTGTTCAAGTATGACCATCCAGTCTTCCATGCAAGCACGATCATTTAGTCATCCTTCAGTTGCAGTTCATTTAAGATTCTTCAGGTGGAGGAAGATCGATCCTCCATTTAATTTCAGGAATCAATCAAAGAAGGATTGAGGGGGCATTTGTTGAGGCATAAAAAAATATTCTATTACAGTGCTTAGAGAATTTCATGGTGTGGATCTTTTCTAGAGTTGTACACTCCGTGTTTTAGTAAAAATCCATGTCCGAGGGTATTTTAGGTATGCTGAAAAAAATCTGTCCGGGGGTATTTTGGATATTTTGGTAAAAATTCATGTTTAGGGGTATTTTGGTAAAAATCCAGCTCTAGGGGTATTTTAGGTATTTTGGTAAAAATCCATCTCTAGATGTAGTTTAGGTATTTTAGTAAAAGACATTAAAAAGGGTATTTTGGTAATAAAGGGTGCACATGTGTCATTTTAATGAAGAGAGGTTGTACACCACCATTTGAGGGAGAGCTTGGAAGACACCGTTGTTTAATGGAGGAAGATTATCATTATGTGAAGGGAAAATGGTGGTGATCACCACTTTGTAAGAGAGCAAGGGCCTATAAATACCCCTCCCCTGCTTCATTTGAGAGGTTGGATTAGTCATTGATTAGTTGGTGGGCTAGAAAAGGAGAGAGAAGCAAGGTGAGAGAAGGAGAGAAGGCAGTTGTTGCGCCAGCCTGCGCAATAGAAAGTCTTTGTGTGAACCCACGCAATGGGAATAGAAAGTCCCATTGCGCCACCTTTTATGGGATCCGTTGTGTCAGCCCACGCAATTCCTTTGTGCCACATTTTATGGAAGCATGTCTTGAGCAGACAGCCTCTATACACCACATTTTGTGGAAGCGAAGAAAGCCCTTGCCCGTGACCGTGCAAATCCCATAAAAAAGGGGTCTCGCGCCACTTTTTAAGGACACAGGTTTGCCTGGAACCATGCAATAGGAGTTGGTTGCGCGGAACCGTGCAATGGAAGTTGGAGGAAATATTCTTTTGTGCCACTTTAGGTGGAGTTCTTGTCTTGACATCTTCCTTCTGCGCCACATCAAGTGGAAGCTTGTCTTGATTCTTGGCTTCCAACGCCACTTTGCATGGAGCTTGTCTTGATGCTTGGCTTCCAACGCCACTTCCCATGCAGGATTGTCCTGAGATAAGGTTTATGTTGTCTTGACGAATACTCCACATGTGACCTCTCTCTCCTCTTTGTCCTAATGGAAAGGCTTTCATGTCTTAACGGATGCTCCACGTGCCATTCTCCATGGAAGTGTGTCCTAACATAAGAAAGCTCCACATTTCAAGGGATCGCTCCACAATTCAAAGGATCACTCAATTTCAAGGGATCGCTCCAAATTTCAAGGGATCGCTCCATATTTCAAGGTATTGCTCCACATTTCAAGGGATGATCATCACTCCAATGGAAGGATGATCGAAACTGATCTCAACGGTCAGATCAAGGAAAAATGAACGGAAAGACGATCAGAACTGATTTCAAAAGTCATATCAAGGGTTTCAAGCCCGCACAACCCATCTCCCCTGGAGATGTGATAAAAAAGGTTGAAATGCTAACAGAATTGTTATCAGACTATTTTTTATTGCATTCGTTGCTTGCATTGATTGTATTCTGTTTTCAGAATCAAGGGAATCTGAGGATGTAAATGAATTCAAAATAAATGTGATCAATGTTCTCTTATCAAATTCTTTGTTATCATTGAATAAATCCCCCAAACCAAACGCATTTGTTTCCTTATCAAAACAGCGGTCAAGATCTAGAACTAGAAAAGTACAAGAACTCAAGATCTAGTTGAAGATTATGCTTGGTATTTCGAGTTCATACTTTGAAGATCACAAGAATTAAAGTTACTAAAGTGATCGATAGATTACGTGTTCATATGTTTTATCTCACAAGTAAGGTATGATTGACTTAGATTGACCTTAGATCATGATTATATCATTTCATACTTTCGGTTGGTCATTTTGGTCATTTTATAAGTGTAAAATTCTGTTCTTTTGACTAGCCCTAACACTAGCTCGACTAGTCATAGTATTTCCTTGACCAGTCCAGGATTTGTTATGAATTTTCAAAATTTTTTTGTTGGTCTATGACCAGTCTTGGAAGCTACTCGACTAGTCATGTGAATAGTACTCGACCAGTCGTGCAGTACTCGACTCATTTTCCAGCGAGTAATCTGGACTCACACGACCAGTCATGTGGTGTCCACGACCAATCGAGTAGGCCACTTGACCAGTCATACGACCAACAAGGTCAGTCGTGCAATTGAAAAATTTTATTGTGCCAGAATTTTTAAAAATCTATTTGGATAAGGCTAGTCGTAGCTAACCAAAGGCTAGTCGTGCGAACCGATTTTTCACCTATAAATAGTGCTCGAATTTTAAAGTTTTCTATTCAATTCTTATCATTCTTAAGCAATCACTCTGAGATAATTTTGAGTACATTATAAGCTATTTTGTCCATATTTAAGAATCTTTAAAGCAACTATTATTTTTTATTTTAATTTTCTATTCCATTCTCATTTTGAAAAGGGATATTTGATTTACCCTTCCTTGAGATAAAAAATAATGCAAAGCCCTTGCTGATTTAATTAAAAATCATATAGACTTAGAACCCTATACACTTGTCAGACTGAACGTTGAACATCTACGTCGTCATCAAGTTGGTTCTATTGGGCTGCTTCAGAATCGTCATACAGATAAGTTTTTTCTTTTCTGTAATTCAATTCATTTATGGTTTGTGAGATTATTCCAGAAAATTTCTATTTTTGGTTTTGTCTGAGGTGATCCAGAAAATCTTAAAGAGAAAAGTTTTTGAATTTTTTTTAAGCCCATTTAAAGACACAATTGTGAAGGTTTTAGGTGAACCTTGAAAAATCTATTTTAATTAGTGAACGCTAATATCCCAAGGGAGTGAATATTAGGAGTGGAGTAGTTGCATGGCTATTTATTAACAGTTGGTGTACACACAAGCATACCACTATAATTCTCTGTGTTTGGTGGATGTGTGATTTATTTCTTTATCTTTTATGGTTTAAGATTGTGAGATGTATTTGTGGATGTGAATGTTGTAATCTTATATTTCAGTATAGTGTGGTAAATGTTATAAGAGATTAGTTTCTATTTCTTTCATATCCTCTTGAGTTTGAGTTTTTGATACTCACCCACGTTTTAGTAAGGTTGTCCTGCCATAAACCATTGGTTTTTGGTGTTAGGTTGTCCATAGAACCAAGTTTGTATCAACCTCTCAATACTTGATTTTTGACATTGTTATTTCTTTTTGTTATTTGCATTCTTTTTGGCTATCTATTATCTATATTCTACTTATTAATTTTTATTTGGCATAATCCTATTCACCCTCCCTCCTCTAGGACATATAGCTCAACCTTTTCAAAGATGAACTAAATCAATTTTTCAGGAATGATGTCTGGTATCTAGTGCCTAGACCATCTGACAAACATGTGATTGAAACTAAATGGATATTTAAAAATAAATTTGATGATTTTGGAAATATCTTAAGAAACAAAGAAAGATTAGTTGTACATGGGTACACCTAAATTGAAGGAGTCAAGTATGATGAAACTTTTGCTCTAGTCGCTCATCATGAATCCATCAAATTATTTATCTCCATTGCATGTCATAAAAACTTTAAAGTTTATCAAATGGATGTTAAAAGTGCCTTCTTAAATGGTGATTTAATAAGAAGTTTATGTATAATAACCTAAAGGTTTTGAAGATCCTAAACTTTCTAACAATGTATACTGTCTTAAAAAGGCCCTGTATGGATTAAAACAAGATTCTAGAGCTTATTATGAAAAATTAATAAAATTTCTTCTTAGTCAAAATTTTAAAATGGGTAGTGTTGATAAAACTCTATTCATCAAAAGAATTAATGAAGAGTTGTTGATTATTCAAATATATGTAGATGATATTATTTATGGATCAACAAATGCTAACCTTTCCTCTAAGTTTGTAGAGTCTATGAAATCAGAATTTGAGATGAGCATGGTGGGAAAACTGAACTATTTTCTTAGACTTCAAGTGAAACAACTTGAAGATGGAATTTTCATATCTTAAACCAAGTATACGATAAACTTAGTTAAGAAATTTGAGTTTGAGAATGGTAAAAAATTTACTACTCCCATGGCTACAACACTTAAATTATCTAAAGATGACACAGGTAAAAGCATTGATCCTCATCTCTACCGTAGTATGATTGGTAGTCTCTTATATTTAACAGCTAGCGGGCCTGATATCTCTTTTAACGTAGGCGTATGTGACAGATATCAATGTAACCCTAAAGAATCTCATTTGGCTGCAATAAAAAGAATAATCAGATATGTTGCCAGTACTGTTAATTTGGGTTTATGGTATCTTCATGATACATCATTACAAATTGTTGGATATATTGATGCTGATTGGGCAAGTAATGTGGATGATAGAAAATCCACAAGTGGTCGATGTTTTTACATAAAAAATTGTCTTGTCTCTTGGATGAGTAAGAAGAAAAACTCAGTATCATTATCCACTGCTGAAGCTGAATATATTGCAGTAGGAAATGCATGCATGCAATTAATGTGATGAAAAAGATGTTAGCAGACTATGGTATTGATCAAGAAACAATGCATTTATACTGTGATAATACCAATGCAATAAAATATATCTAAAAATCCTATTCACTATTCTTGCACTAAGCACATTGATATTCGATATCACTATATCAGAGAATTGGTTGAAAGTAAGGCTGTTATACTTAAATATATTAATAGTGAAAAATAACTTGCAAACATTCTGATAAAACTCTTGATAGTGTTAGATTTTTTAATTTAAAAAATTATATTGGTTTATGCGGTGTTTCTTAATTAATTATTTTATATTGCAATTTGTTGTTTTAAATGTTTGTTTTAATAGAATAATGTTTATTCATGTCATTCTTTTAAAATATTTTTTTTTTTCAGCTAACCTTGATCTAATCGCCCAGTTCGGCTAGCCGAGGAAGTACTCAGGCTAGCCAAACCCTGCGCAATTAGGTTTTATTAAGAATTTTTTTTAAAAAAAAACCATCATTTCATTCTCATCTTCTTCCATCAGCCCATGGATTCCTTCGGTCAGCCCATCACTCTACTGTCCTTATAAGTGAATATTTTTGAGTTTTCTTCTAGATTCAAGTTCATTGTTGTGCATTATTGTAGATTATAACATCTTTCTTAAATCTGGAACCTTATTTTGTTGGGTTTTAGGTAGAAATATGATCTAAATCTTTTCCTTCCATTTGTTGGCATTTATTTTACAAAATCTAGTCATTTTCTATCATGGCATCCCGCTCTAGGCATACTATGAGAAGCCCTCAAACTGGTTCTTCCTTTTGATCCACTAATCGGGTTGCGAGCTCTATCTGTTTGCCAGAAAATGATCTAGAAAATTTAAGGGATTTTCGTACCTGTAATATTGTCATTGAGCACACCGTTAATACAAATCATATTGCCCAATTTGGTCTATAGAAATTCTATCCACGGTAGGATGGGATAAGATTTTTGAGTGGGGTGGTGCAGCATATTGGTTTATCATAAGAGGGTTGTATACATCTATAAATATCGCGTCTTTAGAACAATCAACATTTTCCATTTAGTTTTTTAGAAGACATAGTTACTATTAACCCCTCTATCATATCATCAATCTTAGATATTGATATGGCAGAAGAGGGAATCTCGATTCCACCAATCTTTAAAGATATGTACCAAATGAAAAGAGAGTCTCTCACTAGGGAGTTATGTGGTTTTAATGCAACTTGGAATAACTATAACTCACTCCCCACCTACAATCTTCTTTCAAAATACTGTGGGAATAAGACAAACCTTATGAAATTACGGTAAGGACCGCTATAGTAGAAGTTGGAATAGGTCAAAGTGTCTTATAGGGCGGTGAATAGGACTTTATAAACTTTTCTTGAAAATTAAAAATCCTATTAACCCAATCTTGATCTAATGTGCAACTATCATAATATACTTACTTTAACTCTAATGGCTTCCAAGCCAAGTAGAGGATCCATTCGTAAGACTACTCAATATTTAAACAAGATTTAGCAATTAGTCTATGATGGATGAATAGTGTGACAACGTGTGTTGGACATGATTCTTAACAGTTCTAAATATTCATGTTATCATGTTTTATATAATCATTCAAAGAAAACATAATGAACGAATACACAAAAATTAATCCCAAACACAGTCATTTATAGCGGTTCAGCTATGTGCGTACTCCACTCCCAACGGACACACTCAATCCTTAAGTGTACCGGATTTCACTATCGAAGGCTTTAAATCAGGTTCACTTCTAATCATTACAACCCACACAAGGTCAACTCTAAGACCAACACAAGGAACCTAGACATGCCTACACAAGGAAAAAGTTTATACCCTACATGAGCAAAGGTCCTACACAAAGCATCTAGGTTTTATGCCCTACACAAGAGAAAATGATCCACACAAAGAACCTCAGTTTTATGCCCTACATAAAAGAAAAGGATCCACACAAGGAACCTAAGTTTTAGGCCACACATGCCAATGATCTACACAAGGAACCTAGTTTAGACCACACAGGTCAAGGATACACATAAGGACCCTACTTTAGACCACATAGGTCAAAGACCTACACAAAGACCCTAGTTTATGCCCTACACAAGAGCAAAGGTCCTACATTAAGAACCTAAACGTACTCTCCCGTCAAAGGCTGTCATGACCCAAACTTGGAAATCAGGCTCACAAAATTTCTGATCGTCAAATCCAGCACTGACGGCCTCTGTAGCACCTCATTCTCGGCTCTTGTTTCGACAAGGAAACAAATGCGTTTTGATTTGGGGGATTTATTCAATGATAACAAAGAATTCGATGAGAGAATAATGATCGCATTTATTCTGAGTTCATTTACATCCTTGGATTCCCTTAATTCTGAAAAAAAAAGTACAATCAATCAAAGCAATGAAGATAAGACAGCATAATGGCGATTTCAGCAGCATTTTGACACTTTTTTATCACATCTCTAGGGGAGATGGGTTTTGCGGGCTTTAAACCCTTGATCTGACCATTGAAATCAGTCCTGATCATCTTTCCATTCATTCTTCCTTGATCTAATCGTTGAGATCAATTCTAATCATCCTTTCGTTCATGCTTCCTTGAAACCCTTAAAATGTGGAGTGACCATCATCCCTTGAAATGTGGAGCGACCATCATCCCTTGAAATGTGGAGGCCATCTGTCCTAGGGTAGGAGTGCATGGGCCTAGACAGGGAATGTAGAGTGCATGAATCTTACTTCGTGGAGTATGGAGCGCATGGAGCTTACTTCAGGACAAAAGCCTTGCTTCAGGATAACATTCTTCATGAAATGGAGTATGAGGTTTCTTTCAGGACAAAGTCCCACAAGGAATGGCGCATGGGATTTCCTTTGCAGCAATGGTTGTTCAATATTTGCAAACATGGTTATGCAATATTTGCAAAGGTGGTTATGCACAAGAGATGGCACAAAGACAAAACTCCACATAATGGCGTTCCAGGTTTGTGTGAAAGAGGTTGCACGGAACCGCGCAACACATTCTCCCTTCATTTCAATTGCACGGAACCGCATAACGGATTTTGTGTTGCGCGACAGCTCTCCATTGTGCGATTGGGTGCAAAGCCTCTTTCATTTACGCAGATGGGCACAACTCTCTCTCTCTCTCTCTCTCTCTCTCTCTCTCTCTCTCTCTCTCTCTCCCCTTTTCAAACAAAACAAAAGCCTAGCTTTTAGACAAGGCTCCATGGGAAGTGGCGCAGAGGAGACTTTCTCCAACCTTCATTGCGCAGTACTACGCAAGCAACTTCAATTGCGCGGGTCCGCGCAGTTAACTTCCATTGCGCGGGCTGGCGCAAAGACTCTTTTCTCTCCCTCTCTCACCTTGATTCTCTCTCCCTTTTTGGCCCACCAACTGATCAACCTCTCAAATGAGGCAAGGGGAGGGGTATTTATAGGCCTCACTCTCTTACATAGTGGTGAGCACCACCACCTTTCCCTTCACATAATGTCCATCTTTTTCTCTTAAACAATAGTGTCCACCATGATCTCCTTTAAATGGTGGTGTACCACTTCTTCATTAAAATGACACCTGTACACCCTTTTTTTTTACCAAAACATCATCCTTACTGCCTTTTACTGAAATACCCAGAATACCCCCGAATATTGATTTTTACCAAAATACCTAAAATACCCCTAAACATGAATTTTTACCAAAATACCTAAAATACCACCGGACATGGATTTTTACCAAACTATCCAAACTACCCTTGGAGACTGATTTTTATCAAAATACCCAAACTACCCTGGAGACTAATTTTTACCAAAATACCTAAACTATCCCCACAGACTGATTTTTACCAAAATACAGAGCGAATGACCGTGGGAAAGATCTGCACCATGGAATTCATTGACCACTGCAATGGAATATTTTTTATGCCTCAACAGATGTCCCCTCGATCTTTCTTTGATTGATTCATGAAATCAAATGGAGGATCGAGCTTCTTCCAACCAAAGAACTGAATGATCTACAATTAAAGGATGACTGGATGATGATACTTGCATGGAAGACTGGATGATCATACTTGTATGGAAGACTCGAATGATTGCGCTTGAACGGTAGACTTGAATGATTGCGCTCGAATGGAAGAATGGAATGATTGCATTCAAGCGAAAGACTTGAATGCCCCCAGCCAGTAGTGTCAAGCAGATGTTTCACTAGAGGATAAAATTCTCTTTTCATCGAAACACGTCTCTGCAATAGCTGTGACGACTTCGTCTTTGAGCAATTTGATCAGATAACTATCTTTCAACACCGTTGCTGCTACAACAGTCTCTTTGATTGTAACACCCTGGATTTTGGCCAACCTGGGATTAGACGTCCTTAGGCAATGGGTCAACTAAAACACCTGGAGAATCGCTCAGAACCCAATTCCATAGCCAAAGAAACCACTTAGGATTAATTCTTTTAGAAACTAAGCATAAGTTAGCTAGCGCAACACTAGAGTAGCTGGAAAATAGTCCCTGATCACTTTAAATACGTTCTACAAGAGCCAAATCGAGTAGAACCAATGACTCTATAATACTCTAAAACCTCGGATCAAACTCTAAGCAGGTTTGTTCTCTGGACCACTTTGAAACTTTGTATTGGATCTAGACCGCGCGTCGAAAGTTCGATACCTGCTATCTTAGACCGTTAGAACCGCCTAGCTGGACTTGATAATCATTTCGAAAATCAAGTCCAACCGATAATCACAGGCTATTTCATTGAGCCCGGACTAAAGAGAGTAAGAATAGGGACAGATTTGGAATTTGAAATTCAAATCTGGCACACGACTTGACGTGTCAGTATTAAGCGTTCTAACCGTCAGAATTCAGCCAAATTACACCCTCGGATCAGGAAAAATTTCTATTTCATATCATGAGACTGCAGGCCTGATCTACGTGCGGTGACCGCTGAACTGAAACTGGACCGCCACGTGCGATCTGCGAACCCTGCCGGACTGAAAACTTGATGTATGCTAGATCCAGTATGCATGAGCTTAAGTCCGACTGCATTTGGCCAGGGGACCACCAGAAATGTACTTTTGGACCGAAACAGCCCTGAATTGGATATACATCAAGTAAACCTTGTTCCCGAGCCTATTTCGAGCAAGTTTGTGCTTATAAAAGGGGTTAAAACCCTCACTCCTCTCTCTCATCCGAATTTGAGAAAAACCCTAGATTGGGAGAGAAAAGGTGAGAGTTTGTGAGAGAAGGTGGGAGGGATTTTCCTACAACCTGCTGCTGCTGCTGCACGTGCTTAGGCGACGCACTCCAATCACTTTCCCAGTGATTTCTCCGCATTTTCAGGTAAGAAAATACCCTAGAAGTTACTGATTTTAGGTTCACTAGGATTCATAGCATGTTAGCTGATAGAACTTATGTATTAGGTCGCCTGATCGCCGTAGACGAAGCGTATACGCTCCGTTCGAAATGATACATATATAAAGTGAAAGGTGAGGATTTTAGACGCTTTGATTCACTGTTTACAACGCTTTCAATGTCGTTTAATAGTAGATTATCGACGGCAACGCCGTTTGACATGTACAACATGCTATCCGTTTCCTGTTTCGTTAATCGGCGAAGAATATGAGATTTAGGGCATTTTAGTCATTTGTAGGAAGTACTGTTTTCATGCATATTTTGCTGATGTGATTGACATGGTTTATTGTCGCATTAGAATGTTAGGAATACGTGCATAATTAGTTTGGCGAAGAGATTCGCCTAAATGCACACTTCGGGTCGACATACTATATGTAGACTTAAGTCTGTAGTGTAAGTGTTTGTATAAATGCTTGTATTAGTATGTATTGAATTAAATGGTGTTATGAATTAATTTGAGATTGATTTCTCAATTAATATGCTGATGTAAATAATTTTCTATATGTTAGCTATATGCATGATTTCATTATATATATGAAATGCATATGCTTGATGTTTCACTTAAGTGGTATGTTATAACATGTGCTTGATGATTTCCTTATGATTTAGTTTGAGATTGAATTCTCAATTAATATGCTGATGGAGATGATTTCCTATATGTTGGCGATATGCATAATTTCATTATATGTGTGAAAGACATGTGTAAGATGATTTACTTAAGTTGTACGTTATAACATGTGTTAACATGCTCACATGGTTGTATTTCATTTCCAATACTCTCACATGATTTGCTGATGTGATTCCATATGTTTAGGACTATGCTTAGTCCAGGCAGTCGGTAATAGAGAAAATTCGTGGCTAGCTAGTATTTGCCACAAAGGACGCGTCGATGAACGCGAGTCGTGTTTAGAGTTGGCGGCAGTAGTTAGGACACAAGAAGTGTTTTACGCACTTCATGCCATTCGACTTGAGATGCGATCGTGCTAGTCGAGCCCTTCAAGTAACCCGACTGGCCATTGTATGTTCACCCTACATAAGTCATAACTTCTTGAACCTAGGGCCTGAACTTACCATTGTAAACCCTGTTAACCATGGTACCTTGATCCACGAAGACTCATGAGCTGGGCATGATGGTATGGGACATCGTGGTCGAGCTGTCGGCCTACGCTGGGGCCACAAACCTCCTCGTAGTGACCAGTGAGTACCTAGTCTCGTGAGCTGATTATGGTGGTATGGGACACTATATTCTTGCTGTCGGCCTACACTGATCAGGCGACGAGTCCTTTGTAGTGACTGCGAGCGTATTCTGAGTCTTCGGGAGGCGACGACCCTTCAGTAGCAATAGAGTACAGTAGGCCTGTATTGATAAGGTGATGGGAGAGCGGAGCAACGAGTGCATGTAACAGCCCTAGAAGCCCTTGCAGTCACCTACAAAATATACATCGTATGAGATTACTAGGAGTGACGACCCTAGACAGGATCTGTGTTGGGATTGATATAAGGGAAGTACCTTAGTTTTCCAATCCTGTTGTTTGAATGGACTAATAACAACTTGGAAATCATATCACCATAACATTGCATGTGCCTGAAAGATGTGGAGCACTTGAGGGTCGATTGCATGCCGCGGTCGTAAGATGGTGCCATATGAGGGAGATCGTCGATGAGGGCATACATCACGTCATGTCATATTGCATTAACAACAGTATTAGGATTTTTTGATTTACTGCTTTACTATTATTGCACGATTGATTTGAGAGCATGTTAATCTTTGCTCTCTTATCCCACTGAGTTGATCACTCACTCCCACGTTACGGGATGGTGTTTCTGGACACCCACCAGTCCCTATTGTGATTGCAGATGATGGCGCGGCCTGTGAGGCGGAGCTGGACTTGATGATGATGAGGAGGATCTCTCCTTTATGCGTCTTCTGATTGACGGGATTATAGGGAGGTTGATTAGATGCCCTGACACTAGTCATTTTATGTTTTTAGAGCACTCATGTATATTCTTTCTTTCTCTTTTGAGGCATACATGTATGTATATAACCTGGTAACATGTTCACACTTTGGAGACATATAACAGTTTATATATGTTATAAATACTATTACAGTCTTCTGCTTGTTAATTTAACTGTCTCTGGAGTATGATATGTTGTTCTGGCATAATATCACTCATGTTTAATACATTAATACAGACAACATTCATTCATACATATCTAGGTTTCATAAATAACATTTTGGAACTCGGGAGTGGAATTTTTACTTGACCCCCCGATTTTTGGGATGTTACAGTTGGTATCAGAGCATAATTTGGATTAAACCGGGCCTGGGTTATGGTCACGCGACGTACGCTGTCACTTCCTTTGACTTAGGAGGGTGCGAGAAAGGTCTAGAAACACTTATACGATCGCAGATTCGCCAATAGGCGAAGTCTATTCATATCGATCGCGTGATCGAGTCCGTAACGCATCTAGGGTCGCGTGAAGTGACTTGAGTAGCTCATAGGTTGTAGGTAGTTGGGTCGAGATGTTCTTTGAATGATTCTAAACCCATAAATGTAAATCCTTGGGCTGTGGGACAACCACGACCCCTGCATTCAATCGCTAGGGCTTAAAAATCCCGTTTCACCTAATTTCTTTGAAATTCTTCCTCTTACCACTCCAATATTTAATTATTTCTTATTATTTTCATGTTAGGCATTAATCGTAATGTGAAAATGACATAAAATCATACTTTGACAAAATTTTACGGTGAATAGTAAAATTTTATGAAAAATGGCCATAAGGCCATTCTAATTTTGCTTTTTTTAGCAAATATTGGTCTAGATGGATGTACTAGCTCCTTCTATCCCAAAATCATATGCTGCATGATAGGAAATTGTATTCGTAATTACAGACTGGCCCCAGAAAGCCCCAAACACATGTTTGGGCCTATATAGGGCAATATACAATGAACCAAGGTGGGGCCCATAGTTATTTGGGGTCCCTGGACCATGGGGGACCAGACCCATGTGGTCCCACCGGCCACCATGCAAGATGGCCGGCGATGCCATCGCCGGTTCGACGATGCATCGCCGTCCGGTGGGGCCCACTTGCAGTGAAATTCGGGCGCACGCCCTAATACAACTAGGGCACCTCCCCCATATGTGGTTTGAACCTTTAAACCCCCTATATACCCTACTTCCTTCACAAACAGTCCCTTCCCTAGCCCCATTTTCATTTTCTTGCTGCCCTAACCCAAAACCGTGATTCTAAATCACTCCCAAACCCATTCTTGATTGAAAACGATCCCACTCCATCACTCCATAGTGATTTTCATCCCTTCCTCTTGCAAATCTTGTCATTTGGAGCTCTTACAACCCCCGAAACGAGCTGAAATCGTGAGGAGCTTCATTCCCCTTTTTTATTCTCTTTTCTTTTTGAAAATCCAGCCTTTGGGAGCTTGAAGCATCCCTCTACAATGCCTAGATTTCATTCTGTCCATTTGGGTGACCATTTCTCCGCATTTCCTCCGCTTTCCATGACTATTGTTAAGGCTGTTTCAGCCTTTTTCTCCTTTTCCACCATCCTCCTTCTCATGTCCCTTTTATTTGAGCCTTTACCCTCTTTTTGGGTCTCAAAATCGTGCTAACCTCAAATCTCATTTCTCAACTTTCTTCATTTGAGAAGTATTAAAAATACCTGGCCGATAGAGCTCTAATGGGAAACAGACAGTACTGAACTAGATAGTATTCAAGAAGGTTAGTTGGGACCATGGTAGAAGTCCTTTGGTAGAATTAGGCATCTATGCCGTTGCCCTGTAGCTTGTTTAATTACTGTTTTAAGGATTTTCGTGTTTGTTGTTGTTAGGTTTAGTGAAGTTAGAGGTAGAAAATATGTTTGTGTTAGTGGTTTGGGCTTAATATAGCCGAACTTTGTTGAATGGAGTGCATGTCGTTCGTTTGTTGTAAGGTATTGTCCCTAGATTGGGAGTATTGTAACTCCCGGAATTCAGCCTACAAATTAAATTTTATCCCAACCCACCCTCCTACCAAGCATGCCACTTCCAATCCCGACATGGGACTAGGAATGCCGTTCCATTTGATACAACTTAATGCTACTGGCCATATAGGCCATTGGCGTTTTGGACCTAGTGTTAGCACTCCTAGATTTGAAGGATCTGACGATATAGGAAATCCAATTCTATTTAGATAATCTTGACCCTAAGCGATAGAACAATTTCGTGTAGTAGAAATGGTATGGAACCATTTAACGTATAAACTTAGGCTTTGGATTATAGCTACTGAGTTACAGACTAGCCTACTAGTTACCTTAAGTAGTGTAAAGCCTGTATATGCTAAGGAATTGTAGGTTAGATTTGGTTGAAGTAGAACCTTATTCCTTCGATAGATCCCCTTATGACTTATAGACTTTTGTTGTTGCCCATAGGAAGGAACCATTCACTCTCAGGGAACATTTATAAATCCCTCAGATTGAACTTAGAATGTACTAGCACACCCCTTAGAATTGCCTTCCCCAAGGGCTTATTGCATTCGGGAACGCGGAATAAAGGAACTACATGTAAGCGATGTATTCGCGGTTTGAATTGACTTCTCAATCCTGGTAGTTGCCAATAAATCCAATGCTCTGATCAAGCAGAAGATCGGCATCGTCTAGGATTAAGAACTGATACAGTAAATTTTTATTCTAGGCAGAAAGTCTATGTATCCGAATCAGACCCACTACACAACTTTTCTTCCACGTTGACTCGACCACATACAACCAAACGTGATCACATTGTCTTTGGAAAATGGCGAGGACTTAAAGCCAGTAGAGAATTCGACATCTTGCCACCAACTCATACCTGCCCCTGAACTCAACCACAATAGAGATTAGGCTTATCTCTATCACCATAGATACCAATGCCATAGAACGCATCCTTAGCAAAGGAAAACCACTGTAATGAGAGGTTGTTTCCTAATTTATGTCAAGGATAGGTCTTAAGTTGCATCTCGTTCTAATGTACGGAGCGATGCATAGATTCTTGAACTTTTAAGTAGAATCAAGTTTTAAGAGGGGTAGAACGTACTGAGTCCAATCTAGTTAGGTTAGTCAACGCTACCGTTCGATCAGAGTGGCGCAGCGGAAGCGTAGTTGGCCTCTTCCCCACTGGCCCAGGATCGAAACATTTGAGATAGGATATACGTAAGGTGAGGTCATTAAATAGGATTGACCCTTTCTTAGAATGTCAAGACTGAAGTCTTGCTAGATACTCCTTACCCTTCACCAATTTCGGAGACAAAATTGTGTTTTAAGGAGGATAGATTGTAACACCCCAGATTTTGGCCAACCTGGGATTAGACGTCCTTAGGCAATGGGTCAACTAAAACACCTGGAGAATCGCTCAGAACCCAGTTCCATAGCCAAAGAAACCACTTAGGATTAATTCCTTTAGAAACTAAGCATAAGTTAGTTAGCGCAACGCTAGAGTAGCTGGGAAATAGTCCCTGATCACTTTAAATACGTTCTACAAGACCCAAATTGAGTAGAACCAATGACTCTATAATACTCTAAAACCTCGGATCAAACTCTAAGCAGGTTTGTTCTCTGGACCACTTTGAAACTTTGTATTGGATCTAGACCGTGCGTCGAAAGTCCGATACCTGCTATCTTAGACCGTTAGAACTGCCTAGCTAGACTTGACAATCATTTCGAAAATCAAGTCCAACCGATAATCACAGGCTATTTCATTGAGCCCGGACTGAAGAGAGTAAGAATAGGGATAGATTTGGAATTTGAAATTCAAATCTGGCACATGACTTGACGTGTCAGTATTAAGCGTTCTGACCGTCAGAATTCAGCCAAATTACACCCTCGGATTAGGAAAAATTTCTATTTCATATCATGAGACTTGCAGGCCTGATCTACGTGCGGTGACCGCTGAACTGAAACTGGACCGCCACGTGCGATCTGCAAACCCTGCCGGACTGAAAACTTGATGTATGCTAGATCTAGTATGCATGAGCTTAAGTCCGACAGCATTTGGCCAGGGGACCACCAGAAATGTACTTTTGGACCAAAACAGCCCCGAATTGGATATACATCAAGTAAACCTTGTTCCCGAGCCTATTTCGGGCAAGTTTATGCTTATAAAAGGGGTTGAAACCCTCACTCCTCTCTCCCATCCGAATTTGAGAAAAACCCTAGATTGGGAGAGAGAAAAGGTGAGAGTTTGTGAGAGAAGGTGAGAGGGATTTTCCTGCCACCTGCTGCTGCTGCTGCACGTGCTTAGGCGACGCACTCCAATCACTTTTCCAGTGATTTCTCCGCATTTTCAGGTAATAAAATACCCTAGAAGTTGCTGATTTCAGGTTCACTAGGATTCATAGCATGTTAGTTGATAGAACTTGTGTATTAGGTCGCCTGATCGCCGTAGACGAAGCGTATACGCTCTGTTCGAAACGATACATATATAAAGTGAAAGGTGAGGATTTTAGACGCTTTGATTCACTATTTACAACGCTTTCAATGTTGTTTAATAGTAGATTATCGACGGCAACGCCGTTTGACATGTACAACATGCTATCCATTTCCTGTTTCGTAAACCGGCGAAGAATATGAGATTTAGGGCATTTTAGTCATTTGTAGGAAGTACTGTTTTCATGCATATTTTGCTGATGTGATTGACATGGTTTATTGTCACATTAGAATGTTAGGAATACGTGCATAATTAGTTTGGCAAAGAGATTCGCCTAAATGCACACTTCGGGTCGACATACTATATGTAGACTTAAGTCTGTAGTGTAAGTGTTTGTATAAATGCTTGTATTAGTATGTATTGAATTAAATGGTGTTATGAATTAATTTGAGATTGATTTCTCAATTAATATGCTGATGTAAATGATTTCCTACATGTTAGCTATATGCATGATTTCATTATATGTATGAAATGCATATGCTTGATGTTTCACTTAAGTGGTATGTTATAACATGTGCTTGATGATTTCTTTATGATTTAGTTTGAGATTGAATTCTCAATTAATATGCTGATGGAGATGATTTCCTATATGTTGGCGATATGCATAATTTCATTATATGTGTGAAAGACATGTGTAAGATGATTTACTTAAGTTGTACGTTATAACATGTGTTAACAAGCTCACATGGTTGTATTTCATTTCCAATACTCTCACATGATTTGCTGATGTGATTCCATATGTTTGGGACTATGCCTAGTCCAGGCAGTCGGTAACAGAGAAAATTCGTGGCTAGCTGGTATTTGCCACGAAGGATGCGTCGATGAAAGCGAGTCGTGTTTGGAGTTGGCGGCAGTGGTTAGGCCACAAGAAGTGTTTTACGCACTTCATGTCGTTCGACTTGAGATGCGATCGTGCTAGTCGAGCCCGTCAAGTAACCCGACTAGCCGTTGTATGTTCACCCTGCATGAGTCATAACTGCTTGAACCTAGGATACTGAACTTACCATTGTAAACCCTATTAACCATGGTACCTTGTTCCACGAAGACTCATGAGCCAGGCATGGTGGTATGGGACACCGTGGTCGAGCTGTCGGCCTACGCTGGGGCCACAAACCTCCCCGTAGTGACCAGTGAGCACCTAGTCTCGTGAGCAGATTATGGTGGTATGGGACACTCTATTCTTGCTGTCGGCCTACACTGATCAGGCGACGAGTCCTTTGTAGTGACCGCGAGCGTATTCTGAGTCTACGGGAGGCGACGACCCTTCAGTAGCAGTAGAGTACAGTAGGCCTGTATTGATAAGGTGATGGGGGAGCGGAGCAACGAGTGCGTGCAACAGCCCTGGCAGCCCTTGCAGCCACCTACAAAATATACATCGTATGAGATTACTAGGAGTGACGACCCTAGACAAGATCTATGTTGGGATTGATATAAGGGAAGTACCTTAGTTTCCCAATCCTGTTGTTTGAATGGACTAATAAAAACTTGGAAATCATATCACCATAACATTGCATGTGCCTGGAAGATGTGGAGCACTTGAGGGTCGATTGCATGCCGCGGTCGTAAGGTGCCGTATGAGGGAGATCGTCGGTGAGGCCATACATCACGTCATGTCATATTGCATTAACAACAGTATTAGGATTGTCTGATTTACTGCTTTACTATTATCGCACGATTGATTTGAGAACATGTTAATCTTTGCTCTCTTATCCCACTGAGTTGATCACTCACTCCCACGTTATGGGATGATGTTTCCGGACACTCACCAGTCCCTATTGTGATTGCAGATGATGGCGCGGCCTGTGAGGTGGAGCTGGACTTGATGATGATGCGGAGGATCTCTCCTTTATGCGTGTTCTGATTGACGGGATTACAGGGAGGTTGATTAGATGCCTTGACACTAGTCATTTTATGTTTTTAGAGCACTCATGTATATTCTTTCTTTCTCTTTTAAGGCATACATGTATGTATATAACCTGGTTACATGTTCACACTTTGGAGGCATACAACAATTTATATATGTTATACATAGTATCACAGTCTTCCGCTTGTTAATTTAATTATCTCTAGAGTATGATATGCTGTTCTGGCGTAATCCCACTCATGTTTAATACATTAATACAGACAACATTCAATCATACATATCTATGTTGCATAAATAATATTTTGAAACTCGGGAGTGGAGTTTTTACTCGACCCCCCGATTTTCGGGATGTTACATTGATCAACTCTAGCAACTTTCTCCTTCAATTCGGTGTCTAGAGAGTTGTTCTTTAATGCTGCTCCCGCCGCAACAACTTTTTTTATTGTTTCATTTATTCAAGGTTTGCATAACCCAAGCTTTTGAATGATAGTCTTTCCTGCCAAATTAATCAAAATTATTATCTTAATAAATTATAATTTTAGCTTCATGAAGCATTGATAATTTTTAAAATTTATTGAAAACTTCTCTTCTTTTTAGGCTAATTATAATAGTTTCTCCTGTCATCATGCTTCACATTATATTCCTTGCTCATTATATTGCACTTTTGGAGATTTCATCTTCAGCTCCAAAGGTTCAACTGCTGAGTCTTTTTACTGAATTGTTTCTACCTTGTACTCCTTAACATTTCTTCACAGACTTTTCCTTAGATCTTTTCTGATTCAGAAAAATAGACAAGACTTCTTTTCAATTTCCATTTGATAACTTTCCAAAGGACATAAAAGTTACTGATAATGATTCCATTTGTTCTTTGTCTCCATTAGATCTAGTAATTAGAGTCTTGTGATATTATTATTCATAATACTCAGCATATGAATTCCTTTGCCGTGTATAAGAAGTTATCAGAAAGACCAAGGCATAGATTACTTTAAAGACATAGATCCTACCCATTTTTTCGGTCAATGTTGCATAAGTATTTCTTCAGAAGATAATATTTCTGAAGTGAAGCCTGCCGATAACCTTGAAGGATGGATAATCTTGAAGATTTGAACTTCTGAGTAGATAATTGCCAATATCTTGGAAGCATTTGCTATAATTTGAACATGATTCAAGAGAAACACATTTTTGCATGTTGTTTATTCAATATTTAAAATTTTCATCAAGCAATTGCATATTTAAGCATATCTAAAGTAAAATATGTATCTGCAGCATTTTGAATGTTACACATAGTTTTATGCTTTCGAGTAATGGAGATAGTATACTCTTGACTGACCATACCTTGACTGGACAAGACTGAACTTGACTCGACCAGACTTGACTGAATTGGACTGACACTACTAGACTGACACCAACACACACAATTTAGGCTCTTGAGTAGTTGGAGCAATACACAGTTTAAGCTCATACGTTGTTGGAGCCTAAGTAGTTTTTTAGACTCTTGAGTAGTGGATTCAGGTGGTCTTATGTGATGGTCTCTGTAACTCTTAGGAGTTCGCTGGACTTCTCACTGCCTGGTGAGTTCACAAACCGCGATCTATCAGAGGGGCCCAGTGAAGCTACTAGGGCCGTGAACTCGGTTGGATTTACGCACAGGGTTGGCCACAATAACTCTTTAGAGTTCACGGGGCTCGCAAGGCTACCTTTGGGGTACTAAACCTAGGGCCATCAATCCATCAATGAGTAGGTTTAAGCCCTTCTTCATGAGTTAGTATTGAAATCAAGCTGTAGATCTGGGGGTTTTACGCATGGTTGACCTATCTATGGACAAAAGAGCTCACACTGCGACCCGCCTTTTCTTCTCCTGCAAGGTCGGGCCCATTCACAGGAGGGAATTTTCCTCCATTTCCCATGAAACTGCTGGAAGCTATACAGGCGGCATGGGGGTTACGCATGACTAGTCGTTGAGAACTTTTTGACCTTTTAGGCTTTTGGTTGCTGGCTTCATCTGTAGCCCACATGAGTATGCATACGATGACCTTCACGAGCTTTTTAGGGCCACTGGCTTCTCGCCACTGCCCGAATGACAATCTTAATAGGCCTTATGCGTAGTTGGCCATGTAGGCTTGGCTAGGATACCTTGAATGATAAGCAACCATCACTGTCATCAAATTATGTGTGATTGGCTATATAGTTTATTCCACTGCTAAAAGATGATCAATAATTGATATTTCGGATCAATAATTGACATTTTGGATTAGTAATTGATATTTTACAACTGCTGATAATGTTCTGGGAACATTTATATTATGTTTGAAATAGTGTATCCGCTTAGCGATGATAGTAATTTTGATAAGTGTTTGATGACGGCAGTGATAGTTGCCAATCTAGGCGATAATCATCAGTACCTGGCGATTCTGACGGAAATCCTTGGCGTCGTTGGCAATCATCAATGCATGACAACAATAATCAATGCTTGGCTGCGATCATCAATGCTTGGTAGCGATCATCAATGCTTCGCAACGATCATCAATGCTTGATAGCGATCATCAATGCTTCGCAACGATCATCAATGCTTGATAGCGATCATCAATGCTTTTCATTTGGTGATGACTTGATATGCTTAAAAGCCTGTATTTTATTCATATACACAAAAGAAATACACTCTACGGTGAGAAATATATTTCATAGTTTTTACTCACCTATCTTGCCCCTTTTGATTAGGAAGCATTGCTATGGGAATCTTCATAATCAAAATCATGATGTTGCAACCTTTAACAAATATGCTGATGCCGCATCATTTCATACGTTTGCTCAAGATTAGCTTTTCCCCCCGGTCTCAAACTAATCAGGCCTGTGTACTCTTTTTTTTCTTATGTCATACACCTTAACAATTTTACTTTTATTAGCCGTCTTCTGTAACTTGTCCTTCAAATTTTCTTTCTTCTTCAATTGTATCTCCTAAATTTTTAACTTTGTCTTTCGCAATCCACTTGCTCCTCTACTTGTCGGCGACAATCGCTAATGCTTGATAGCAATCATCAATTACTCGTTAGCATTAATGCTTGCTTTTGCTCCAACTTTGACCTGCAAAAATTGATATAAACAATTATATAGACAATTATCATCTCGAGGAATCAACGATTACCTCGTTTAGGATTCTGAGATTTTGGCATTCTGAGACTTTGCTGGAATTCTGAGACTCTGCTTATCTTGCCCGCATGAATAATTGTGTCATGAACCTTCTGAGTCAAAATGTTATGAATCTTCTTGGTCAAAATGCAGTGATTCTTCTATCAAGTGACTATTTTCCTTTAGGATCATATGTCATTACTTTCTCTTTTATTTCTCTATCTTCTTTTATAACAATTTTACTATTGTCAATCATCTCCTGTAGAATATTCTTTTCTTCTTTGCTTCATTTCCTTTGAATACTATATCTATGGTAGTTTGAATGTCTCTACAACTAGCGATTGATTCCTCATAAGCACTATATCATCTTCTTCAATCATATATTTCCCCTTGTCCTTGAATTGTCCAAACTCTTTCTCTACTTTCTTATTTTTAAAATTGTCGATGTTCTTTTTAGTGGAATTTCAACTCTTTACCTTCGGCAATCCTTTATTTTTCTTTCTTTCTTCGGCTTCAGCTGTAACACCCCGAAAATCGGGGGTCGGGTAGAAACCCAACTCTCGAGTTCCAGAACATCACTTATACAACATAGATAATGATAAATGCATGTTGTCTGTAGAATGGCATTAAACAAGATTGAGACTAAGCCAAAATAACATATCATACTCTAGAGATAGGTAAATTAGCAAGCGGAAGACTGTAATAGTATGTATAACATATATAAACTGTTGTATGTCTCTAGAGTGTGAACATGTTACCAGGTTAAATACATACATGTATACTCCAAAAATGATCAAAAAGAATGTACAAGAGTGCTCAAAAAAAATAAAATATAAAAATGACAAAAGTCATGGTGTCTAATCAACCTCCCTGTAATCTCGTCGATCAGAACACACATAAAGGAGGGATCTTCCTCATCATCATCAAGTCTGGCTCCGCCTCGCAGGCCGCGCCATCATCTGCAATTATAAAAGGGTTTGGTGGGTGTCCGAAACACTGTCCCGTAACGTGGGAGTGAGTAATTAACTCAGTGGAATCATAGAGCAAAGATTAGCATGTTCTCAAATCAATCATGCGATAATAGTAAAGCAATCAATCAAACATTCCTAGATACTATTGTTAATGTATGCATGAGATGACATGATGGATGCCCTCACCGACATTCTCCCTCATACGGCACCATCTTACGCCCGCGGCTTACTTGCGTTCTGCTCAGTGCTCCACATCTTCCAAGCACATGCAATGTGATGTGGATATGATTACCGAGTTATTATTAGTCCTTTTCATACAACAGTATTGGGAAAATAAGGTACTTTTCTTATATCAATCCCAACACAGATCCTGTCTAGGGTCGTCACTCCTAGTAATCTCATATGATGTTAAATTTGTAGGTCGCTGCAAGGGCTGTCAGGGCTGTTGCTCGCACTCGTTGCACCTCTCCCCCATCACCTTATCAATACAGGCCTAATTATTCTTAAGACTGCATCAGGACTCATCGCCCCCATTTGGTGTAAGGATAAACTCAAGGTCACTACAAAGGGCTCGTCACCTGATCAGTGTAGGCCGACAGCAAGAATATAGTGTCCCATACCACCATAATCTGCTCAGAGTAGGGTGCTCACTGGTCACTATGGGGAGGTTTGTGGCCCCAGCTTAGGCCGACAGCTCGACCAGAGTGTCCCATACCACCATGCCCGGCTCATGAGTCTTTATGGATCAAGGTACCATGGTTAACAGGGCTTTCACTGGTAAGTTCAGTATCCTACGTTCAAGCAGTTATGACTCATACATGGTGAACATACAAAGGCCAGTCGGGTTACTTGACGGGCTCAACTAGTACGAGCGCATCTCAAGCTGAACGACATGAAGTGCATGAAACACTTCGTGTGGCCTAACCACTGCCGCCAACTCAAAACATGACTCGCGTTCATCGACGCGTCCTCTATGGTCAATAGAAGCCCACCACTAATTTAATCCATTACCGACTGCCTGGACAAAAGCATAGCCCCAGACATGTGCAATCCATACCAGTGATCATATGAGAGTAATAGAATTGAAGTTCAACAATACAAACATATTAACACATGTTATAACATACAAAGTAAGCAAATCAACCAACACATGTATTCCATACATATAAGGAAATCATTTCATATAGAAAACATGTAGGAAATCATATACCACATCAGGGGGATTGAGAATTCATTCTCAAACTAATTTACAGCACCATTTACTCAATACATACTAATACAAACATTTATACGAACACTTAGTCTACACACCTTAGTCTACATAGCGTATGTCGACCCAAAGTACGCATTAGGGTGAATCTCTTCGCCAAACAGATTATACACGCATACATAATATCATCACACGATGAATTTACATGTCAAGCATTTCAGCAAAATACGGACGTATACAGTATTTTCTATAAATGCCTAAAATACCCTAAATCTCATATTTACCGTACGTTTACGAAACGGAAAATGGACAGCACATTGTGCATGTCAAACGGCACTGCCATCGATAATCTACTATTAAACAACATGAAAGCTTTGAAATCAATCAATCAAAGCGTCTAAAATCCTCACCTTTCGCCTTAGACGTGTATTGTTTCGAACGGAACGTATACGCTTCATCAACAACGTAGCGGCGACCTAATGCACAAGATGTATAAGCTACTTTGCTATTTGAATCGATGGAATCCCAAAACAGCAAGTGGTTAGGGTTTTTCTTACCTAGAAGTGCGTTGGAATCACCGGGAGGGTGATGCAGGCAGGTGGATGTAGCACGTGGAGCAGCAGGGAAGACTCCCAGGAGAGAGCTTCAAATCTCCCTCCCTTTCTCTCTCTTTTCTCTCTTCTCTCCCCAAATTCATATGGAATGAAAGAGCAAGGGTTTAAGCCCTTTTTATAAGCCTAAACATGACCAAAATAGACTTGGGGCCAATGTATACTTATTTTGTAACCAAAGAGGGCTTGTTCTGATCCAACGGAGTATTTTTGGAGGTCCTGTGACTGAATGCGGTCGGACTTAAGCTCCCTGACTTGGATCTAGGTGAGGCAAAGTTTTCAGTCCGATCGGATTTCCAGATCGCCCGTGGCGGACCAGTTTCAGCTCAACGGTTACGGGAACTCAATTAGGGATTCCAAGTATACTGACTTGAGTGGGAAATATTTCTTGATCCGAGGGTGTATTTGGATCAGATTCTGACGGTCAGAATGCTTAGAAAGAGCGCACAAGCGGACGTGCCAGATTTCATAAATTATATTTATTTCTCACTCTCTTCACTCCGAACCCAGTAAAATAGCGTCAGGACATCAGTTGGACTTATTTTTGAGATGAACGTCAAGTCCAACTAGGCGGTCAGGATTGTCTAAGTTCGAGGTAATCGGACTTTCGAGGTGCAGTCCAGAGCCGATACAAAGTTTCCAGGGTGCTCCAGAGAGCAATCGGGAATAGAGTTTGATCCCAGGCTTTACGGTATTGTAGCGTCATTTATCCTATACGTTTTGGCTCTAGCGGATCGTATTGAAAGTGATTGGTACGAATTTCACAGGTCGTCTAGTGTAGTGCTAGGTGATTCTCTTTAGATTTCTAAAGGAAGTAGCCTATAATGATCTCTGTTTGAGATGAAATTTGAAGGGTGGATTGAGGGTATTTGGAAACGAAAGAAGGAAGAGTTTGGAGGGGTGGCTTTTACTAAAACTCAGATGTTTTGAGCAAAAGGAGAGCTTGGAGGGTCACTTTGTGAAGGAAGTACTTGATTGGGGTGTTTTTAATGAACGGCCCACATACCATGGGGCTACCCTAGCCCCCAAATACCTCCAGCCCAAAGCCCGGACCCAACCGATAAGTTTGACCGGCGATGCATCGCGAAACCGGCGATGCCATCGCTGACCAAACTCACATATGGCGATGGCCGCCGTATGGGGCTGGTTCCCCCTACCCCTAAAGTCCCAAAAAAGTATGGTTCCCACCTTGGTTCATTGTACATTGGCCTGGATAGGCCCACGACTCCGTCCGAGGTGTTTCAGGGCCAGTTTACAAACCGAAATGAATTTCTATGGCGTATAACATATGATTTTGGGGTAGGAGATGCTAATCTATCCAACTAACTTATCTATTTTATTAGATTCTAAAATATTAAGGATAAAAGTCTATTTTACCAGTTATTTACTATTCACAGTAAGTTTTAGCTTCGGTATTGTTCTTCATCATGAAGACCTTAGGATTAATGGTCTTTACTATTTAGACTTAATAATTTGTGGCTAATATGGAAGTACTTAGAGAAATTCGAAGAATGAGGTGGTGAAGGGTGAGATTTTGAAGGAAATAGGGAAATTTTGATTTTTTTGACCTTGGGATTGATCATTGAGAGTGAAATGGTTGACCCATTGCCTAAGGATGTCTAATTCCAGGTTGGCAAAAATTCGGGGTGTTACATCAGCTGTTGCTACTCTCTTAAGACTTTTAAGTAACTGATTCATATGAGAGTTAAACAGCTTCACTTTGACTCTTTCTTTTATACTTTAGAAAGTTATGACAATGCCCCCTGGATTCTCTATTGACTAATGAATGCACTAATTGATTCGTCTTCTCGTTGGTGAACAATGTTTGATTCAGTCAAACTAACTTCACATCTAAAGGCTTTCCTCAAGGTTTACTATTGTTCAAGTAGTCGCTATTGGAAAAATAAGGTCTTCAGTAACACGTTCATTTGGTAAAGGCTGATTAACATCTTGTTGGTAAATTCTCTAATTTTTGCACACTTCGAGTGTACTGTTATTCGAACTTGGCAGGATGATATTCCTTGTAAAAGAAGATTGAACCCTTCATTTTTCAGATATCACTATGTTCCGTTTTAGATCTCTATACTTGTGAACTCTTGATATGCATGCCACGGAACCACCTTTCATCAAATCTCAGTCGTCTCCATTAGCTTGATCAAATCACCATTATCCTTGTACATGCAGCACCCTATACCCTTTGCACAGGTTTATATAACCAATCATGGTTTGTGTACGTTAACGCAAAGGTCTCAACACACTTGTTAGTCCGATGTTGCGTTGGTGCATGCGACATCCTATACCATTTGCGCGGCCCCACACAACCTGTCATAGCTTGCGCGAGCCAATGCAAACACATGAATTCCTATTGTTTGCTTCATTCTTCTTTATGTATTCCTTTCTTTCTAATCTTCTTTCTTCTTTCTTTCTTGTCTCCAATATCCTCTCATTTTCAAAGGCAATGTATGATGGAAATTTGGTATACTTTTGTCCGTTAACACACTATCACCTGTCCTTCATTGTTTTGCCACACTACTAATGAAGCAAAAAAATTACTATTGACATTACTTGGCATTGTCTTTTTTTTTATTATAACTAATTTGATCTTCTTTGATACTTTCTGGCATTATTTTTTGATACTATCGACATTACCTTGTTTCTTCTTCACTAAGTGATCCTACCAACCATGGCAAGACGCGTTCTGCCAATTTCAGTAACATCATACACAAGCTTTCATACAGAAGCTCTCACTGTTTTGTAGGACTGAAATGCTCACGAGCAAGAGGAATAACCTCAACTTCCTCACCATGGAAGTGCTTTTGTATGATGCCCATTATTTGGTCAGCATGTGAGCATAACTGTGCATAAAAATCAGCTAAATTTGAATTGGCTCCAGCACTCTGAACACTTTCTATCAAATATCTAAAATTGTCGAATTGGCTTTCTTCTTTAGCATGCTCCTGAGTAAATGATAATTCCTCGTCTACCGCTGGGAATATAACCTTATCCTTAGCAATGCTATGGAAGATGCATACTTCGGCAATGAAATGTAATATCTCATTAAAAGCTGATAAATCAGAGAAATCTCATGAAAGTTTTATCTTCCTTACCTCTTCAGCTATATCATTCAACTCTCTTTTTATAGCATTGTGCCAACACAATATTTCATCAACTGGATGTGTTATAATTGAATCAACAGCTGACTCCAGATGTTTCCTTTTTCGGTCTTGGAAGATTCATAAGCGCACCACCCTTTCTATGTTCGATCTATTAACTGGCCATGTGTGGGATCCACACAGCACTGCAGTTGAGGATCATCTTCAGAACTTTTAATGACCTTGGCAGTATTTTTCCCTACCATCTAGTTGAATATGACCTTCTGAGGAAGCTTTTCATATGGGACTATCTTGCATAAGCATTTCAACATATCTTGATGCTTATCAAGTGAAATAGAGAAAGAAAGCCAAGGAAGGAACTCTGCCATCATATTCACAGGGATGTTGCAAAAGAACTACTAGACCAAGGCAGCCTGTTCTTCGAATGAAAACTTATCTACAAGTAAGGGGAAGACCTGTTCCTCTTCCTTAGACATGTGATGATTAACTGATGTTTGAATCGCTCCCGTACAAGAAGCTAGCTCTCTCCAGAAACTGTCATCGCTCTGGTATTATTAGTCTTTAATCGAAACTGATTTAATCTTCTCTGACACTTTTTTGGTGGAAGTCTATTGGATGTGAAGTAGACAACTATGTTAGTCGAAAGAAGGTCGTTGCGACATACCTATCATTAAGAACAGAATGTTAGTTAATTTATTAAACAAAATCGTACTTTATTTTTAGAGATGAATGGGAGGATGTTCCCATTGAGAGTACCATTTTGGCATCTGTACAGATGCCAAAAAGTGATAAATATTCTTAAATATTTGTCAAGCCTGTATCCTAGACCATACCGTTCCGTAGGCTCCCGTGATCCTTACAGTCGAATTTCGGTGACTCGCGATCTGTAACCAGTGTCCGCGCTCGATCCTGAGACGGATCCTGTTGATCTGAGTTGGCTCAACCCAAGACTTATATTAGTGCGATCGCACCGTCGCCGTAGTTCCGATGCCACGTATTACGTGCTAAGGCGATACTCGATATAGGAGATGTGGGCCAGCGTTCAGTTTGAGAAAATTTCATGCATTTGTGAAATCTCAAGAGAATCTCTATAACTTGTCAAATCAACCAAGTACATGTCACACCACTCAAAAGCAAATCCAAAGTCAACTCTTTCTCTCTCCACCCATCCCTTTCAAGTACACACCTATCACTCCCCATCACTCATCACCTCCCACCATGCCTCTCTCCTTGCATCCTCGCTCTTTCATCTCTCTCTCTCTCTCTCTCTCTCTCTCTCTCTCTCTCTCATTTCCAAACAACCCACATCCATGGCTTCCATGGAGAGCAAGTATGGCCCACCTCATACCTCCCATCTCCACCGTCCAAGCTTCATCCCGGCCGTTGAATCTCATCCACTAGAGCTCTATAATGCTTTGATGGAAGGCGAAGTCAGTGATCAAAGGTGGGTGCTTCTTTCTCCCTCTCTCTCTTTCATTATTTTGGTGTGTGATGAGGCCATGTAGCCCACCCGTATGAACCCCATCTTGATGAATGTCTTATCCAAACCATCCAAGCCATGTGGGCCTTACCCTCGATGATGGGAAAACACAAGTATCAGGTTGATCCAATCAAGTGGGAGATGTCCACTTAGGACCCACCTTGATAATGAATTCACAGACAGTGAGTTGCACTCACAGCACCGTCAACGAAAATTATATATATTATATTTGGTTTATGCTTTTTGGGTAGGCCACTTATACATGCCCCACCTTGATGTATGAATTTAATCCATACTGTCCATTTCATTCTTCAGCTCATTTTAGGCGTTGAGCTGAAAAATGAAGTCAATCCGAACATCTGGCGGGCTATAGCATAGAAAACAATAGTTTTCACTGTTAAAATGTACCCTAATACTTCTATACACTGAAAATTGCTCAATATTGTGCTTGTTGTAAAATGCAATGGGTGGAGTGGATCCACTTGATGCTGCCCCCACATGGGAAAAACTGTCAAAAATCTTATTTTTTTAAAAAAATAAAAAAATAACAAGAGGGCAGTAGCAATGCCTGCTGCTGCCGACACACCTGAGGATGCCTAGGGCATCTTGCGCCATTTGCGGGTGAAAGAGGTAGGGACGAGTGTCCCAGTTGCAGGCCCATCGTGATGTGTGTTGAGCATCCATGTCGTACATTGGTGGGCCCCTTAGGGCAGTGGGCCCCACTCCAAATATCAGCCACATCCAAAGCTCAGGTGGCCCAGATTAGAAGAAATAGTGTGGATGAATGTCTGCCATTGAAATCCTTTTGGGTTGACATAAAAGTTTTGAAACATTATGACTATTCATCTGGGTCCCCGTGACCTTATAAACGGATTGGATGACAGATAAACATTATGGTGGGCCCCACGTGGGACCCACTGATGCGTGTATGTATGCCCACATCGTCATCCATTTGGTGAAAACCACCATGATGTATGCTTTGGTCTGCACCATCTAGCAGGTGTAGATGGTGGGCCACCATGATGTATGTTTATATCTACATCGTCCATATGTTTGGACGTGGCCCATCCCACACATGTGGCACGTGTGGGAGTGGGACCCACTTGTAATATGTGTTACATACGCTGGACACTGGCTTCTTATATATATAATGAATAATATAATAATATACTATATATATGTATGTGGGGCCCATGTGGGACCCACCTGCTGCACAGATTGGCAAGTGCACCTCACGCAACTATTTGTTGCTATGAACGACGTCACCAAGCTCTATGGGTCCCGCAGATGCACTCCACACCGTTCATCTTCTAGGCCCACCTTAATGGTCATCATTTGCACCGTCCATCAGCTGCTGGATGATGGGATCCACCTTTGATGAATATGTTGTATATCCATGCCGTGGAGATTAAACGCCTACCATTGAAACCCTCTTGGGTGCATGAAATTTTTGGATCCATATAATATTTGTTTTTCATCTCAACCAGGTCTTTGTGACCTTATGAGCAGACTGGATGGAAAATAGCATTATGGTAGACCCCACTTGTTGATGTGTTATATTCCACACTACTCATCTAAACGGTGTGCCGGTGTAGCACACCACGATATATGTATTTACAGCTACGTTGTCCATCTATTTTGGTTACCACGTGAGGTCCAGATGATGTGTATGGGGCCCACTTAAGACGTGCAGGGCCCACCTTAATGTGATGTAATTCCAGCCCGTTTGGTAAGGCCTATTGTGATGTACTTCCAGCACATAAACCGTGGCCCTTGGTGATATATATTTCCGGCCCATACGATTAGGCCCATGTAATGAGGTCCACCTTGGTGTACATTTCTATATTCGCACCGTCCAACTTTGGACGGTGCTAGTGGGGCCCTATTTTGATGACGCGTTGTATATTCCCACCGTCCATGTGGATGGTGGGGCCAGTTGTGATATGTGTTCTCCACGTCATCCATCTGTTTTGCCGAGACCCACCATAACGTATGTTTCATCCACACTTTCCAGATTGTGCTAGATAATGTTTGGGTAGTGCTGATCATCATTAGTGGGCCATGTGCCCCATGGAATGATCGTACAATGATACACATTTTACACCTACAACTATTGAAATGATTTTTGGTGTGGCCCGCCTTGATGTATTTATGGCCCATCCTGATGTATCTTTGGCCCATGAGTGGGGCCCACCTGTTGCGTATATATGGCCCATCGATGAGGTCCACTTGATGTATGCTGAGGCCGAGGGGTCGTAGCCCATTTTGATTTACGATGAGGCCCATGAGTCTTAGCCCTTTGTGATGTATTCGAGGCCCATGGGTCGTGGCCCTTGGTGTTGTAGATTAGGCCATATATGCGGCCCGCCATATATCTATGTCATCCATTTATGCGGCCCACTTGATATATTTGACCCATTGGTGCGCCCCATTAACACGGCCCAACTTGATATAATGAGGCCCCTGTGCAGGGCCCACCTGTTACATATATTAGGCCCATGTGCAGGGCCCGCATGTTATGTATTTAAGGCCAGTGAAAGTAGCCCAATGAGATGTATTTATGGCCCTTGTACCAAGGCCCATGGTGATGCATATGCAGCCCACGCGTAAGCCCCAATGTGATGTAATTATGACCTATGATGATGTATATTAGACCTTGTATGAGGTCGTGGGCCCACTGTTGTTCAACCCTATGTATGCCACTCCTAAGGAAAAATGTTGGTTGAATGTCCACGTTGATAGGAAATGATGGTTAAATGTCCACATTGTGACATTCACTTAGGTCTTGTTAGGCCATTCTCATTGATGTCGATTACCGATACCGATCATCGAGGCTGATTATCGATCGATTCTGATTGTCATGGCTGATTGACCGATTATCGATCGAGGCTGATTATCGTGGTTGATTGTTGATTCTGATTGTCATAGCCTATTGACCGATTATCGATCGAGGTCGATTATTGTGGCCGATTGCCGATTCTGATTATCGTGGCTGATTGCCCATTCCGATTGTCGGGGCCTAATGTGATGAATATGTGACCCATATTTGAGGCTCGTTGTGATGTGTATTGTAACACCCTGAAAATCGGGGGTCGTGTATAAACTCAACTCCCGAGTTCCAGACCGTCACTTATGCAACAAAAATGATTATAATTCAATGTTGTTTGAGTTAAAGCATTCACATGAGTAAAAGTATACCAAAACTGCAATTCATACTTCAGATCCAGTGATAAAAGCAAGCGGAAGACTAAAGAATATATATATCACTATATGGAAAAACAAAGTAGATCTCAACTGTCACTAAAGTATGAATACATCTCTGAGTTTCATATACATGTAAATAAACAAATCAAAATTCCAAAAATAGTCCCACTGAGGAGTCCCATCAACCCAAGCCACCTAAGCAAAGCCGTCATGGTACTGCATGTATGAGAACTCGTCCTTGTCCTCATCAAAGTCCGGCTCTACCTCCTGGATCTCAGCATCACCTGCATCTAAGACAGGGTCTGGTGGGTGTTGCAAACACCATCCCGTAATGTGGGAATGAGTAGCTAACTCAGTGGAATAATAGAGCAAGGATTAACATGTTTTCAAATCAATCATGCGATAATAGTAAAGCAGTAAATCAGACATTCCTAATACTGTTGTTAATGCAATATGACATGACGTGATGTATGCCCTCACCGACGATCTCCCTCATACGGCACCATCTTACAACCGCGGCATGCAACCGTCCCTCAAGTGCTCCGCATCTTCCAGGCACATGTAATGTTATGGTGATATGATTTCTGAGTTGTTATTAGTCCATTCAAACAGCAGGATTGGGAAACTAAGGTACTTCCCTTGTATCAATCCCAACACAGATCCTGTCTAGGGTCGTCACTCCTAGTAATCTCATATGATGTATATTTTGTAGGTCGCTGCAAGGGCTGCCAGGGCTATTGCTCCTACTCGTTGCACCGCTCCTCCATCACCTTATCAATACATGCCTACTGTACTCTCACTGCTACTGAAGGGTCGTCGCCTCCCATAGACTTAAAATACGCTCGCGGTCACTACAAAGGACTCGTCACCTGATCAGTGTAGGCCGACAGCAAGAATATAGTGTCTCATACCACCATAATTTGCTCACGAGTTATAGGTGCTCACTGGTCACTACGGGGAGGTTTGTGGCCCCAATGTAGGCCGACAGCTCGACCACGGTGTCCCATACCACCATGCCCGGCTCATGAGTCTTCGTGGATCAAGGTACCATGGTTAACAGGGTTTACAATGGTAAGTTTAGTACCCTATGTTCAACCAGTTATGACTCATGCAGGGTGAACATACAACGGCCAGTCGGGTTACTTGACGAGCTCGACTAGCACGATCGCATCTCAAGTCGAACGACATGAAGTGCGTAAAACACTTCGTGTGGCCTAACCACTGCAGCCAACTCCAGAACACGGCTCGTGTTCATCAATGCGTCGTTCGTGGCCAAGATAAGCCAACCACGAATTCGCTCGGTTACCGACTGCCTGGACTAGGTATAGTTCCAAACACATATGAATTCACATCAATAATTCATGTAAGAGTATTGGAATTGAAATACAACCATGTGAGCATGTTAAGACATGTTATAACATACAACTTAAGTAAATCATCAAGCACATGCATTTTGATACATACAATGAAATCATGCATATAACTAACATGTAGGAAATCATTTACATCAGCATATTAATTGAGAAATCAATCTCAAACTAATTCATAACACCATTTAATTCAATATATACTAATACAAGAATTTATACAAACACTTACAGTACACACTTAAGTCCACATATAGTATGTCGACCCGAAGTGCGCATTTAGGCGAATCTCTTCGCCAAAATAATTATGCACGTATTCCTAGTATTCTAATGCAACAATAAACCATGTCAATCACATCAGCAAAATATGCATGAAAACAGCACTTCCTACAAATGACTAAAATGCCCTAAATCTCATATTCTTCGTTGGTTTACGAAACAGGAAACAGACAGCATGTTGTACATGTCAAACGGCGATGCCGTCGATAATCTACTATTAAATGACATTGAAAGTGTTGGAAATAGTCAATCAAAGTGTCTAAAATCCGTACCTTATCTCTTATAAACGTATCGTTTCGAACGGAGCGTATACGCTTCGTCTACGGCGAATAGACAACCTGTTTTACAAGATGCATCAGCTATCTCGCTACGGAAACGAAGGAACACTAAATCAGCAACTTTTAGGGTATTTTCTTACCTGAAAACACGGAGGAATCACCGGCTAGGTGATTGAAGTGTGTTGCTTAGGCACTTGCAACAGGTGGTGCAACGGCAGAAAAATTCTCTCCTACTCTCTCTCATAAACTCTCACCTTTTCTCTCTCCCAATCTAGGGTTTTTCTCAAATTCGGATGGGAGAGAGGAGTGAGGGTTTCAAGGAATAGGCTCGGGAACAAAGTTTACTTGATGTATATCCATTTCGGGGCTGTTTCGGTCTAAAAGTACATTTCTAGTGATCCCCTGGCTAAATGCGGTCGGACTTAAGCTCATGCATACTGGATCCAGCATACATCAAGTTTTCAGTCCGGCAGGGTTCACAGATCGCACGTGGTGGTCCAGTTTCAGTTTAGCAGTCACCGCACGTAGATCAGGGCTGCAAGTCTCATGATATGAAATAGAAATTTTTCCTGATCCGAGGGTGTAATTTGGCTGAATTCTGACGGTCAGAACGCTTAATACTGACACGTCAAGTCGTGTGGCAGATTTGAATTTCAAATTCCAAATGTCCCTATTCGCACTCTCTTCAGTCCGGGCTCAATGAAATAGCCTGTGGTTATTGGTTGGACTTGATTTTTGAAATGATTGTCAAGTCCAGCTAGGCGGTTCTAACGGTCTAAGATAGCAGGTATCGGACTCTCAACGCGCGGTCTAGATCCAATACAAAGTTTTAAAGTGGTCCAGAGAACAAACCGGCTTAGAGTTTGATCCAAGGTTATAGAGTATTATAGAGTCATTGGTTCAGGGCGTTACAATCTACCCCCCTTAACAAATAATTTCGTCCTCAAAATTTGTACCTTTTCGTACTCCTCGAGAAGCTGTAGGTAGTTCTTTCTGATCTCGGCTTCTGTCTCCCAGGTAGCCTCTTCCTCAGAGTGATGCGTCCACAATACCTTCACAAGGGGAATTACCTTGCTACGCAGTACCTGCTCCTTCCTGTCTATGATACGTGTCGGTCATAGGATATATGTAACATCCTCTCCTAACTGTACCTGCTCCCATCTGATGATATGGGAAGGATCAGAAACGTACTTCTTCAGCATAGAAACATGAAATACGTTGTGAACGCTCGCGAGAGGCGTGGGTAAAGCCAATCGGTAAGCCACTGCTCCCACACGATTGAGGATCTGGAATGGGCCAATGAATCGCGGTGCTAGCTTCCCCTTCTTCCCAAATCGAAGGACTCCCTTCATAGGGGAAACTCACAAGAGTACATGATCCCCAACTGTGAACTCCAGCGGCCGCCGTCTCGTATCGACATAGCTCTTCTGTCTGCTCTGCGCTGTGAGAAGTCGACGTCTAATAATATCAATCTTCTCTGACGTCGCCTGCACTAACTCTGGGCCAATCAAGCTACGCTCACCGACCTCTGCCCAGCAATGCGGTGCGCGACAAGGTCGCCCATACAGCGCGTCGTAAGGTGCCATACTGATACTCGCCTGAAAGCTATTGTTGTACGCGAACTCCGCATATGCAAGACAGTCATCCCAACTATCCTTGAAGTCCAATGTGTAAACTCGCAACATGTCCTCTAAGATCTGGTTCACCCGCTGTCTGTCCGTCTGTCTATAGGTGAAAGGCAGTACTGAACTTCAACTTCACACCCATAGCCTCCTGAATGCGAGTCCAGAAAGTAGAAGTGAACCGCGTGTCTCTGTCCGACATGATCTCTAGAGGAACTCCATGCAGACGCACAATCTCTCTGATATATAGTCTAGCTAGCTCATCTACAGAGTTCGTAACTCTGATCGGTAGGAAGTGCGCCGACTTTGTCAGACGGTCAACGATCACCCATATGGAATCATGCCCCTTCCTCATCTTCGGCAGCCCTTAAATGAAATCCATGGAAATGAAATGCCACTTCCACTCTACGATCGGCATAGGCTGCAAAAGTCCAGGTGGTCGGCGATGCTCTGCCTTCACCTGCTGACAAGTGAGACAACGAGACACGAACTCGGTTATGTGGGTCTTCATACCTTCCCACCAATAAGTCCTCTTCACGTCGCGATACATCTTCGTATTGCCTGGATGCATCGCGAGTCTGGTACAATGCGCAGCCTCGAGAATCTCTCGTCTCAAGTCAGGGACATCTGAGACGCATAGGCGGCCACAATAACGTAAGCCCCCATCTATGCCAACTTGCCACTCAGTGTCTGCATCATCACTGGCCTGTTCTCGAAGCTCAGTCAGATGCGCATCATCCCTCTGCGCTTCGATGACCCGGTCATCAATCTGAGATCGCACCTGCACATGTGCGATGAACTCATACGGCTCCTCTACGGTGAGTTTCTGCTCAAAGTCTCGTAAAAACTCAACCATATCCCACTCAGCAACCATCAGCAGAGTCGCAAACTCTATAGCCTTCTTGCAGCTTAACGCGTCAGTCACAAGGTTCGTCTTCCCAGGATGGTAAGAGACTTCGAACTTGAAGTCCTTCAAAGTCTCCATCCATCGCCGCTACCTCGTATTTAAGTCTCGCTGCGTGAATATGTACTTGAGGCTCTTGTGGTCGCAAAAGAGCTCGAACTCCTCTCCATAGAGGTAATGTCTTAAGAGTCTCAGTGCGAATATGACGGCTGCCAACTCTAGGTCGTGTGTAGGGTAATTCTCCTCGTGCTTCCTTAATTGTCTCGAAGCATTCGAAATTACCCTGTCCCTCTGCATAAGGACACAACCCAGACCAACGCTAGACGCATCAGTGTATATAGTGTATCTAACCCCCTGCTCTGGCAATACTAGCACAGGGGTGGACGTAAGCCTGTCCTTCAGCTCCTGAAAAGCTGACTCTGCCTTGTCATTCCAGGCGAACTTCACGTCCTTCCGTGTCAACTAAGATAAGGGTCTCGCGATCTTTGAGAAATCCTGAATGAAGCGCCGATAATAGCTAGCGAGACCCAAGAAACTCTTCACCTCAGTGACAGAACCAGGCTGCTCCCAGTCCTAAACCGTAATTACCTTAGACAAGTCAACTACCATGCCATCCTTGGACACCACGTGTCCCAGGAACTTCACTTCCTGCTTCCAGAAGTCACACTTCTTGTACTGTGCGAACAACTGATGCTGTCTGAGCGTATCCAGGACTAAACGCAAGTGCTCCTTATGCTCCTCTCGACTCCTGGAGTACACCAAAATTTCATCAATGAATACAACGACGAATCGATAAAGGAAAGGCTGAAATACCCGGTTCATCAGATCCATGAACACGACTGGTGCGTTCGTAAGACCGAACGACATCACAAGGAACTCGTAGTGGCCAAAACTGGTCCTGAATGCTGTCTTCTACACGTCCTCATCCCTGACGCGTAACTGATGATATCCTGACTGAAGATCAATCTTCGAGAAGTACTGCGCTCCTCTCAACTGATCAAACAAGTCATCGATCCTGGGTAAAGGGTACTTGTTCTTCACCGTAATCTGGTTCAGCTTACGATAATCAATACACAATCGCATCGAACCATCCTTCTTCCTCACGAACAGAACTGGTGCTCCCCAAGGAGACACACTAGGCCGTATAAGGCCAAGCTCCAACAGACCATCAATCTGCATCCTCAACTCCTCCATCTCACACGGTGCCATGCGATACGTCGGCAGTGAGACGGGCGAGGAACCAGGCACCAGATCGATAGTGAAATCGATCTCTCGTCGGGGTGGCAAACTAGGGATCTTCCTGAACAGATCCCCAAACTCGCAAACGACTGGCGTATGCTTAAGTATCTGGGCACCAGCGTCTCGCAGTAATGTAGTGTAACTAAGTATGCGGAACGGGAGATTTACCCACCCTGAAAATGTGAAGGATGCACCCTCTGGCTCGTACGCAGTCACTATACGAGTCTCGCAGTCAATATCGGCCCTCGCTGCAGTCAACTAGTCCATGCCAAGAATGACGTCGAGATAAACAAGAGAGGGGTCGACGACAAGATCTAGAGCCATCGTCTTACCCCCCAGATCCACCAAACAGCCCTCACACATCTGGGTGGTATCTGTAAAGGACCTTTGAGCTGTATAAACTCGCACCCCATCCATAGTAATAGTCTGTAGCCCAATGCGTCTGACTATGGCACGTGATATCAAAGAAATCATGGATCCTGTGTCCACCATCACGAGTATAGGAGTACCTCCAATGTGGGCAGTGACCTCGAAGGCCGAATGCTGAGAAGTCTGTGTCGTAGCTGCCTCTGCTGTCAAGGCATGCACCCGTGCCTGCTGTGGCCTGTTCAGCCGCTGTTACATGGGCTGTAGAGGCTGCCTGATCTGCGATATTGGAGGTTTGAAGGAAGGGTGCGCAGGAGCCAACTGTAAAGGCGGTGCTGATATCGCCTATGAGGGCGTACGGTCGATCTTCTGAGGAGGCGAGAACCCACTGTCCCTCACCCAGGAAAAATAACTCTGCGCCAAGTGGCCCGTCATCCCACAATATGTACATAATAAATCGGGGCACCGAAACGGTGGTACTGGCGCTGTAGCCCTAGTAGGAGGGTCGACGCGAGGCGTCTTGCCCGCAAAGGGCCTGTCCTGCATCTCTGGTTGTGGCTTAGGAGCAACAGGGCCACGAGATCGGGTAAGTCGATCCACATCCTGCTCTGCCCGCATGGACATGTGAATCAGCTCCGCATAAGAGGGAATGCTCACGTAGCACATCTTCAACCGAATATCCGGTCGTAAACCCTCTGGAAAGCGCCGTATGCGGATCTGCTCATCTGCCAAAATAGTCGGGACGTATCTGCCCAACTCTGTGAACTGATGCTTATACTCCGTGACTGTCATGCCTCCCTGTCTGAGGTAGAGAAACTCATTCTCCTGATCATGCCTGTACATCTGGGGATAGTATTTCTTGTGAAAGCGAAACTCAAACGCTGCCCAGGTCCATATAAAGTCAGTGGCAACGGTCCGCAATACATTGTCCCGCCACAAGCTGGCTTCTCGCTCAAACAGGAACGTAGCCAACTCGACCTGCTCGGCCTCTGTACAATGAAGCATCCGCAGTATCTTCGACACACGGTCGAGCCAATACTCGGCCTCCTCGGGTCTATGAGAACCCGTAAAAGTGGGAGGCCGTAAGCGCTGGAATCGCTCTAACAAGCCCCATGTGTCTATGGCATTCCCCGCAGGGTAAGCAGGTGGTACAGGATGAGTCATGTCCTCATCCTGGGTATATGTATCAGCATCCGCAGCTGGATGCGCAAGTGGTGCGGGTGGAGGCACACTCCCAGCCTAGGCTAGAGTCCTCACAATAGTAGTCAGGAGTTGCTGCTACTGCTGCATCATATCCATCATCTGCTCAAATCTCTCTGGAGGTGGAGCAGGCTGTGGTGTGTACTGCGTCGAAGAAGACACACGGTAAGGCTCTCTGTCGGGCAGTGTGAACGGCGATGGTCCAAATGTAGGACCAGCAGTAGGCTGAGACGCACGCACTGTCTCAGGAATCGGGCCCACAGCAGGGTCCGCATGGGTATCAAACTGCGAAAGATCCTGATCCATAGGCTCACTCAATGCAAGCCGAGCCGTGCTCCGTGTAGCCTTCAGCGGCATTCCCTATATTCAAAATAGGGCGCAACCTTGTCAGTCTCAATAGCACAAATACACCGCAATCATTCACATGAGGAGTTAAAAGCATTCCATGCATTTCATTTAATCAAAATTATCATAATACATGGGATATGTCCTTACAAGCATCATGACGAGAAATACATGGGAACTAAGAGAGTTTAAATTACAACAGCAACATAAGCAAAGCACTAGCCTTAACATGCTTACACAACATAAAGCAGGAAACGACTAACTACTAACAACAACATCAAAGATCATCGCTAGTCTGAGTCGGGTGACGGAGGAGGAGCACCCTTATCCTGCAAGCAGCACAGGATCGCCTTCAAGGTGCGAGTCACCTTACCTAATTTCCTCTTCGTAACGGCCTTGGCATCCTCGACTTCAGCACGAAGTTCCTGAACTTTCCTTCTCAAGGCGACCTGGCTCTCCTCAATTCAGGCAATCCGATCATCGCCAGTAGCCTGAGCAGAAGGAGGGCTCTCATCTATATCCTGAGCCTCCTCTTCTACCTCTTCCTGGACTTCTTCCTCAACTTCTGCTCCAGGTTCTCCTTCACTTGGATCCTCTTCATCATCAAAATCATCCTCGCTATCTTCCTCAAGCTGAGTCTCACGGTACTGAGACCCGATCTTCATCTTGACCATGGTAGACCCATTAATGCTGTGAATTGGAACTGATAACTCCGGCCCAAGTCTGTAAGCAAACTCAAGCGCGATCTTTCATATCAGTTAGCCAAAAGGAAGCGATTCAGACGTTCTTCTTGATTTTGCTATGAGGATAATCTGTCGCAAGATGAAAGTGGCCATACACACATTCTCTCCCTGGGCCACCAGATACAAGAAATCAACCATAAGGCGCGTACACTCAATGCGATTTGTTGACCTGGGATACACGTTGAACGTGCAAATGTGGTGCAGCAGGCATAAATCATCAGACATATGAGACGCCTTAAGGCTATTATTAAGCTGCCATGGAACCAGTTTACCACATAGAAACCTGGTACGGCGATCTCGTTCACGCCTACTCCTCAAATTCTTCGCACTAGAATGAACATCACCAAGAGGCACGTTCAGAAGTCGCGCAATCAACTGAACATCGATGGTAGCCATCCGGTCTCTACCAAAAGGAATTTTGAACTACAATGGCTCCAGTGTAGGATTCTGGATACGAGCGTAGAAGGCACGAACGGTGCTCACATTAGCACGAGCACGAGCTTCAAAGATCGGACCCCAATGTGCAGCTTCAATGCGCTCAAACAATAGAAATTTGCCAAATAGTCATCCTTCCACGTCCGCCTCAAACAACACCTTACGGTCAGTGTATTGGTCGTGAGGCATCTCTGCCAAAATCACTCGCCCAAGTTGAGTATGGGGATCCAAATCTCGCTTTGTATGGAACTCTTGGGCTGTGCTTGGACTTGCGGCGGCGCTTGAGCTAGCGGCGCCACCCCGCGATCTTCTTGATTGAGGAGGGCAACTAGGCCCAGCCTCATCTGCTGCGGTCTTTCTCTTACCCATCAAAGAGAGGATGGATGAGAGTGACAAAAGACCCAAAATGGCTTCAACAAAAGTCATGAAAAATGGAGAAAATGCCAAGAAATGGCTGCCCAAACTGGAAAAGGGAGATCTAGGCGTTGTAGAGGGATGCTTCAAGCTCCCCAAGGATGTATTTTCAGAGAGAAAAGAGAATTAAAAAGGAGAATGGAGCACCTCACGATTTCAGCTCAATTTGGGGGTTTTAAGAGCTCCAAACGATGAGATTTGCAAGAGGGAAGGCTACAAACAGTAATGGAGTGAAGGAGGGTGGTCATTTTTAGCCAAGAATAGATTTGGGAGTGGTTTGGAACCACAAATTTGGGTTAGGACAGCTGAAAAATGAAAATGGAGCTTGAAAAGGGGCTGTTTATGAAGGAAGTACCCCTATTTGGAGTTTTCTATGGACGAACCGCACATGGGGGGTGTACACTACCCAAAATACCCCCAGATCCCAAAACTTACATCAAGTGGGCCACAGTGGCCGGCGATGCATCGTCGACCATCTTTCTAGTCGGTCGGTGGGACCACATGGGTCTGTTCCCCCATGGTCCAGGGACCCCAAAAATGTATGGTCCCAACCTTGATTCATTGTATATTGACCTATAGAGGCCCAAACATGCGTTTGGGGATTTTTGGGGCCATTCTGCAAACCTGAATACAATTCTCTATCATGCAGCATATGATTTTTGGGTAGAAGGAGCTAGTACATCCATTAGTCCATTATTTGCTAAAGAAAGCAAACTTAGAATGGCCTTATGGCCATTTTTCATGAAATTTTACTATTCACTGTAAAATTTTGTCGAAGTATGATTTTATATCATTTTCACATTAGGATCAATGCCTAACATGGAAAGGATAAGAAATAATTGAAGAATGGAGTGGTGAGAGGAAGAATCTCGAAGGATTTAAGTGAAACGGGGTTCTTAAGCCCTGACGATTGAATGCTGGGGTTGTGGTTGTCCCACAGCCCAATGATTCACCTTTACGGGTTTAGAATCGTTCAAAGAACTTCTCAACCCACTTACCTACAACCTAAGAGCTACTCAGGTCGCTTTACGCGACCCTAGATGCGTTACGGACTCGATCACGCGATCGATACGAATAGACTTCGTCTATTAGCGAATCTGCGATCCTATAAGTGTTTCTAGACCCTTCTCAAACCCACCTAAGTCAAAGGAAGTGACAGCATACGTCGCGTAACCATAACCCAGGCCCGGTATAATCTTATTCATGCTCTGATACCAACTTGTAACACCCTGAAAATCGGGGGTCATGTATAAACTCAACTCCCGAGTTCCAGACCGTCACTTATGCAACAAAAATGATTATGATTCAATGTTTTCTGAGTTAAAGCATTCACATGAGTAAAAGTATACCAAAACTGCAATTCATACTTCAGATCCAGTGATAAAAGCAAGCAGAAGACTAAAGAATATATATATCACTGTATGAAAAAATAAAGTAGATCTCAACTGTCACTAAAGTATGAATACATCTCTGAGTCTCATATACATGTAAATAAATAAATCAAAATGCCAAAAATAGTCCCACTGAGGAGTCCCGTCAACCCAGGCCACCTAAGCAAAGCCGTCGTGGTACTGTATGTATGAGAACTCGTCCTGGTCCTCATCAAAGTCTGGCTCTACCTCCTAAATCTCAGCATCACCTGCATCTAAGATAGGGTCTGGTGGGTGTTGCAAACACCATCCTGTAACGTGGAAATGAGTAGCTAACTCAGTGGAATAATAGAGAAAGGATTAACATGTTCTCAAATCAATCATGCGATAATAGTAAAGCAGTAAATTAGACATTCCTAATACTATTGTTAATGCAATATGACATGACGTGATGTATGCCCTCACCGACGATCTCCCTCATACGACACCATCTTACAACCGCGGCATGCAATCGTCCCTCAAGTGCTCCGCATCTTCCAGGCACATGCAATGTTATGGTGATATGATTTTTGAGTTGTTATTAGTCCATTCAAACAGCAAGATTGGGAAACTAAGGTACTTCCCTTGTATCAATCCCAACACAGATCCTGTCTAGGGTCGTCACTCCTAGTAATCTCATACGATGTATATTTTGTAGGTCACTGCAAGGGCTGCCAGGGCTGTTGCTCGCACTCGTTGCACCGCTCTCCCATCACCTTATCAATACAGGCCTACTATACTCTCACTGCTACTGAAGGGTCGTCGCCTCCCATAGACTCAGAATACGCTCGCGGTCACTACAAAGGACTCGTCGCCTGATCAGTGTGGGCCGACAGCAAGAATATAGTGTCTCATACCACCATAATCTGATCACGAGTCATACGTGCTCACTGGTCACTACGGGAAGGTTTATGGCCCCAACGTAGGCCGACAGCTCGACCACGGTGTCCCATACCACCATGCCCGGCTCATGAGTCTTCGTGGATCAAGGTAACATGGTTAACAGGGTTTACAATGGTAAGTTCAGTACCCTAGGTTCAAGCAGTTATGACTCATGCAGGGTGAACATACAACGGCCAGTCCGGTTACTTGACGGGCTCGACTAGCACGATCGCATCTTAAGTCGAACGACATGAAGTGCATAAAATACTTCGTGTGGCCTAACCACTGCCGCCAACTCCAGAACACGGATCGTGTTCATCGACGTGTCGTTCGTGACCAAGATAAGCCAACCATGAATTCACTCGGTTACCGACTGCCTGGACTAGGTATAGTCCCAAGCACATATGAATTCACATCAGCAATTCATGTAAGAGTATTGGAATTGAAATACAACCATGTGAGCATGTTAACACATGTTATAACATACAACTTAAGTAAATCATCAAGCACATGCATTTCATACATACAATGAAATCATGCATATAACTAACATGTAGGAAATCATTTACATCAGCATATTAATTGAGAAATCAATCTCAAACTAATTCATAACACCATTTAATTCAATATATACTAATACAAGCATTTATACAAACACTTACAGTACACACTTAAGTCCACATATAGTATGTCGACCCGAAGTGCGCATTTAGGCGAATCTCTTTGCCAAACTAATTATGCACGTATTCCTAGTATTCTAATGCGACAATAAACCATGTCAATCACATCAGCAAAATATGCATGAAAACAGTACTTCCTACAAATGACTAAAATGCCCTAAATCTCATATTCTTCGTTGGTTTACGAAACAGGAAACGGACAGCATGTTGTACATGTCAAAAGGAGATGTCGTTGATAATTTACTATTAAACGACATTAAAAGCGTTGGAAACAGTCAATCAAAGCGTCTCAAATCTGCACCTTATCTCTTATAAACGTATCGTTTCGAACGGAGCGTATACGCTTCGTCTACGGCGAATAGACAACCTGTTTTACAAGATGCATCAGCTATCTCACTACGAAAATGAAGGAACACTAAATCAGCAACTTTTAGGGTATTTTCTTACCTGAAAACATGGAGGAATCACCGGCCAGGTGATTGAAGTGTGTTGCTTAGGCACTTGCAACAGGTGGTGCAATGGCAGGAAAATTCTCTCCTACTCTCTCTCACAAACTCTCACCTTTTCTTTCTCCCAATCTAGGGTTTTTCTCAAATTCGGATGGGAGAGAGGAGTGAGGGTTTCAACCCCTTTTATAAGCATAAAAATGCCCGGAATAGGCTCGGGAACAAAGTTTACTTGATGTATATACATTTCGGGGCTGTTTCAGTCCAAAAGTACATTTCTAGTGGTCCCCTGGCCAAATGCAGTCGGACTTATGCTCATGCATACTGGATCCAGCATACATCAAGTTTTCAGTCCAGCAGGGTTCACAGATCGCACATGGCGGTCCAGTTTCAGTTCAGCGGTCACCGCACGTAGATCAGGGCTGCAAGTCTCATGATATGAAATAGAAATTTTTCCTGATCCGAGGGTATAATTTGGCTGAATTCTGACGGTCAGAACGCTTAATACTGACGCGTCAAGTCGTGTGCCAGATTTGAATTTTAAATTCCAAATCTGTCCCTATTCGCACTCTCTTCAGTCCGGGCTTAATGAAATAGCCTGTGGTTATCGGTTGGACTTGATTTTCGAAATGATTGTCAAGTCCAGCTAGGCGGTTCTAACGGTCTAAGATAGCAGGTATCGGACTTTCGACGCACGGTCTAGATCTAATACAAAGTTTTAAAGTGGTCCAGAGAACAAACCGGCTTAGAGTTTGATCCAAGGTTATAGAGTATTATAGATTCATTGGTTCTACTCGATTTTTGTCTTGTAGAATGTATTTAAAGTGATCAGGGACTATTTCCCAGCTACTCTATCGTCGCGCTAGCTAACTTACTCTTAATTTCTAAAGGAATTAATCCTATGCGATTTCTGGTCGAGTTGGTACTCGAGTCCAAGTACGGATTTTTTCAGGGTGTTATATGTATTCAGCCCGTATTTAAGGCCAATATGATATTTTTATGGCCCACCTTAATATATCAGTGCGGCCCATTGATGCAGCCCACTTGATGTGAATGAAGCCCATGTGCAGTGCCCACCTATGAAATGTATATTAGGCCCAGTTGATAAGGTCCATAGTGATGTATTTGCGGCCCAATTGATAAGGCCCATAGTGATGTATTTGTGCCCCAGTTGATAAGGCCCATTGTGATGTATTTATGGCCCATATAGCGAGGCCTGTCATAATATATATGTAACCCTTGTATGAGGACCATGTGAGAGACCCATCATGGTGTGTATTAAGCTCTTGAGTGGGACCCATAGTGTTGTATATTTGGCCCTTGTGTGAGGCAATGGGTCCACTATATGTTAGGCTCTATGTAGGTCATTCCCTGAGACAATGTTGGTTAAATGTCCACATTGTCGAATCTGATTGTTGAGGCCAGTTATTAAAACTGATAATGAGTATGTGACAGCATAGCATCATGATACATGCCCATATGCATCATTTGCATGTTCGTTATGAGATGGGGTTAACCATTGCATATGACATTGGGTAGGTTATGAGAATCCCTGATAGGTGGAGGTTATCTCACATGAGCGCACGGTATGCACATGATTGATGCATGACTGAATTGTATGATTCATGCATCTTGCATTGTGTATTGTGATTACTATACGCCCTAATGACATCAGGGTCATAGCCTCCATAGGTATATCATAGATGGCCAGATGGGACACCATAAATGTTTGGTTCTAGCATACGGGCGTTATAGATGTTCGTGGGTGAAAATCCCTAAAGCCTCTTGGTACCAGAGGATGCCCCAATGTCGAGACCGAGTGGATACATGAGCGCCCAAGTGCCGAATACCAGGAGGCTGCGTCTCCCACTGTATCGTGGTCAGTTGGGAGGGGGTGTGGCCTTACCCTCCCGAGGGTAGGGGCCATAGCTAGGCTGAGTTTGACCAGCTCGTGAATGGGTCCGCTATCGATGTGCTAGATAGGTATTGGCAGACTATTGGTCAGGCGGATAGTGAGGTTTCTTATGCTCACTTGGACTGTGCTGCTGGGAGAGGACAGTGCCATTTGAAGTGTACTAAACTCCAGTGATGATCCCAGAGATGAACCGTACTAATTTATGAACTTATTGAGCAACAGTTGCATACTCATTCATTCATTCACTCACATCCACTCGGGCTGGTGATGCGTAATTATTTGTTACATGTACCTTCGCAATGGCCAGGATTTCAGTTGGGGCGTGCGACTAACCTGAGATCAGGAGTTTACCATATTGAGTTTGACTATCCAAATTTAAGGTATGAGACTGGTTTGGATAGAAGTCTTCTGTGATAGACCCCGTAGCCTATGATACTACGTACTATCATCCCGACTTCACACTCCAGCATGGTCATTCCATTCGCACTGCATCTTGCATTACATTCGCGGCATGTGGTACGGCTGACGCTGTTTTTATTACTCATCGGGAATGTATATTGCATTGCATCCTCTGCATCTGATATTTGGCTCTCTATGACTCCTCATTTGCATAGTTGATTTCTATTGCATATTTTAACATTGTATGACTCATGCACTTATCAGTATTTCTGCTTATTCAGACATTGTACGATTTATGGATTACTAGTATTTTCGGTATTGTATGATTATGGCATTGTATTGAATACTTGGCACTTACCTTGTGCACACACTTACATCACCCTCTAAGCTTTCTATAATCTTATGCATGATAGTTGCGTTCAGGTAATGTTAAGTTACAGTAGTGTTGAGCTTGGAGCGTGCAGTGGTCTTCTGGAGCTTGATTTTCTATTTATGTATTTCCCTTTCAGTATTGTACTTGAATGATTATACTAGTGGATATGTGATGACGATGTTGCCTTTGTGAATTGGGTAATCTTGTGGTTATACTTATTACGAGTTAAATGTACATTAAAAAAAAAATCTTCCTTATAGGATCCCAGGATTGAAATCTGGCATATGAATGCTAGGAGCCAAGAATGGGGTATTACAGAGGCTGTCGGCATCGGATTCGGTGATCGAAATTCCTGTGAATCTGATTTTCGGGTTTGGGGAGTGACAATATTTTCTAAGTTACCATCAAATAATAAATCCCTAGTAGAGTCGCCATTTTGTTTCAACAAGGAAACAAATGCATTTCGATTTGGGGAATTTATTCAATGATAACAAAGAATTCAATGAGAGAACAATGATCACATTTATTCTGAGTTCATTTACATCCTCGAATTCCCTTGATTCTGAAAACAAAGTACAATCAATCAAAGCAATGAAGATAAGACAGCCCAATGGCAATTTCAGTATTATTTTGATGCCTTCGATCACATCTCTAAGGGAGATGGGTTGTGCGGGCTTTAAACCCTTGATCTGACAATTAAAATCAGTCCTGATCATCTTTCCATTCATTCTTCCTTGATCTAACCATTGAGATCAATTCTGATCATCCTTTCGATGATCCTTCATTGAAACCCTTGAAATGTGGAGCGACCATCGTCCCTTGAAATGTGGAGTCCATCTGTCTGAGGGTAGGAGTGCACGGGCCTAGACAGGGAATGTAGAGTTCATGGATCTTACTTTGGGGAGTATGGATCGTATGGAGCTTACTTCAGGATAAAACCCTTGCTTCAGGACAACATTCCTCATGAAATGACGCATGAGGTTGCCTTCAGGACAAAGTCCCATGAGGAATGACGCATGGGATTTCCTTTGTAGCAATGGTTGTGCAATATTTGTAAACATGGTTATGCAATATTTGCAAAGGTGGTTATGCACAAGAGATGGAGCAAAGACAAAACTCCACACAATGGCATTCTAGGTTTTTGTGAAAGAGGTTGCGCAGAACTACGCAACACATTCTCCCTTCATTTCAATTGTGCGGAACTGCGTAACGGCTTTTGTGTTGCACGGGAGCTTCTCTCCATTGGACGGTTGCGCGCATAGCCTCTTTTCTTTGCGTGGATGGGCACAAGTCTCTCCCTCTCTCTCTCCATTTCAAATGATGCAAAAACCATGCTTTTGGACAAGGCTCTATGGGAAGTGGTGCAGAGGAGACTTTCTCCAACCTTCATTGCACAATACGGTGCAAGCAACTTTAGTTGTGCGGGTCCACGCAATCAACTTCCGTTGCGCTCTCTCACCTTGCTTCTCTCTCCCTTTCCGGCCCACCAACTGATCAACCTCTCAAATGAGGCAGGGGGATGGGTATTTATAGGCCTCAGTTTCTTACATAGTGGTGATCACCACCACCTTTCCCTTCACATAATGCCCATCTTCCTCTCTTAAACAACGGTGTCCACCAAGCTCTCCTTTAAATGGTGGTGTACAACCACTTCTTCATCAAAATGACTCCTGTGCACCCTTTTTACCAAAACACCCTCCTTTACTGCTTTTTACTGAAATAGTCAGAATATCCCTGGAGATTGATTTTTACCAAAATACCTAAAATACCCCCAAACATGGATTTTTACCAAAATACCCAAACTACCCCATGAGACTAATTTTTACCAAAATACCCAAACTACCCCTGGAGACTGATTTTTACCAAAATACAGAGTGAATACTATGGGAAAGATTTACACCATGGAATTCTCCGACCACTGCAATGGAATATTTTTTCTGCCTCAACAGCTCCCAACACTCATACACTAGGTTCCGATCCTTGGATCCTACAAAGAGAATTTCAAATATGATTTTGATTCAGTATAAGCATAACCCACGAACAATAACCATAAGAACACCATCACAAAATCTAATATGATCAAAAAATTTAAAGTACAATGTGTATGAAGGGAAATACAAGATAATAATAATGGAAACTCTTAAAGCTTAACTGCACGCTCCTACTACGGTAAAGCTACGACTGCGTCTTGGAGTCACCTGCATGAATCAATCATGCATAAGCTTATAGAAAGCTTAGAGGGTGGTGTAAGAGTGTGCGTAATATGAGCGTGCTCAGAATGCAAAGTCATAATAATGCAAAATCATCCTGATGAATACATGAATGAAATCAGCCATACCAAGGCTATGTGGTGCAAGATATGAATGCTATCGGCCATATCAAGACCATGCGATGTGAGATACAACTCAAGCATGCTAATCCTCATCTAAATCCATATATCAATGTAGCTCATCACTAGAGCATCAAGTATCAGTACAGTTCTTATTCTGGATAATCACCGGGGTCTAATACACTCTACACTAGCTTACCGCCCCTATCCGAGCATACAACTGGGTGAGTGGAAGAGACCTTACTATCCACCTGTAAATATCGGGCTTGGCTCATCGATAGTGGACCTATTCCTCAAGTTAGTCAAACTCAACCTAGAAATTGCCCCCTCACTCAGGTAGGTAAGGTCACACCCCTTTCCAACCGACCACAATACAGTGGGAGATGAGGCCTATTGGTATACGGCCCTCGCGCGCTCATGCATCCGCTTAGTCTCGACGATGGAGCCATCCTCTAGTACCATTGAGTTTGGAGATTTTCACCCAGGGACATCTATGGTGCCCCAATGCTAGAAACAGTATTTCCAGTATCCAACCTAACAATCCACGATGTGCCTGTGGTGGTCATGGCCCTGATGTCGCTAGGGCATACAGTAATCACAATAACACAAATGCAAAGTGCATGAGTCACGCAATCTAATCATGCATCAATCCTGCACATATTTTGTGCTCATGTAGGATGACTCAGCCTATCAGGGAGTCATATAAACCACCTGCACTATGGCCTATAGAATGGCCAATCACATCTCATAACAAACATACAGATAATGTGTATGGGCATTTATCATGATGCTATGCTTTCGTAAACTCATAATCTGCAACGGTAGCCAGTATTGACAATCAGCACTAATAATTGACCTTGACACAAAGTGAGGTCCATAGATGGATGGCTAATGATAGATCAATTAAAATTAATGGGGCCTACGTATTTGGGTTAACCCACTAAAGAATGATGAGGAAGGGTCTAACAAGGCCTAAGGGAAGGTCACAATGTGGACGTTCAACCATCATTGCCCATCAATGTGGACTTTTAACCAACATTGCTCCCAAGGAATGACACTCATAGGGCCTATCGGATAGGGGCCCATAGTCTAGCACAAGGGCCTAATATACATCATCATGGGCCTCAATTACATTAAACGGGCTGAATCAAGTGGGTCAATCAAATGGTTCGATATAAATAAGTCGAATCAAATGGGCCGAATTAATGCACCGAATCGAATGGGTTGAGTTGAATGAGTCGAGTTGAATGGGCCAAGTCGAATGGGGCGAGTCAAATATGTTGAGTCGAATGGGTTGAGTCAAATGGGCCGAGTAAAATATGTTGATTCAAATAAGCCGAGTCAAATAGGCTGAGACAAATGGGCCGAATTAAATGGGCCGAATCAATTGGGCTTATCAAATAGGCTGATAAAAAAGGGCCGAATTAAGTGGGCCGCACCACTGCACCAATCATTTATTATTAGGGATCATTTTAGAGTATTATAAAAAAATAAAATGAATCATATCAAAAGATCAACTGGATTATACCATAAATGGCAGTGGAGGTAATGTTTTCCACTGTTTAGACCGGATAGGGCCACCATAACATTTATTTTTCACCCAATCTGTTCATAAGGTCACAAGACCTGGTTAAAGAGGAAAAACAAATATCATTTGATCCAGAACTTTTTGGGATCCTTGAAGGATTTCAATGTTGGACGTTCAAATCCACTGCTATTGTGGTGTGGTCCACCTAATAACTGGATTTGTCTCATTTTTAATCTCAGGCCTTAGAACCGACTTACTAAGTGGATGGATGGTTAGATTAACCATATACAGCAAGTGGGGTCCATGTTCACCAAATGGATGAACAATTTGGATATCATATAAATACCATGGAGGGCCCACCGTTCATCCATCTGGATGATGGGATACAAAACATACATTATGGTGGGGTCCAAACCACTGCTGACGTCATCATCAGTGGGCCCTACATATCTTGGTGGCGTCAATACACCAGCCTTGTGTTGGTGTGCGGTAACCAGCCAAACCACAATACTTAATATATAATATATAATATTAATATATATGTATTATTTTATATATTATATATTTTTATTTATTTATTATTATTATTTTTTTAAAGCTAAGTTGCAACGTCCAGCGTTTAGATGGACGTCTGGACAAAGTACATATATCATAGGGCCCACCGTCATATCCCTACTAGACGGACGGTAGATGGAAGGCACATATATTTGGTGGGCCCCACCCTCGCACGTGTCACACATGTGGGGTGGGTCCCATGCAAATGGATGGACGACACGTATACATACATCAAGGAGGGCCCCTCCCATCACCGTTTAGGGCTCCCACGTTGTGTGGTCCTACCAAGATATATATATATATATATATATATATATATATATATATATATATATATATATATATATATATATATATATATATATATATATATATATATAGGTATATTATATATCTAATAATATTATATTAATTATTACTTACTTTCTTTTTCTTCTTAATTTTTTAATTGTAGTTAGCACATCCCACTATCAGTTCACCTACATTGCTGGCCAGCATCCAACATCTGGATTCAACATAGGCATCATGGTGGGTCTAACAAGGACGTGGCCCACCTATTTGGACCGATCTGATATTTGTTTTTTTCCTTCCGTCCAGGCCCAGTGATGGGCTGGACAGTGTAGATTTAACACATCCATCAGGTGGGTCCCACGAAAGTGGATGGCATAGATAGGTTACATACTTCATGGTGGGGTCTATCCGGATGGGCCATACGGCCATATCATCACCAAAAATAAGGAAAGAGAGGGGGAGAGAAAGAGAGAGAGAGATGAGTGATGGAGGAACCCCGACACTATGGGCCCTCCCTTCCATGATTTACAATATACATCAAGTGGGTCCCATTACATGTGGGCCCACCAATCAAAATCAACGGCGAAGATCCTTTCTCTACCAAAATACAAGGTCTAGAGGACCCTATTCAAGCAAGTAAAATAAACATTATGATGTGGTCTGTGGAGAATGGCCCCATCATGGAATGATCATGAGAATCAACTTAGGCCATCAACCACACCTAAGGTCCAAAGTGAGATCTATACCATCAATCGGTAGGCCTCACTTGGCCCATCATCAAAGCATTAAATTTAGGCCTATAAAGCATCCACCGTTTGATCTTCTTGGTCCGATGGAGAGTCGATCTCCTTGCTTACAATCTTGATTGAGGTAGATGATGAATGGATGGTTTAGATGGGAGATGAGAGAGAGGGAAAGTGGGCCACACTTGACTTTGGGAGAGAGACCTTGGGCGTTGGAATTTTTTTGTTGCTTGGGAGATTTTTTTAGAAATGAGGGAGAGAGAGAGAGAAGTGATGGGATGGTAAGAGGTGGAGTGATGGGTGATGGTTGATGGGTGGAGTGATGGATGAAGCGATGTAAGGGTTGACTTTGGGGTAGGGTATGGGTGTAGGTTGGGTAGGGTATGGGTAAGAGAGAGGTAAGGGTAGGGCATGGGTTACTCGTACTTGACTTGAGGTGTGATGTGTACTTGATTGATGAGATAGGTTGTAGGTCTCTCAAAATTTACACATGCAGTGTTTTCCTCGAAATGAACGCAGGCCCATATCTTCTAACCTGGGTATTAGATCGATGAGTGAGTCGCGACGTTGGAACCATAACGACGGCGTAGTCACTAGGGTATAAATTTTAGGTTAAACCGACTTCGGTATGCAGGACTCAGCTTAGGATCACGTGCAAACATCGGATATAGGTCAAGGGTTGTCAGAATTTGACCAGGACCGCGGAAGCATATGGAACGATATGGACTATGATACGAGTCTTACAAAGGCCTCTTATGAGGACTTAAAAGGGGTGAGAAGCACCTGTGACCCAATCCTACATAAGGAATGATCAACGGGGTCTCTGGATTCTAATGACTTACAGATAAGTATATGAGCCCCATTCTACACTTTGATGAAGATGATCTCCCTTGATGACAGAGATTCTTTAGCTCCCTTGATCCACAACACTGATGATGCTCCAATGTAAGGCGATGGGTTGGGTCAAGGTTATGTTGGAATCTACTTTAATGAAAGTTACTCATTTGAGAGATGGAGTAATTCTAAGGTCTTTAAGCATTGAAGGGATCCTGGCTCAATGATTTGCCATTAAGATGGTAGTTGGATGAATCTTGAATGGGGAAGTTCATTCACCAATCCACTTTATTAAATATCAATGATGAGGGTGGATTAAGGAATGAACTCCCATGAAAAAAAAGGCTTAGGGAAGGTGATATTCAATTACCCTCTTAAAGCTCTCTCTCTTTTTCTTTACATTCGCAACCAAGAACAAGCTCCCCTTATATAGGCAAAAAGCTCCAACGAAAATAAAATTGTCAGTTTTTGACTGAGTTCGATGTCATTGAACCAAATTTGATGTCATAACGTTTACTTTCGATGCCATTGAATATCAGTTCGATGATGTGAACTCAATTGTAAGTCATTTTGGGAACCTTTTGATAGAAGCTCGATGATATCGAACAAGATTCGATGACATCGATATTTGAACTTTGATTTTATCGAATCATGGTTTGATTCCTCGACATTATATCACAAGAGCTTGCTGGACATTATAAATTTTGGCCACAATAACATCGATACCTATTCGATGTTATCGAAATTTAAAGTCAGATATCATCGAGTCCAATTTCGATTCCTCGATCTTTTTAGGAGATATTCCTTGAAAGCTCACTTGAAACCTTTTGTCCTCTTTTTAATTTCATTAAGACTTACTCGATATCATTGAAATTTTAATATCGGTATCATCAAGGCTATCTCAATTCCTCGAACATTTTCATTAATTTTCCTGTTGAGCTTGCTGAACAAAATTCGTCCACATTCGATATCATCGAACCCTGATCGATGTCATCAAAATTTGAATTTCAATAACATGAAATCTTGTTCGATTACTTGAGCAATATCAGAATATCTTCCTGAAAGATTTGCTAGATAGTTCTCTAAGTCCTTCGATATCATCGATTACTGATGTTCGATATCATCGAATGTATGTTCGATCTATCTAGCATTTGGTCCAAAATGCTTTGTAGTTGTTAGACATAAAAAGGCCTAATTCGATATCATCGAGTACTGTCTGATATCATTGATTATGGGTGTTTGATGACATTAACACAGACTCGATATCTCGAGTTCAGCTGAAAAATTTAGAAAATTTTTCCTATTTAAAACTTAAGTTTTCAGACTTTTAATTCCTGGGTTGTTCTAAGACTTTTAAGGCATTATATACCTGAGTGTTTTGGGACACGGGATGTGAGGCTTAGTTTACCTCTGACGAGCTCAGAGTACACATCTAGTTGAGGTAATGGCATGAACGTTCTTCATATGGGGTTCACTTGACTCATCGACTCAACCCTCACGTTAATTGACAAACTAGGGCACTTTCACCTTACTCCCTATATGATGCAAGTCCTTCATTCAGTTGTTTTTGGTATCTGTAATTGTCTTCCATTTTTTATCACCTATCAGATCATTTAGTATCTTCTTCATCCTCATCATGGCTCTATTCCTTTTGCATATCTCATGACTTGCATTTCTGTTTCGACAAGAAACAAATGCATTGGATTTGGCAGAATTCATTTACTCAATAGTTAACAAAAGAAGAATAAAGAGAATAATCACATTATTCATTTTATTTGGATAAGTTTACATCCTTTGTCTCCTTTGATTCTAAAGTAAAACATTTACACAATTCAATATAAATATTAAATGTTTAATATTAATCTCTGCAGCATTTCAAATCCCATTGTAAATCTTTAGCATAGGAACAATTGATGTATTGGGATGATATCCATTCCGATTGATTCCATGCTTCTGAGAAGATTCTTTGATCTTTCAACCTAGACTAAGGTCTCTTTTGATTGATCCCTTCATGACTGTACAATCATCTAAATGTCTCCATAGTAGACTCATTGATGACTCCTTGTGTGCATGTAACAGGCTCATTATGCGCATAAGGAGTGTTGTGCGGATTGCATGTGCGGGTCACTGGTTATGTGCTCCCTCCTTTGGTTGTGTAGCCCAAAGGTTGTGCGACCCTAAGGTTGTCTGACCCTTTAGCTGTGCGGGCCACTTTGTTGTGTGCTCCATGGGTTGTGAGCCACACAACAGGTACTACCAATAGCTAATTTCTCATAAAGTTTTGAAATTTCCTTGCTACTCTAGTTGCTTTAATGAATCATCCATGGAGATAGTGGGGTATTTATAGCCTCCCGCGTGTGTGAACTCTCCACCAAACCCGTTGTGCATTGGTCCCTTTGTACGGTCGAACCATTGTGCACTAACATGCTTTTTGTGCTCGAACCATTGTGTACCAACATGCTTTGTGTGCTCGTAATGGTTGTGCTCCACACAATCTCATTCCTTCTATAATTTCCATTGTGCGCCACACAACATGTTTAATGGATCAATTCCAACATTTTTGTAAAAGATCTTCTTTCTCTTCTAATCAATTTTTTATGCCTTAACAGATGTCCCCTTGATCCTGCATTTTTGTCTTTTCTATTAAAAAATAAGAAAATGTTGGATTAATTTTAATATTTGACAATTTTCCTTAAATATGTGCAATTTCACTTTTGCACACAACGTATTTTACGCATAGCAAGTAGATGTACAGAACCCACTTTGTGCACAACATTGCCTAAAAACCCTATATAAGGCGGCCTTAGCCTTCATTTTATTCATTTGAACTCCACACCCTTCCCTTTTTGTGCACCGTTCTTTCTCGCACCATCAACTCTTTGCGCACAACACATCTTGCGCACAACAAAACCCTGCACACAACAAGCCCCTGCGCACAACCTTACTCCATAAACAATAGGTCCCTGCATGCAACCTTACTCCGCGCAAGTCCCTGCGCACAACAGGCCCCTGTGCACAACGAACCTTGAAGTCTGAAAATTTTCTAAGTACTTAATTTTCACCAATTCCTTTCTATTTATTTAATGGCCCATTCAAAAAGACCTCTCACTTCCCCTGACCAGCACGCTGCTGAATCTTTGAATCCCCCACCACCTGAAACCCATCCTAAGAAGAAAACCAAGACTTCTGAAGAGTATCCTTCTCTTTTTAGAGTACCCGCCCCATAAGTAATTAATTTTGTTGATCGTATCTAACGTTTTCCTGACCTTATCCGTCACGCCATGTTGATGAGAGGACTGAAAGGACCACCCATGGAGGGTTTTTGTAACATCCCGAAAATCGGGGGGTCGAGCAAAAACCCAACTCCCGAGTTCCAAAATGTTATTTATGCAACATAGATATGTATGATTGAATGTTGTCTGTGATAATGTATTAAACATGAGTGAGATTAAGCCAGAACAGCATATCATACTCCAGAGATAGTTAAATTTGCAAGCGGAAGACTGTAATAGTATGTATAACATATATAAACCATTGTATGTCTCCAGAGTGTGAACATGTTACCAGGTTATATACATACATGTATACTTCAAAAGTAACCAAAAGAATATACATGAGTGCTCTATAAATATAAAATGACAAGTGTTAAGGTATTTAAGCAACCTCCCTGTAATCCCGTCAATCAGAACACGCATAAAGGAGGGATCCTCCTCATCATCATCAAGTCCAGCTCCGCCTCATAGGCCGCGCCATCATCTGCAATCACAAAAGGTCTGGTGGGTGTCCAGGAACACCGTCCAGTAACGTGGGAGTGAGTAGCTAACTCAGTGGAATAATAGAGCAAGGATTAACATGTTCTCGAATCAATCACGCGATAATAGTAAAGCAATAAATCAAACAATCCTAATACTGTTGTTAATGCAATTATGACATGACGTGATGTATGCCCTCACCGACGATCACCCTCATGCGGCAACATCTTACGACCGCGGCATGCCACACTCCCTAGAGTGCTCCACATCTTCCAGGCACATGCAATGCTATGGTGATATGAATTCCAAGTTGTTATTAGTCCATTCAAAAAGCAGGATTGGGAAACTAAGGTACTTCCCTTGTATCAATCCCAACACAGATCCTGTCTAGGGTCGTCACTCCTAGTAATCTCATACGATGTATATTTCGTAGGTCACTACAAGGGCTGCCAGGGCTGTTGCTCGCACTCGTTGCACCGCTCCCCCATCACCTTATCAATACAGGCCTACTGTACTCTACTGCAACGGAAGGGTCGTCGCCTCCCGTGGACTCAGAATACGCTCGCGGTCACTACAAAGGACTCATCGCCTGATCAGTGTAGGCCGACAGCTAGAATATAGTGTCCCATACCACCATAATCTGCTCACGAGTCTAGGTGCTCACTGGTCACTACGGGGAGGTTTGTGGCCCCAGCGTAGGCCGACAGCTCGACCACGGTGTCCCATACCACCATGCCCGGCTCATGAGTCTTTATGGATCAAGGTACCATGGTTAACAGGGTTTACAATGGTAAGTTCAGTACCCTAGGTTCAAGCAGTTATGACTCATACAAGTTGAACATACAACGGCCAGTCGGGTTACTTGACGAGCTCGACTGGCACGAGCGCATCGCAAGTCGAACGACATGAAGTGTGTAAAATACTTCGCGTGGCCTAACCACTGCCGCCAACTCCAACACGACTCGCGTTCATCGACACGTCCTTCGTGGCCAAGATAAGCTAACCACGAATTCTTTCGGTTACCGACCGCCTGGACTAGGCATAGTCCCAAACAATCATAGAATCACATCAGTAGTTGTGCAAGGGTAATGGAAATGAAATGGAACCATGTGAGCATGTTAACACATGTCATTACATACAACTTAAGCAAGTCTTCAAACACATGCCTTTCATACATATAATGAAATCATACATATCGCCAACATATAGGAAATCATCACCATCAGCGTATTAATTGAGAATTCAATCTCCAACTAAGTCATAAGAAACTCATCAAGCACATGTTATAACATACCACTTAAATGAATCATTAAGCACATGCATTTCATACATATAATGAAATCGTACATATGGCTAACATGTAGGAAATCATTCACATCAACATATTCATTGAGAAATCAATCTCACACTAATCCATAACACCATTTAAGCCAATACATACTAATACAAGCATTTATACAAACACTTACACTACACACTTAAGTCTACATATAGTATGTCGACCCGAAGTGCGCATTTAGGCGAATCTCTTCGCCAAACTAATTATGCACGCATTCCTAACTTCCTAATGCGACAACAAACCATGTCAATCACATCAGCAAAATATGAATGTAAACTGTACTTCCTACAAATGACTAAAATGCCCTAAATCTCATATTCTTCGTTAATTTACGAAACAGGAAACGGAGAGCATGTTGTACATGTCAAACGGCGTTGCCGTCAAGAATCTACTATTAAACGACATTGAAAGCTTTGAAAACAGTCAATCAAAGCGTCTAATATCCGCACCTTTTCCCTTTTTGGGGTGTGAGTTCGAACGGAGCGTATACGCTTCGTCTACGGCGATTAGAGAACCTAATACACAAGTTCTATTAGTTACTTCGCTAGGAAATGAAAGGAACCTCAAATCAGCAACTTCTAGGGTATTTTCTTACCTGAGAAAGCGGAGGAGTCGCCGAGAAAGCGATAGAGGTGCGTTGCTTTAGCACGTGCAACACGTAGCACAAGTGGCAGGAAGAACTCTCCCACCTTCTCTCACAAACTCTCACCCTTTCTCTCTCCCAATCTAGGGATTTTACAAATTCGGATGGGAGAGAGGAGTGAGGGTTTCAACCCCTTTTATAAGCTCAAAAATGCCCAAAATAGGCTCAGGAACAAAGTTCACTTGAGGGGTAACCAAATCGGGACTGTTTCGGTCCAAAAGAGCATTTTCGGAGGTCCCCTGGCCAGATGCGGTCGGACTTAAGCTCATGCATACTGGATCTAGCACGCATCAAGTTTTCAGACCGGTAGGGTTCCCAGATCGCACGTGGGGGTCTAATTTCAATTCAACGGTCATCGCACCTAGATCAGGTCTACAAATCTCGTGATATGAAATAGAAATTTTTCCTGATCCGAGGGTATAATTTGGCTGAATTCTGACGGTCAGAACGCTCAATACTGATGCGTCAAGTTGTGTGCCAGATTTGAATTCCAAAATTACAACTCTACCCTATTCTCACTCTCTTCACTCCAGGCTCAATGAAATAGCCTCAGAATGTCAGTTGGACTTGATTTTTGAAACGATTGCCAAGCCCAGCTAAGTGGTCATAATGGTCTAAGATGGTAGGTATCGGACTTTCGACGCGCGGTCTAGATCCAATACAAAGTTTCAAAGAGGTCCCGAGAACAAACCGGTTTAGAGTTTGATCCGAGGCTTTAGAGCATTATAGCACCATTGGTTCCACTCGCTTTGGGCCTTATAGAACGTATTTAAAGTGATCAGGGACCATTTTCCAGCTATTCTAACGTCGCGCTAGCTAACTTACACTTATTTTCTAAAGGAATTAATCCTAAGTGATTTCTTTGGTTATGGAATTGGGTTCTAAGCGAATTCCAGGTGTTTTAATTGACCCATAGCCTAAGGACGTTTAATCCCAGGTTGGCCAAAATCCGGGCTGTTACAATCTACCCCCCTTAAAACACAATGTCGTCCCCGACATTGGCGAAAGGCAAGGAGTACCTAGTGAGACTTTAGTATTGACATTCTAAGGAAGGTTCAAATCTTATTTAACGACCTAACCTTTACGTATAACCTAACTCAAAGGTTTCGATCTTAGGCCAGTGGGGAGGAGGCTAACCACGCTTCCGCTGCGCCACTCGGATCGAATGGTAACGTTGACTAACCTAACTGGATTGGACTCAATACGTTCTACCCCCCTTAAAACTTGGTTTTACTTAAGGTTGAAGAATATTTGCATCGATCCGTATATCGGAACGAGGCGCAACTTAGGGACTATCCTTAACCTAAAATGGAAACAATCTTTCTCTACATGGTTTTCCTTGCTAATGATGCGTTCTATGGCATTGGTACTTATTATCATAGAGATGAGCCTAATCTCTATTGTGGTTAAGTTCAGGGGCAGGTATGAGTTGGTGGAAAGATGTCGAATTCTCTACTGGCTTTAAGTCCTCGCCATTTTCCAAAGACACTGTGATCCCGTTCGGTTGTATGTGGTCGAGCCAACACGGAAGAAAAGTAGTATAGTGGGTCTGAGCCGGATACATAGACTTTCTGTCTAGCTAGGACAGAAGAGTTATTATATCAATTCTTAATCCGAGTCGATGCCGATCTTCTGCTTGATCAGAGTATTGGATTTGTTGGTAACCACTAGGATTAGGAAATCGATTCAAACCGCGAATACATCGCTTACATGTAGTTCCTTTATTCCGCGTTCCCGAATGCAATAAGCCCTTGGGGAAGGCAATTCTAAGGGGCGTGCTAGTTTATTCTAAGTTCAATCTGAGGGAGTTATAAATGTTCCCTGAGAGTGTATGGTTCCTTCCTATGGGAAACAACAGAAGTCTATAAGCCATAAAGGAATCTACCGAAGGAAGGGAGTCCCATTCCAACCAAATCTAACCTACTGTCCCTTAGCATATATAGGCCTTACACTGCCTAAGAAAACTAGTAGCTTAGTCTGTAACTCTGTAGCTATAATTCAAAGCCTAAGATTATACGGTAAATGGCTTTCCATTCCATTTCTACTACAGGGAATTCTTCTATTGCTTAGGGTCAAGATTTGTCTAACTGGAATTGGATTTCTTATGTCGTCAGATCCTTCAAATCTAGGAGTGCTAACACTAGATCCAAAAACGCCTAGGGCCTATGTAGCCGGTAGCGCTTAGTTGTATTAAATGGAACCGCATTCCTAGTCCCATAGCGGGATAGGGAGTGGCATGCTTGGTTGGAGGGTGGGGTGGGATAAAAATCTAATTTGTAGGCTGAATTTCGGGAGTTATAATACTCCCAATCTAGGGACAATACCTCACAATAAAATGAATCGGCATGCATTTCATTCAACAAAATTCGGCTATGATAAGGCCAAACCACAACACAAACACAGTTTCTACCTGTAACTTCACTAAACTTAACAACAACAAAACACAGAAATCCTTAAAACAAAAATCAAACAATCTACAGGGCAAAGGCATAGATGCCTAACTCTACCAAAGGACTTTACCACAGTCCCGACTTACCTTCTTTATCCCTGTCGAGTCTAATACTGTCTGTTGCTCACTAGAGCTCTCTCGGCCATATATTTTCAGTATCCCTTAAGCAAAAAAAATGGAGAAATAGGATTGAGAGGGAGGATGGTGAAAAGAGAGAAAAAGGCTAAAATGGCTTAACAATAGCCATTGAAAATGGGGAAAATGTAAGGAAATGGCTAACCAAACTAGAAAAGGGAGATCTAGGCGTTGTAGAGGGATGCTTCAAGCTCCCCTAGGATGTATTTTCAGAAACAAAAGAGAATGAAAAAGGGGAATGGACCGCCTCACGATTTCAGCTCGATTTGGGCGTTGTAAGAGCTCCAAACGATGAAACCTTCAAGAGGAAGGGCTGCAAACCGAAATAGAATGGTGGAGAGTGGTCTTTTTCAACCAAGGATGGATTTGGGAGTGATTTAAAGTCACGATTTTTAGAATAGGGCAGCAAAAACGAAAATGGAGCTTGAAATGGGGGCCGTTTGTGAAGGAAGTACATCTTTTAGGGGGTTTCAAGGTACGGACCGCATACCAGGGGGCTACCCTAGCCCCCAAACTCCTCCAGCCCAAAGTTCAAGCCCATCCGACAAGTTTGACCGGCGATGCATCGCCGAACCGGCGATGGCATCGCCGATGAAGTTGTAAACTGGCCATTGAGGCCATATGGGATGGATTCCCCTTTCCCTAGGGATTCCAAAAAGGTATGGTGTACACTCTGGTTCATTGTAGATTGCCCTAGGGAGGCCAATACATTTTTAACATCCATTCGAGGCTTTTCGGGTCCAATCTTCAATCCCGAATACAAAACCCAATCATGCATCATATGATTTTGGGGTAGAAGGATCTAGTACATCCATATAGCCCATTAGTTGCTAAAGAAAGTGAATCTATAATGGCCTTATGGCCATTTTTCATAAAATTTTACTATTCACTGTAAAATTTTGTGAAAGTAAGATTTTATGTTATTTTCACATTAGTATTGATGCCTAATATGAAATGGATAAGAAATAATTGAAGATTGGGGTGGTGAGAGGAAGAATTTCGAAGATTTTCGGTGAAACGGGGGTTTTTAAGCTCTGGCGATTGAATACAGGGGTCGTGGTTGTCCCACGGCCCAAGGATTCACATTAACGGGTTGAGAATTGTTCAAAGAATAGCTCAACCCATTTACCTACAACCTAGGAGCTATTCGGGTTGCTCTACGCAACCCGAGACGCGTTACAGGCTCGATCTTGCGATCGATTCTAATAGACTTCGCCTATCGGTGAATCTGTGATCCTGGACGTGTTTCTAGACCCTTCTCGCACCCACCTAAGTCAAAGGAAGCGACAGCGTGCGTCGCGTGACCATAACCCAGGCCCGGTCTAATCCAAATCATGCTCTGATACCATCTGTAACATCCCGAAAATCGGGAGGTCGAGCAAAAACCCAACTCCCGAGTTCCAAAATGTTATTTATGCAACATAGATATGTATGATTGAATGTTGTCTGTGATAATGTATTAAACATGAGTGAGATTAAGCCAGAACAGCATATCATACTCCAGAGATAGTTAAATTTGCAAGCGGAAGACTGTAATAGTATGTATAACATATATAAACCATTGTATGTCTCCAGAGTGTGAACATGTTACCAGGTTATATACATACATGTATACTTCAAAAGTAACCAAAAGAATATACATGAGTGCTCTATAAATATAAAATGACAAGTGTCAAGGTATTTAAGCAACCTCCCTGTAATCCCGTCAATCAGAACACGCATAAAGGAGGGATCCTCCTCCTCATCATCAAGTCCAGCTCCGCCTCATAGGCCGCGCCATCATCTGCAATCACAAAAGGTCTGGTGGGTGTCCAGGAACACCGTCCAGTAACGTGGGAGTGAGTAGCTAACTCAGTGGAATAATAGAGCAAGGATTAACATGTTCTTGAATCAATCACGCGATAATAGTAAAGCAATAAATCAAACAATCCTAATACTGTTGTTAATGCAATTATGACATGACGTGATGTATACCCTCACCGACGATCACCCTCATGCGGCAACATCTTACGACCGCGGCATGCCACACTCCCTAGAGTGCTCCACATCTTCCAGGCACATGCAATGCTATGGTGATATGAATTCCAAGTTGTTATTAGTCCATTCAAAAAGCAGGATTGGGAAACTAAGGTACTTCCCTTGTATCAATCCCAACACAGATCCTATCTAGGGTCGTCACTCCTAGTAATCTCATACGATGTATATTTCGTAGGTCACTGCAAGGGCTGCCAGGGCTGTTGCTCGCACTCGTTGCACCGCTCCCCCATCACCTTATCAATACAGGCCTACTGTACTCTACTGCAACGGAAGGGTCGTCGCCTCCCGTGGACTCAGAATACGCTCGCGGTCACTACAAAGGACTCGTCGCCTGATCAGTGTAGGCCGACAGCTAGAATATAGTGTCCCATACCACCATAATCTGCTCACGAGTCTAGGTGCTCACTGGTCACTACGGGGAGGTTTGTGGCCCCAGCGTAGGCCGACAGCTCGACCACGGTGTCCCATACCACCATGCCCGGCTCATGAGTCTTTATGGATCAAGGTACCATGGTTAACAGGGTTTACAATGATAAGTTCAGTACCCTAGGTTCAAGCAGTTATGACTCATACAAGTTGAACATACAACGGCCAGTCGGGTTACTTGACGAGCTCGACTGGCACGAGCGCATCGCAAGTCGAACGACATGAAGTGCGTAAAATACTTCGCGTGGCCTAACCACTGCCGCCAACTCCAACACGACTCGCGTTCATCGACACGTCCTTCGTGGCCAAGATAAGCTAACCACGAATTCTTTCGGTTACCGACCGCCTGGACTAGGCATAGTCCCAAACAATCATAGAATCACATCAGTAGTTGTGCAAGGGTAATGGAAATGAAATGGAACCATGTGAGCATGTTAACACATGTCATTACATACAACTTAAGCAAGTCTTCAAACACATGCCTTTCATACATATAATGAAATCATACATATCGCCAACATATAGGAAATCATCACCATCAGCGTATTAATTGAGAATTCAATCTCCAACTAAGTCATAAGAAACTCATCAAGCACATGTTATAACATACCACTTAAATGAATCATTAAGCACATGCATTTCATACATATAATGAAATCGTACATATGGCTAACATGTAGGAAATCATTCACATCAACATATTCATTGAGAAATCAATCTCACACTAATCCATAACACCATTTAAGCCAATACATACTAATACAAGCATTTATACAAACACTTACACTACACACTTAAGTCTACATATAGTATGTCGACCCGAAGTGCGCATTTAGGCGAATCTCTTCGCCAAACTAATTATGCACGCATTCCTAACTTCCTAATGCGACAACAAACCATGTCAATCACATCAGCAAAATATGAATGTAAACTGTACTTCCTACAAATGACTAAAATGCCCTAAATCTCATATTCTTCGTTAATTTACGAAACAGGAAACGGAGAGCATGTTGTACATGTCAAACGGCGTTGCCGTCAAGAATCTACTATTAAACGACATTGAAAGCTTTGAAAACAGTCAATCAAAGCGTCTAATATCCGCACCTTTTCCCTTTTTGGGGTGTGAGTTCGAACGGAGCGTATACGCTTCGTCTACGGCGATTAGAGAACCTAATACACAAGTTCTATTAGTTACTTCGCTAGGAAATGAAAGGAACCTCAAATCAGCAACTTCTAGGGTATTTTCTTACCTGAGAAAGCGGAGGAGTCGCCGAGAAAGCGATAGAGGTGCGTTGCTTTAGCACGTGCAACACGTAGCACAAGTGGCAGGAAGAACTCTCCCACCTTCTCTCACAAACTCTCACCTTTTCTCTCTCCCAATCTAGGGATTTTGCAAATTCGGATGGGAGAGAGGAGTGAGGGTTTCAACCCCTTTTATAAGCTCAAAAATGCCCAAAATAGGCTCAGGAACAAAGTTCACTTGAGGGGTAACCAAATCGGGACTGTTTCAGTCCAAAAGAGCATTTCCGGAGGTCCCCTGGCTGGATGCGGTCGGACTTAAGCTCATGCATACTGGATCTAGCACGCATCAAGTTTTCAGACCGGTAGGGTTCCCAGATCGCACGTGGCGGTCTAATTTCAATTCAACGGTCATCGCACCTAGATCAGGTCTACAAATCTCGTGATATGAAATAGAAATTTTTCCTGATCCGAGGGTATAATTTGGCTGAATTCTGACGGTCAGAACGCTCAATACTGATGCGTCAAGTTGTGTGCCAGATTTGAATTCCAAAATTACAACTCTACCCTATTCTCACTCTCTTCACTCCAGGCTCAATGAAATAGCCTCAGAATGTCAGTTGGACTTGATTTTTGAAACGATTTCCAAGACCAGCTAAGTGGTCATAACGGTCTAAGATGGTAGGTATCGGACTTTCGACGCGCGGTCTAGATCCAATACAAAGTTTCAAAGAGGTCCCGAGAACAAACCGGTTTAGAGTTTGATCCGAGGCTTTAGAGCATTATAGCACCATTGGTTCCACTCGCTTTGGGCCTTATAGAACGTATTTAAAGTGATCAGGGACCATTTTCCAGCTATTCTAACGTCGCGCTAGCTAACTTACACTTATTTTCTAAAGGAATTAATCCTAAGTGATTTCTTTGGCTATGGAATTGGGTTCTAAGCGAATTCCAAGTGTTTTAATTGACCCATAGCCTAAGGACGTTTAATCCCAGGTTGGCCAAAATCCGGGGTGTTACAGTTTTGATTCTGATAGGGAAGATTAGCTAAAATCTACTGCAAATTTTTGAACAGATGACTCTTGCCCCGCTCCTGTTGAATCCTCCCCCTACCTCTATTTCAAAAAATAAGAAGCAAGAAAGTAAAGATGAAATATTTTAGGAGAATATTCGGGAACACAATAAGAAGCATTATCAGATGTCTAGGACACCATTAGATCACATGTGGACGTAATTAAGTTAAAAAACCCCTATACAGATGAAACCATCATCATTCCTTTAAACCTTCAGCGTCACCTCTCCATGATTCAGAGCGAACCATCTGATCATATGACGCAAAATCGACTTTTATAAGTAGCGAACTGGGTTATCAAGGAGCTAAAAATTCTAGAAGGCTATCTCACGAAGAAATATTTGCTGCAAAAGACAGGGAAGATATCGTATATGTGTTTCCTTACGCCATGTTATAACCCCCATATATTGTACCCTACTCATTTTTTTGATACAGTTCTGCAATATTTTTGTAATCGAGACTCCTTATGGGGAAAAGACGAGTTTAAGACACATGGTCTCTTGGCTCAACGTCAATTTTTTAGTCTGTGTGTCATGGTAATTCTTCAAAAGTACAAGAGATTTCTCATTGATATAAAGATATATGCAGCTATAGAGGCCATTTCCAATTTCTTCCATAAATTCACCCTAATCTACAAAGGCTTCTTAAAGCATTGGTCTTCTGCCATAAATTCCTTTCATCTCCCAATTGGTGAGGTGAGCATTACTCTGTGAGACCTTCACCGGATGGTTAGCCTCCCCATCACCAGCTTATTTCTGGACAAATACATTCCTACAAATGAGGAGTTTTCTTACGTTGCTCTTAGCAGAGCACCTCAAATTTCTACCTCTACTATCGAACCTTTTCATGAAATGTCAAATTTCCCTGATGTTCATAAAGTATCCCCTCTTCATTAGCTTGCACACTTCTCGAGGTACCTGTGGTACGTATTTCAACTTTTTCTCCTTTCTTTTTCTTATATACCTTTTACACTTTTTCTCATATTTCCCTTTCCCTCAGGTTTTCTAGTAGCCACTCCACAGAACTGGAATCCACTCGTGAAAAATTAAGAGGTTCAGGTATTTTCACTCCTAAGACAGAATTGGCTGCTTTCTTGGCGTACTGGTTAAGTTTGGTCATCTTACCCAACTCAAAATGGTCAGACTCCATTCGTCCCACTTGTTTGTAACGACAGGGGCAATGGTAAAAGGTAAAAATGTAACACCCCGTGCTTTCCAATACAAGGGTGTTACTATTATAATCTAAATAAGCATTATTGTGTGGAGATTCACACATATACTATACTATCCACCTCCATTAATGTCGAACCCTGAATCATCTAACCGCCAATCATTAGACCGCAACACTCAAAAGCTAGGAATCACACTTGATCATCATTTATGTAAAGCAAACCATCTGATTCCAAATCTATTGCAAGACCCAACTTAGATCAAACTAGAAAACTCCATTATTAATAATCAAATTATGAATCAGTCCAATGGTTTGATCGCATGGCATTACTACTTAAAACCAAAATTTTGTACTATAAGGACCCTCGAACATACGTAATTAAACATTCTTCAAGAATTTTCAATGGCTTAGATCATAAGGTTTGTTTATTGTTAAGCTAACAACACTCAACATAGGGATCCGACATCGACCATCTTAATTAAATCCTCTAATCATTAAACTCACCGTTAAATAGCCTCAAACAAGTCCACAACTTTATATTTCGAAGTAGTTTAGACTTGGAACAAATTTAACCATTGAAAAACACTCAAATCACTTAGTGTGGCCCACCTGAACCTTGGATTTGCCTCATCTTTTGTCAAAGGCCTTGAATGAGACTTCCCAAGTGAATGACCGACATGGATCAACGCTGATTATCGCATGAACTCCATTTTTGAACTGTGTAGGTGCACAGTTAGAGTGCACCGGCTGTGCATAGGACCACATGCATGGTCAAAATGGGCTTGACCCGACAAAATCCCAAAAGACGAGATTTCTACCCATTTTCCCGCCCGAAGCGCATTTAAATCCGGCCGTCCATCCGACGATATAAACAACCACCATTCGAATAAGGAATGGTGATCCAGACCATTCATCGGATAGATAGGGTCCCACTGACCCTAACCCCGGTGTTACCTAGGATTGAAAGTTCCCTACGCCAGCTCGGTCAGTGTCCGGTTTTATATTTCAAAGAAAAGTCCTTGACGATCGAGATAGAACCATGTACACCACCCCTCTAGCAGATCCAACCGTTGGAAACGGTTGGACGGGATCCATGCACACAACAAGCGCCTCGTTAGCCCTACAGTTTCCAAAAATACACCACCTACCCGACAAATTGCGGAAAGAATCTTTCCTAATAAGGAAAGTTGCATCTCATCCATTCATGGAGGTCAGGAAGCTTCGCTCAAACTCATCCTGAGCATTGAGATTAGGGTTCTGTGAGGTTACCCTAGCTAACGAGATTTTGGCGAGATTTTCAAGTAGCGGTGAGTTTTTCCCTTATGGAGTGGTTGTCTTAATCAACAGTCCTCCTTGCACCATAAGGTAGACCCCACATTACTTTTAGGACACATCAGGACCATTTAAATGGACCCTGATCTGTGAATAAACTGTCCCTCGAAAAATGCCATTAACGGTCTGTCATCTTCTCTAATCCGACCGTTGGACCTACATCCTATAAAGTTAATCCTTTCACTAATCCAAACTATTCATTGTGTGGCCCATCCTACCTAAAACTCATCAATGAATGTTATTTGGGTCCATTCATACATCCAGAAGTTTGAGAGAATTCTGATGATAAGTTTCTCTCGGCAGCTATGCATTAACAACATGCTAATCACTGGGATTAGCTATGGATAGTTCTAGAAATAGAAAAGGCTATAAAAAGCCTTGTATTAGGTTGAATCCCAAGGAGAAGAAAATGATAGGAAATATAAAGAGAAAGAGATAGGGATTTTGGGCACCGTTTGGGGGAGTTAGCAGCTCGACTCAGCTCGAGTCGTCCGATTTCTAAGAGAAAGATAGTGATAGAGAGGGATTATGGATCGGCTGTTGGTGTGAGTTGTGCAAACTCGTCCATAGCTGAGAAGAAGGGGGTCAAAGAGAGGAAGAAAGAGGGTATTGCATGGAGGAAGAGTAGACTCCAGCAGTCGGCTCGACCCAAGTTTTCAAAACTCTCGGCAATCAAGGCCGTCAACCGTCATGTTCGTGAAGATCGACTCTGATGGGTTCTTCATGATTTGTGTTCCTTTCCCCCACTCCACTAGATAGAGCTGCTTTCTGTTCAGTCCAACTTCTAGTATTGACTCGGCCGACCACCGAGTTGAAGAGCATCTGGTTAGCTCCAACCTGGGCCCATAATTTTGCCCGACCTCCTCTGCGCTATCATATAGAGCCAACTCATCACCAGGTATCATAATCAAACTCTGTCCATTTGAATTAGTTTTTCATTTAACTCATGAATGAGTTGACTCAATAAGCATCCGACTGACTCAGGTTCATTTCACCCCTAAGGGCCAATACTTGGAACTACCTGTGTTGAGCTCTAAGAGCCTCACCAGGTTCAGTGGCTGATTAGAACTAGGATAGACTGAAGGTCATTCTCTCATCCAACCACCAGTTCCAACTGAGTCAACTCTGTAACACCTTGCTGAAGCCCTGGAATGACTCATCCAGCACCACCTGCAGCCCTCCGAGGAACAACTATTCTTTCAATTGGGTTCTAACCAAGCAAACTATCAAAGGCCATACCCAACTGGTTGAAAGAAGAGGAGCCCAACTGAGTCAACTCAGCCATGACTCGCTAGAGTCTTGTAGCATCTTAATGAAGGCTGTTTATAACTAAAATCCTGAAGGTTAATTACCTTATATTAGTTTCAAATCAATTAAGTGAAGAAGATTTTAATCCACCCATAGTCCATGCATGAACTAGAATAATGTTTGATTTTCCTTGCTTTGATTTAGGAAATCATAAACTCATATTATAAGAAGGATCAAACTAAGGGAAACTTTCTTTCAAGGTGAGGAGCATCCCCTATAGCTTCTTCCTTTCACTAATTTCCATGTAGATTAAATTTCTAATGTATAGAATCTTAGAAAATGTTAACACATAGTTATCTTGACCTTCATGAAGAAATTGTTTTAATGCCATTTTTCCTTATAATTATGTGTATGATGTATTGTCTTAAAAATTCCATGCCACATTTATAATCATTTGCCTATGTGTATATCCCCATTAGACGTGATGAGAAAAGAAAGCTTTCATACTAGATTATTTGTGAATTGTGTAGTGAAACATTACTTTCATGACTGTCTATATTTTTACTCTCTAATTTTTTAGGTACAATCTTATGAATAGTTCTTACAATATGGAAAATGAGAATTTGTTTACACGTAGTATACTTATGGATGAACTCTTACTTAATGATGTGACCTCACTTGGGAATTTACATGATTCTTAGTGTGCCCTCCTTTGAATGTAAAGAAATTATGGAAGTCATTATGGAACGCATAGTTGGATATTCCTTATTTGAAAATTGATGATCTTTCCTATTATATCAAAAGTAATGTATATAAGTGTCATGACGCATAACATCCATGCATGACATGTGAGCTTTTCTAAGTGTTCTTCGCAAGTCACATCCTTTTGGGTTGGTTATGGTTCTATTACCTAAGTCCAACCATTAGGTATGTGCATTTGTGTACTTTGGGCCGCTCTTTCTTTACATGAGGCTTTTTTAGGATTTTTATACCTCCTCGGGCATACCCCGGGTATTTTTCAGGAGGTCATCCTTGGGCGCACTCACTTTCATGGCCTTTTTCAGGTAGTTTACCTACTGTGGGCGGTCATTTATTTTGACAGCTGGATGTGCACACCCAGATATGTGACTTGAACATACATTCATACATTCATGCAAATGCATATATAATTGTATTGCCCTATGAATTAGATGTGAACTGCTAATCTATGTTAGGATGATGTGTTATGGTTGAATCTATGAGGGAAGCACCCATTGAGTTTTCACTCACTAATCATGCGGTTGCACCAAATAGATGCATGAATGAGGACAGGTGGAGACATCTATGACGGGATCCCAGGGATGGCTGAGGTGGAGTTAGGCAAGGAGGGCTTTTATGCTGTTGTAGTTGGGCCGTTAGAGCTTGACTGATCATTTAGGATTTACTTGCTTTCATATTTCATATTTTATGTTTATTTGAATTGTAATAAAATATTTCCCTTGTTGTGGGATTTCATTTTGCTCCCATTTACATGTATTAAGCTTTCTCATTGTTACTCTTGATATTCTAGTTTACATGGTAGTTGTCTTGTTTTATGTCGTGAAATTTTCTAGTGATTAGATGTAAAGCTATTTACTTCGTAGTGTAATACTTGGGTTCTTGTACTCGAGCGTCTATCCTCAGGTTTTGAGAAATAGGGTGTTACAAAAAATAAATACTCGTTAGCTCCTCCTATATTGTGCTCTCTGTATAGAGCCTTTAGAAATATTGTAACACATTGCTCAAGTCCAGCCATCAGGGCCACATCTTCCTTCACTCCATGGCATTATTTCTCAGGTTAGCTAGGAGTATACTTCCCGTGGACTTATAATGACCCTGAACAGGCTTATGTCCACCTGGAACATCCTCCTCTGTGATACTATTTTGGAAAGAAAATGGTGAGAAAAGCATATGAATGGGTTATTGATAAGATTGAAAATATGGAATCGATTGATTTCTTTCCTTTTTATTTGACCCATCAAGTTAAAGATCGAGAGGTTGAACATAATAACAACTTAGATCCCGTCAAGAAGACTTTCTTAGTCTGCATTCGATCTTGTAGCTTGTTGTTATGAGAAGGTGCAAAGTTCTAGAGAGAGCCATATTATCCAAGTAGATTCGCGAGGCAATTTGGTTATGATTAGACAGTCCCTCAAGCAAGAGAAGATGTCACGTGGATAATGCAAAGTTATGGAGTTGGCCCTTATAATTGGGCTTTGATATGGAAACATCTTTTAGCTAGGAACTTCAATTCCGGCTTCATTCTTCCAGGCTTTAACCATTAAGTACAGGCTTCATATGCTTGGATGCATTGGTGGTCACATCATTACTACTTAGTGCGTAACTGTTATCTTATTGATCGATCCATTTGGATTCCCCCTCCCAAGTTAAGGAATTATAGACCAGAACAAGGGATTGGGCATTTTTTTGAAAAAGACCATGTAGCTACTCTGGGACAACTTTGTAGATGAATTTCCATAGAGGAACTTATTAGAGAGATCAAACCGCCAAACACTTTAGAAGGGTGGATTGCTTCTGGATCTCCTCTCGATCTCATAAAGTGAATAGAAAGACAAACTACTCCTATAGACGAATTTGAAGCTCCCGAAACTATTCTCTCCTCTCCTACTCGAGAGACAGAAGGTCAAGTTGCCATTGTACCTTCTGCTGTAGGTCATGCAATGACTACAGTCTCTCCTGTTGCAAATCTAATTTCCCTTACTGTTGCAGCTACCACTTCTCCGTTGACGCGTTTGCGAGCTAAATCCCTGTCCCTAGAAGCTTTAGCAAAGTAACTTCCCACTCCCGTTTAAGGCACTCACCTTCTTTTCCCTATAAAGACTGTTTTTAAAGGGAAACAAACCGCTTCTGAAGAAGACAGCTCGTTGGATTACTTGGAAAATACCCCCACCGATGAAACGTCTTCTTCTACAAGCTTGACGGATGAAGGAAATGTCTTACTAGATGATAACCAAGAGGCGGACGTCGAGGTGGATATTGGCAAAGAAGGTGAAATTGGGGCTAAATTCTCGCCACTTGAAATTCAACCAGAACATCCAAATGTTTCTTCCCCTATCAGAGCGGCTGCTCTTGAAGAAGAGCAACTTGATTATGGAGGGTCCAGTTGCTCTCCTAGCATGAATATGTTTATCTCTTTCTATGCCTCATATTCTCCTTGTATCGTAGAGGCTACTAGCATAATTGCGCATACCACTCTTCCAACGATAGCAAAGGCTTCAACATCAAGGGAAGCAGAAATTCCATTATCGGACATTCAAGTACAAGTGGAAAACATACTTCCTCCTTACATTATAGAGGCAAGCCAAAATGTTGTGTAAATTTTGCTAGCCGTTCTTGCCATTCCTGATTCTCCCATTCATATTGACAAATCTCCTCTCATATGTCCTTCTCCCATTCAACCTGTGGCTTGAAGTTTGTAATTCTTTAATGATCTTGTTGATGTCCCAACTCCCACAACTTTGGACTTGAGCACTGGGGTTCACAAGTTATCTCTCAACGTTGTTACTACAACTATGGATGTACACACATCTTCTGAGGTGGGAACTTTTTCTATTCGGGCCACTTCTTAGGCTGCCCTCGAAGAGGGTGTACTTTTTCTTCCTTCCTCTACACTTTCAAGTGTTTATATATCTAATTTTAATATTTCTTATTGCATTTCTCTTGTTTTCAGCTATAATCATGCCGCCTCAAGTCTCTCAGAAGGTTCCAATTCTATAGCTACAATCTCCGACATGATATCTTTGGAGAACGTGCCACCTCTCATGCTTATCTTCTTCAAAAATGCCATTTATGTCATCGTGAATGCTTTTAAAGATCCTACTCAGTGGCCTTTCTTAGATAGTTCTTTGGTCGTTCTTTAACACTTAGGGAGACTTGCTCACATCAATGTTCATCCCTTGTATGATTCTTTACTGCAATTCTACCATTCCATAAATGATTTGGAAAACGTAATAATTCATCTAGAAGTCTTATATCATCAACAAGAACTCATTTCTCTTAGGGAGAAAATTTCTTAAGACGATATCTTGATATCCAACTACAATGCAGAGGACCAGTCACTCCAAGACTGACTGAAGGCTTCTGACAAAAACAGGGTAGTTCTTGAGAATCATATTGCCTTTCTGCAAAAAGAGATGGCCTTATTCAAAGTGTAAAAGCAAGAAGAGGAATCGAACATTTACAAGCTCAAGGAAGAGATCGAAATTAATGCTCGCATTGCTGAGATTAAGAAAAATGAGCAGATGAGAAAAAAGAGATGGCAACTTCCGTGTAGCAAGAATTAGCAGGTGTCCCTGATCAGGCCAGGATTATCTTTGAAGCTGAGCAATCTCAAGCTACAACACAACCTCAATTGAAAGATAATTTATAAAAATATATAACAGCTTTAAGTATGCTAGAAAAATTATAGAAACACTGCTTTTCATGTAAATTCATTTGTTTCTTTTGCCTTGTAATATTTGGACATATTTCAATGTTGAGTATATTTCAAGAAATACTATTTTTATTTTTCGAGTGTGTATTCATATAACATTTCTTTTATCATTTTACATAGTCACCATTTTTTTTATTGCATAATATATCAATAATTTATCATAATTTTTAGTTCAGTATCTCTCTCTTTGTGGGGTTTATTTTAATGAGCAAAGCTAAGCGAAATTAATTTAAAATTAATTCAGGTAGTCGTACACACATTTTAAGCTCTTGATTAGTGGAGCAACCATAGTTTTTCAGACTCATAAGTAGTTGGAGTCAAGTCTCATGTGAATGGCCTCTGTAACTCTTTAGATTTTACTAGGCATGTCATAGTCAAGGAGTTCACAAACCGTGATCCATCAGAGGGGCCCAGTGAAGCTATCGGGGTCGTGAACTCGATGGGATTTACGTATAGGGTTGGCTACTGTAACTCTCTAAAGTTCTCGAGGTGCACAAGGCTACCTTAGGGTATTAAATTCAAGGCCGTCAGCCCATCAATGAGGGAGTATTTTGTAGAAACCCTTTCCTCATGAGTTACTACTGAAATCAAGCCAAGAATCTGGAGGGGTCTTATGCATGGTTGGCCTATTTATGGATAATGGCCAAAGAGCGCATACTGCAGCCTTCTTTTTCTTCATCTACAAGGTCGGACCCATTCACGGGAGAGAATTTTCCCTCACCTTCCCCCGTGACACCATCGGAAGCTATACAGATGGCATTAGTCTCATGCATGATTAGCCCCTTCTACCCTTAGTCTTTATGACTTTTGGTAGTAATTGGCTTCATCCACTGCCTGCATGGGTCTAAGCATGTGATGATGTATATGGGCTTTTTAAGGCCACTGGCTTTTCACTGTTACCTACATAATTTGGCAAATGTACGGTTGGCCTTTTTAGGCTTATTCCATTGTTGTTACGAATGATATGATAATCGTAATCGACGCTTGATAGTTTCTTAATGATCGATAAATGATGAGATTGATGTGTCTGAATACGCCTAAGAATTTGCCTTTTATTCATTCGTATACGGAAGAATACATGGCATTTCCTTTTGAGGTTGTTTCCACGTTTTACTTACTCTTGCCCCCTTTTGAGACAGAAGGAATGTACTGATAAACTTTTGGATCAAAACTGGATTAACCTTTAGGGACAATATATTTTAATGAATCGAGCATTGATTGGTATATTGGAACCTCCTCCATCTTGATCCACAACCCTGTATGCCCCTCTTGGAATATACTTCGGTTATTATGTACGGCCATCCCATTTAGGGTCAAAATTTCCCCCTATTCTCTAGGTGACTACTATCGGCCTTTTTAACATCAGCACCATGTTGCATTTCTTGAAGGAGTGATATTTGACTTTCTTATCGAAGGCAGCAGAGATCCTTGCTTGGTATAATTACAATCGTTGTTGGGCTGCTAGTCATTTTTCATCAAGCAAGTCTAATTTTGTTAGTATTATTCTTGCATTTTCATCATCTATTATCGACTGGTGTACTGCAACTCTGAGTGATGCGACCTATGTTTCAATCGAGATGACAGCTTTGAAAAGGTAGAGCTAGAGTCCTAGAGAGGGGGGGGGGGGGGGGGGGTGAATAGGACTATGCCAAATTAAAATGATAATAGTGGAATTCAATCAATTAAAGGAAAGATAAGACTATAAACAATTCACAATACAGAAATGTAAAGTAACCTCAAAATTCTAATATTGAGAGGTTGATACAAATGTTGTTCTAAGGACAACCTTACACCATAAAAACCAAGGGTTTATGGTAGGACAACCTTATTAGAACAATTTGTGTATCAAAAACTCAAACTAAAGAGGAATAAAAAGGAAATAACAAGAATGAAAATCTAAGTTATTACAACATTCCCCACAAAGTTAAAATGTAAAGATTACAACATTCACATCCACAAATATATCCCACAATCTTGAATGATAAAAGATATAGAAAATAAACCACACTTCCACAAAATATAAAGAATTATAGTGGTTCACCTGTGTGTACACCAAGTGTTAAACAACAGCCACACAACTACTCCACTCCTAATATCCTCACATAGTGGATATTAACGTTCACTATGAAAATAAGTTTTTTTCCAGGTTCACCTAAAACCCTCACAATTGTGTCTTTCAAGTGGGCTTACATAATTCAAAAAACTCTACACTTTGAGTTTTCTGGATCTCCTCAGATAACCAAAAGAATAAGATTTTTCTGGCTCAATCTCAAAAGAAACCAAAACAAAGGAAATTACAATAATGTAAAATACCTGGATATTCTCCTTTTATTGCAGCCCGAAAGAACCAAGTCAGAGTAGAAGTTTGAATATAGAAGTTCAATGTCCACACTCACTTATGAAATGGTTTTAAGTTCTAGATTGATTTTAAATTAAATCAAGTTGGGCTAGATCTATTTGATTTCGATTCTAAGAAGTGGGAATTCTTCAATCCCTCTTTCAAATACGATTGGAATGCAGAATACAAAATAAAATATAAAAAGTTAATAAAAGAGAATATTAAATATGCACAATATAGCTTAAGAAGTTTACAAACTTATCTCTCAGAGTGATGCCTTGATTATACTTGAATTAGATTACCAAACTCTGAAAATCGTGCTCTATTTATAAGTGCAGAAGTTATACCTTCGACTAGCCTTGTGGACACTGTGACTGGTCGTAGGACTAACGGATTTTTAAAATTTTGAGTGCGATTGGATAATGTCGTTTCACGACTGGTCGTAAGCCTTGCACGACTGGTCGTGTGACTTCCATGGCTGGTTGTGACCTATCCACGACTAATCGTGTGGAACCAGAAACAGTTGCTGGAGTTTGAGTCATAGCTGAAGGACTTGTCATGAATGAGTCATGCACTGTTCACATGACCGGTCGAGCAGTCTCCAGGATTGGTTGTGGTTTAACAAAAAGTAATAAAATTTTTTAGGACTAGTCTTGGAATTTCTTGGACTGGTGGAGATAGTGTTAGGACTAGTCGAACAGAGTTGAGGACTAGTCGAAGAACAGTCCAAACACTTATAAAATGATTCAATTTGAATTTTATATTCAACATGACCTACCCTAAGGTCAATCTAAGGTCTTTCATACCTTAACCATGATATATAAATATTGAACCTTCTTTTCTTCAGATGATAGATGATTTTTGAAGTTCATGAAGCTAGAGATCTCAACACATGATGAAGCTTGTACTTGAGATCTTTTGATGCTTGAATTTGTAGTACATGTGTTGTACTTCACCTTGAGTCTTGATTATGACCTTGAGTCTTGAGTATGAACAGTTCACTTGTCTTTCGATGTTGCTTTAAAACATTGACCTTTGAAGCTTAAAGGAGTGAACAATGTACTTGATCTTGCATTTCTTTGAAATAGATCTTTGTTCTTGACTTGAAGCATTATCCTTGTACATGTGATGCATTGCCTTAAACATATATATCAATGTGCTACAAAAGACAGATTGTGGTTTTATCACTACAAAATTTGACACTCAAAGGAGCAAGAAACTATAGCACTTACAATCTCCCCCTTTGTCAAATTGGTGACAAAACACACTCCATTAAAGATAAGAGAAGCATTACATGCTCAATAAAGAATCATGCACCATATATACACAAGAAAGTATAATGCACCAGTTACAATAACTAGAACATCTATCATAGAATATTCAAAACACCTTCTTACTTACTCCCCCTGAGTAGCACACCCAAAAAAAAAAAAATGCTAAATCTTACTATGCTACTATACTCACAAACCATATCCATATTCCATATTCATATCCATAAGCAAGCAACAAAATATTCTCTCCCTTTCTGTCACAATATGACAAAGGAAGTAACTAAGATATGGAAGAGGAAAATAAACAAAAGAGGAATAAGGGAGCAAACTAGGAAAGATATAAGCAAAGAATGTGCTCATATAAGTAACCAATATGAACCAAGATCATCCAAAGTCAGTCCCACAAACTGAAAGAAAGAAAAGTATCAAAAGAGTTATTATAAATGAAGATAAGAAAATACTAATCAAATCTAGAAGAGGGAGCAGAAATAGATGGATCAATTTGGTGTAAACCCTTATTAATGCGTCTCATATATTTACACATATAGGCAAATTGAGAATCCTGGGTTACATGAATCTGAGCCACCTGTTCCTCAAGAGAATGCAACATCTTAGTAAAATCAGATGACTGATAGTCAGGGTCAGCCTCAAATCTGATTTAATCTCATTAAAAATATCATCCATGTTAATATCATCAGGAGATGAATCACCTTCTTCTTCATTCACTGCTTCAGCTCCACCACTACCTACACCCACTTGGCCATCAGCCAGCCTCAACTTCATCTTGTTTATATTAGAATTGTGGAAGATGAGGTGTTAAACGGGTGCCTCTCCAATAGGCATAACTACTAACATATAAGTCGCTAACACAGTCATAAGATATGCAAAAGGAATATCACTGTGTCCAGGATGGAGATGAAATTGTATGATGGAATGACAGATTAAAGAAGGAAGACAGACATTTGTACCAGAGATGATGAAATGCAAAATTCGAACCATGAAAGAAGTGAGTTCGATTTTATTACAAGAACATTGATAAAGATTTGAAATAAATATCCTGTGAAGAACCCCCTATCTAGGTAACAAGAACTTTAAAGCAAGTGCATTCCCATTTTGACTCTATTGCGCGTCTATATTGCATAATGCTCTAGTAAGCATGCATTTTTCAGATTTAGATGGTTTATCAACTAGAGAGCTAATTAGAATACCTTCATCATTGACAGGTATGTCCATTAAGCCAGAAATCAAATGTTGATCAACTTCAAATAAACCTTCTCTAGTTGCTATTTTAAACATTAAATTTTCAGCTAAAAAATCAGAAATACAAGCAAACATATCCTGTGCAATAGACTGGTATGTTGGCCCACCCTAATGTAGAATGTTAGCCCATCCTACAGATTGGAGAAGATGAAGGAGATCAAAAGGAGCAGGATGTTCAACATGCATAGGTCGCTCAACTATTACATTATGCAATCTTAAATCTTGAACATAGGGAGGTGAAAGGGCCTAGCTATATGCCCTAGAGGGGGGGTGAATAGGGCAATGCCAAATAAAACTTAAAACAGTGAAATAATAAAAGAAATAAAGCACAATGTTGAATTAAAAGTATTCTCAATAACCTAGAATTAGGAGAATGATACTATATCAGTTATAAGGACAACCTTACACCAAAAACCAAAGGTTTAAGGTAGGATAACCTTATTTCTAGAATGTCCTTTGTATCTCAAACCAATGACAAATAAAAAGCAAGGAAACCAAAATAACTTGCAGAAATAAATCCTAAGTTATTACAACATTCCCACACTTGCTTGAAATAAAATGATTACAACATTCATCCACAAATACAATCCACAAAACTGAATGAATAAAGGAATGAAAGAATAAAGCACATCCACAACACAACGATATATAGTGGTTCTCCTGTGTGTACACCAACTGTTATCCAACAGCCACACAAAATGCTACTCCACTCCTATTATCCTCACACAGGGGATATTAGCATGCACTATCAAAATAGGTTTCACAGGTTTACCTAAAACCTTCACAATTGTGTCTTTTTATCTCGGGCTTACACAATCCAAAAAACCCACATAATCTGAGTTTTCTAGCTCTCCTCAGATAACCAAAATAATGAGATTTTTCTGGCAAATCTCAAACAAAACCAAAGAATGTAAATTACACATATGTAAAATACCTAAATCTCCTTTTGAAGTAGCCCGGTAGAACCAATCAGAGTAGAAGTTCGATTCAACATTCAAAGTCCAATACTCACTTTAAGAATGGTTCTAAGTCTAATTAATTTTATATCAAAAGGGCTAGTTCTATTTGATTTTGAATCCAAGAAGAAGGAATATCAGAAATTCTCCTTTTCTAATAAGATTGGAATGTAGATCAAAATCAAATAAAAAATAAGCTAACAAAAGGAATATTAAATGAGTACAAAGTAGCTTAAAAATAAACACAAACTTATCTCAGAGTATAGCCTAAAGATTGCTTAAATTGAGTTGAATTGAATTGAAAAACTCTGAAGTTCGTGCTCTATTTATAGCCTGAAAAATCCCATCTACGACTGGTCTTAGGATCCTAAGACTGGTCGTAGCTTCAAAGATTTTCAAAGATTTTCGTGGGATAAGGATTAGTTGTTCCACGACTAGTCCTCGGTCGTAGGCCACCTACGACTGGTCGTAGGACCCCCAGATTAGTTGCTGGAGTTTGAGTCGTAAGGCTAAGACCGGTCGAAGGATAAGTCGTACAGCTCACAGGACTGGTCGAAGGATGTCCAGGACTGGTCGTAGGATAACCAGAAAAATCTAAAAATCTTCAACAACCTACGACTGGTCCTGAAAAACTTAAGAATGATCGTAGCAGAGCTAGGACTGGTCTTGAAGTCCCTAGGACTGGTCTTAGAACAGCCCGAACAAGCATATCAAAATATACAAATTATGTATCCAGAATGACCTACAGTAAAGCCCATCCTAAGGTCAATCTAAGGTCAAACAAACCTTAAAAGTGAGATGGACATTGATAGTCTGTACACTCAGATGACCCTTAAGAGAAGCTTGAGAATTTACGAATCTTGTTGCAGGCATTCTCGAGCTTGATCCTTTCTTGACTTGACAAAGTCTTCTTCTATACTTGTACTTGTTTGAATCTTGAACATGCATACTTGGAGACTTCTATTCTTGAATTCTTCATCCATGACTCGAAACTTTCTTCATTTAAGTTCTTGTCTTGAAATACGATGTCTTGAAGCAATGAATAGTCTCAAACATGAAACACAAGATATACAAGACATAGACATAGGTTTTGGCACCACAAAATTTGACAACCAAAGGGATATGAAATCATAGCACTTACAGGAGGATCATCTTTGAGTGATCGAAGGTGGTGCCTTGTGATAGGTGTAGATCTAGATGTTGAAGGACCTCAAGAACCTTTCTTCCTACCTTTAGCATCCATTTGTAATTAGGAATATAAGAAATCAAGAGGTTACAAAAAATGTAGAGTGGGGTTTCTCTAGATCAAATTTTGGAGAAGAAAACCCCAAAAATCTCAAGGAGACAAGAAAGAAATCACTCTAAGTGTGAAAATAAAGTAATAAGAACTTGAATCTACAGGAAAATGGAAATAACGGACTAACATTAAAGAATCAAGAAGTTGGGTACGACAAGTCGAGCTTAGACTCGTTGGAGAGGAAGAGTAAATGAGGAAGAAAAAGGTTTTTCCCCAAACTAAAAGCACCAGATGTGCTACACGACTGGTCGAGTACGTCCTTGACTGGTCGTGTATAGCCAAAAATATGCATTTTTCACATAAAATTGAAATAAATTAATAAATATATATACACTATAATATAGAAATGCATGAATAATCAATTTAAATTGCACATACCAAGATCAAATTTCAATTTATTAAACCTTCTTTTATCGAGTGGTTTAGTGAAAATGTCAGCAAGTTGAGTCTCGGTCGAAATATATTTCAAAGAAATTAGCTTTTGTTCCACTAATTCATGAATGTAGTGATATCTAATGTCAATGTGCTTGGTTCGTGAATGCTGGATTGGATTTTTAGACATATTAATTGCATTAGAATTATCACAATATAAAACCATTGAATCTTATGCGATTTCGTAATCGCTTAACATTTTATTCATTTATACAAGTTGAGTACATGTATTTTCAACTGTAATGTATTTAGCTTCAACAGTTAAGAGCGATATGAAACTTTATTTCTTGTTAAACCAAGAAACTAAATGGTTTCCAATATAGAAACAACCAACACTGGTTGATTTCCTATGATCGATATTACCAGCCCAATCAGCATCTGTGTAACTATCCAATTGAACACTAGTATCATGAGGATACCAAAGACCCAAATATGTTGTACTTGCGATATATCGTATAATCCTCTTAACAGTAGTTAAATGTGACTCTTTAAGGTCAGATGATATCTAGCACAAATTTCAACACTAAAAGTAATATCAGGTCTACTTACAGTTAAATAAAGTAAACTGCTAATCATACTATGATATAATTTAGGATCGACACTTTTACTTGTAGAGTCTTTTGAGATCTTAATGTTGTACTCATGGGAGTATCAAAAATTTTCCCATTCTCAAATCTCATCTTTTTAATTAAGTTTAGAGCATATTTGGTTTGAGAAATAAAGATACCATTAAGTTGTTATTTTACTTGCAACCCTAGGAAATAATTTAATTCCCCAACCATGCTCATTTTGAATTTAAATTTCATAAGATCTGTAAACTCAATAGTCATGTTAGTACAGGTAGATCCATAAATAATATCATCAACATAGATCTGCACTTTTAAGATATGATCGTTATGCTTCTTAATAAAAAGAGTCTTATCAACACTTTCCATTAGAAAATTATGACTTAGTAGAAACTTAGTCAATTTTTCATATCATGCCATAGGAGCTTGTTTCAAACCGTAGAGACCCTTTTTTAAGCGAAAGACATGATCAGTATTTTTAGGATCTTCAAAAACCATTGGTTGTTCAACACTTCTTCATGTAAATCGCCATTTAAAAAGTACTATTTACATCCATTTGATAAATTTTGAATTTTCGAAAGGAAGCAATGGATATAAATAGTCTGATTAATTCAAGACGAGTTACTGGGGCAAAGGTTTTATCATAATCGATGCCTTTAATTTGAGTGTACCCTTGTACAATCAGTCTAGCCTTATTTCGAATTATATTACCAAGTTCATCAGACTTATTTTTAAAAATCCACTTAGTTTTGATAATATGTTTATCTTTAGGTCTAGGAACTAAGTACCAAACATCATTTCTAACAAATTGATTAAGCTCTTCTTGCATCGCAACAATCCAGTTTTCGTCAGTAAGAGCCTCTTTTACGTTAGTCAGTTTTATCTAAGATGTAAAGCACACGTAATTACATATATCTTCTAGTTGTCTATGAGTGCGCACACTAGTGAGAGGGTTTTCAAGAATCTGAGTGATTGGATGATCTTTAACAATCCTCAGTTCAGAGTTATTTTGATTTGATGAAGTATCTGGTTTGTCAATTAGAAGAACTTCATCATTATCTGAACTTGAGGCAGGTATATTCGAGTGATCGTCAATGACAACATTGATGGACTCTTAAATTACACCGGTCCTTTTATTCAGTACTCGATACACTCGACTTTTTAAAGCATATCCTGAAAAGATACCTTCATCACTTTTGGTGTCAAACTTGCCTAGATTTTCACGGTCACATAAAATATAACACTTGCTGCCAAAAACTCGAAAGTAATTGACAATAGTCTTCTTATCAAACCACATTTTATAGGTCATTTTATTGTTTAACTTACTTATTTAAACCAGTTGATTATATAGTAGGCGGTATTTACCGCTTTAGCCCAAAAATTTTTAGGGAGCTTCATACTATTCAACATTACATTTATCATTTCTTGAAGCACTCTATTTTTTCTTTCAACAATCCATTTTTTTGTGGTGTTTTGGGCACAGAGAATTCATTTTATATTCCCTGATCGGAACATAATTTTTCAAAACTTCTATTCTCAAATTCTGATCCATGATCACTACGGATCTTATTAACTTGAGAACCTTATTCCTTTTGAATCCGTTTGAGAATCCTTTTTTACTTTCTCAAGGGTTTCTGATTTATCCCTTAAGAAGGCTACACAAGAGAATCTGGTAAAATCATCTACGATTACCAGTATGTATTTTTTGTCACCTTGACTTTCCATCTTGGTTGGTCCTAGAAGATCCATGTTGAAAAGTTCGAGAGGTTTGGATGTGACATTGGAGTCCACTTTTTTGTGAGTACTCCTAGTTTGTTTGCCAATCTGGCATTCACCACATATTTTATCTACTTTCTATAATTTAGGTAGACCTCTTTTTAGTTCTTTATTGCTCAATCTATGCAAGTTGCGGTAGTGTACATGTTTAAGGCATTTATGTCATAACACAGTTTCATTGATATGGACCATGTAACACAATTAATTAGATGAGCTAGAATCACTTACAATGTAGTATTTTACAGAAGTTCTATGACCAGTTAATATTACAAAACCCTTTTTGTTTATCATTCACAACCTCAGTTAGTAAATTTTACGATATGATTGTTATCTCATATATGAGATATGCTTAATAGGTTGTGTTTCAACCCTTCAACGTATAAAACATTCTCAAATACGGGGAGGTTAAAGAGTTAAACCATACCTTGGCCAATAATCTTGTCGTTACTACCATCACCAAATGTGACTGATCCATCAACCGTGTCTTTAAGATTGGTGAATAGACCTTTGTGACTAGTCATATGCCTGGAGCAACCACTTTCTAGGTACCACTTTGAATGACTTGTAGCTTTGAAAGCCGTGTGGGTAACCAAGAAAGTAACCTTAGAACCTATTTCATTACAGTTTTGGGTTTAGGAGTATAGTTGGTCTTCCTGTGTTTGTAGTTGTTGTAAGAATGACCTACTGAGTTAAATTTTAAGAGCTCCTTAAGTAAATCAACTACTTTCTCAGCTAAAGGATTTCGGTTCTGATTTTTATAGTTGATATGGTTGCATTTAGGTTTTAAATATTGAAAAGTTTTAGCCTTTTTAGAAAAAATTTAATTTGAACTATTCCCTTTTAAGTTTGAAGACTCTCCTTTCACAAACTTAGGAGGAGTATTCTTCTGTTTAGGAGGAATATTTTTATCATATCCCAAACCGGATTGGTCGCCACATTTTTTTGATCTAAACAAAAGCTTTTTTAACTTTGGGTCACCTTGGGCATACCTCCATATATCCTTTAACCTCAAAAGTGAAGAGACTTCAAGTTTAAGTTTTTCAATTTCAGATTTAAGATTTTCAATAAGGGAGGTTTTGAAATCTAAATCACCTTTAGATTTTTCAAAACAATCTGAAATGTGGAATTTTTCTAAAGTAAGAGAATCAAAATTTTCTTAAAGTTTCAAAAACTTTTCTTTCTGAAGTTTTAATTTAACAGCAATTTTACAACTTTCCTTGTAAAGGGCATTATAAGCATCTTGAAGATCATCTTTATTTTCATGATCACTATTCACATTTTCTTCACTAGTTGAATCATCATTATCTGAAAAAGTGAACTTGGCTAGAGTCATGAGGGCTTTAACTTCGTTGCTCGACTTGGTTTCAAAATCTTCTGATTTAGAAGAGGCTGCAGTGGCAGAAGATTCATCCCAAGTAGCCAACATTCCTTTCTTTTTAGGTTTGTCCCTTTTAGGAAACTTGTTTGCTAAATGTCCATATTCATGGCAATTGTAACACTGACTATCTTTTAAAGTTTCTTCGAGTTTTAGATTTAGATCTTTTCTTATCATTAGACTTTTGAAAATTAACTCTCTTTTTACTTTTAAAAATTTTATAAAACTTTTTAGCTAAAAGGGTCATATCATCTTGAGAATTATCTAAATTAGAATTACTACTATTTTCTTGAGAAATACTTTTAGAAGATTTAAGGGTGATAGATTTACCTTTAGGAGCTCTAAAAGTTAACTTATAAGTATGTATAGAGCCAACTAATTCTTCTACCCTCATATTATCCATATCACAAAGTTCCTGTATCGCAGTTACCTTAGAATTGAACCGTTAAGGAAGTGAGTGTAGTATCTTTACACAAACTTTACTTTTCAAGATTTTATCAGCAAGACCACACATAAAATTCACAATGTCATTTAATCTTGTATAGAAGTCCATGAACATTTCATTTTCTTCCATACGTATTTCCTCAAATTTGGTTGTGAGGATATGGACTTTAGATTTCTTGACAATTAATGTTCCCTCATGTGTCATTTCTAAAATATCTCAGGCTTACTTTGTAGAATCACAAGATATAATTCTTTTGAATTCATCCGGTGATAGTGCGCAAGTAATTGCATTAGTTCTTTTGCATTGACACTACTCTGACTTTTCTGAAGAGAGGTCCAAGAAAAATAAGGTGTTACTCTCATAGATTTAGATCCATCGATACCAATTACTTCAGTGGTAGGAGGGGTCCATTTAGCCATTGTTGCTAACCACACACTCTCATTTATGGATTTTAAGAAAATTCTTATTCTGGCTTTCCAATAGGCATAATTGGTGTCATCAAATGGTAGAGGCCTAGTGACTGAAAGACTATCAAAATTTGACAACTTATAAATAGCTCAGATTGATTAGCTCAGGAAATAAATCTAAAAATTAAAAAAAAAAAAGTGTTATTAAGCTTTGATACCACTTGAAAAGGCTGATCTAGAGTCCTAAAGGAGGGGGGGTGAATAGTACTATGCTAAATTACAATGATAACAGCGAAATTTAATCAATTAAAGGAAAGATACCACTATAAACAATTCACAATATGAAAATATAAAGTAAACTCAAAATTCTAGTATTGAGAAGTTAATATAAATGTTATTCAAGGATAACCTTACACCATAAAAACCAAGGGTTTATGGCAGGACAACCTTACTAGAATGATTTGTGTATCAAAAACTCAAACTGAAGAGGAATAAAAAGGAAATAGCAAGAAAGGAAATCTAAGCTATTACAACATTCCCCACAATGCTAAAATGTAAAGATTACAACATTCACATCCACAAATACATCCCACAATCTTGAATGATAAAAGATATAAAAAAATAAACCACACATCCACAAAACACAAGAATTATAGTGGTTCACCTGTGTGTACACCAACTGTTAAACAACAGCCACACAACTACTCTACTCCTAATATCTCTAGGTTCACCTAAAACCCTCACAATTGTGTCTTTCAAGTGGGCTAATACAATTCAAAAAACCCAACACTATGAGTTTTTTGGATCTCCTCAAATAACCAAAAGAATGAGATTTTTCTGGATCAATCTCAAAAGAAACCCAAACAAAGGAAATTATAATAATGTAAAATTCTTGGATATTCTCCTTTTGTTGAAGCCCGGAAGAACCAAGTCGGAGTAGAAGTTTGAATATAGAAGCTCAACGTCCACACTCACTTATGAAATGGATCTAAGTTCTAGATTGATTTTAAATTAAATTAAGTTGGGCTAGCTCTATTTGATTTTGATTCCAAAAAGTGAAAATTCTTCAATCCCTCTTTCAAATCAAATTAGAATGCAGAATACAAAATAAAATATAAAAAGCTAATAAAAGAGAATATTAAATATGCACAATATAACTTAAGAAGTTTACAAACTTATCTCTTAGAGTGATGTCTTAATTATACTTAAATTGGATTACCAAACTCTGAAAATTATCCTCTATTTATAATTACAAAAGTTGCACCTTCGATTGGTCCAGTGGACACTATGACTGGTCGTAAGACCAACGAATTTTTTAAATTTTGAGCGCAATCGGATAAAACTGTTTCACGACTGGTCATAGGCCTTACACGACCGATCATATGACCTCCACGACTGGTTGTGACCTATCCACGACTGGTCGTGTAGAACTAGAAACAGTTGCTGGAGTTTAAGTCGTAGCTATAAGACTGGTCATGAACGAGTCGTGTACTATTCACATGACCGGTCGAGCAGTCTCTAGGACTAGTCGTGGCTTAAAAAAAAAAATTTACTTTTGCAACAATCTTAGGATTGGTCCTGAAATTTCTTAGATCGGTCGAGGCAGTGCTAAGACTAGTTTAAGAAATTTTTTGTTCAATCCTAAGACTAGTCGAAGAACAGTCCAAACACTTAGATTGGTCAAAGCAGTGCTAAGACTAGTCGAAGAACAATCCAAACACTTATAAAATGATTCAATTTGAATTATGTATTTAACATGAGCTACCCTAAGGTCAATCTAAGGTTTTTCATACCTTAACCATGATATATATACGTTGAACCTTCTTTTCTTCATATGATAGATGATTTTTTAAGTTCACGAAGCTTGAGATCTCGACACATAATGAAGCTTGTACTAGATCTTTTGACACTTGAATTTGTAGTACATGTGTTGTACTTTACCTTGAGTCTTGAGTTTGAATAGTTCACTTATCTTTCAATGTCGCTTTAAAACATTGACCTTTGAAGCTTAAAGGAGTGAACAATGTACTTGATCTGACATTTCTTTGAAATATATTTTTGTTCTTGACTTGAAGCATTGTCCTTGTACATGTGATGCATTGCCTTGAACATATATATCAATGTGCTACACAAGACACAGATTGTGGTTCTGGCACTATAAAATTTGACAATCAAAGGAGCAAGAAACTATAGCACTTACATGCTTTAACTCCATAAACCAATGAATACGATGTAGCCTTTGTTGCGGTTCGGTGAGTAGTTCTATAGGCCCATAAAGTTTCTTGTAACTTTTCATCCCAATCGTGCTTATGCTTCTTGTAACTTTTCATCCCAATCGTGCTTATTCCCTGTCACAGTTTTTTTCACTATTTTATAATTGTCTTATTGAATGCCTCGCTAATCCATTGGCCAGTGGATAGTAGGGCGTTGAAAATGGGTGCTAAATATTGAACTTTTAACAAAGCTTCTCCATACCCTTATTTTTGAAAGGAGTACCATTATCAGTGATGATTCTTTTTGAGATGCCATGGCGATATATTATTGCATGTCGGATGAAATTCATGACATCCTTTTCTTTGACATTTTAGAGTGCCACTGCTTCTGCCAATTTTGAAAAATAGTCTGTCACTGCCAACACATATTTCTTCCCCTAGATGAAGGTAGACTTATGGGACCAATGACATCGAGTCCCCAGGCAATGAAAGGTCGGGAAGTAACTGACTGATGAAGCTCTTCAGGAGGCATATGCATGACATCTCCATGGATTTGACAATCATGACGTCACCTTGCATATTTTATAGTATCCTTGAACATTATGGACTGGTAATACCCCATTCGATGCACTCGATGGAATAAATTTTGGCCGACCTGATGTGCTCCGCATTCCCCAAAATGAGTCTCTCACAAGATTTCACTTGCTTCTTGTTTATCCAAGCATCGCAACAACATTTCATTATAAGACTTCCTGTATAACACTACGACACACATGATGAACCTGTGCAATCCTGCTTAATTTGTTGTCTTTGTACAATATCATGTTTGAGGTAATCTACGAAAGGCTAGCATCAATCATCTATTATCACCTCTAGAAATGATATAGGAAGCGCTTTTGCAACTTCATTGATGATCTCTAATGACGGAAAAAATCTTCTTCTTCTATCATCACTTGGAGAGGGCTCCGATTTGGCCAAGATAAAACTGCTGCCAAACTAGTTAAAGCATCCACCTTTGCATTCTCACATCTCGGTATGTGTTTGATTTCGACATGATAGAAATACTCTAGCAACTATTGTGCTCTTCGATAGTGTGGTAGGTGCTCTTCTTTTCTTATTTTGAATTCAGTCCTCAATTGATTTATGATCAACTTGGAGTCCCCAAAGATCTGAAGTTCCTTTATTTTCATTTCCCGAGCTATCTCCATCCTGATGATGAGAGCCTTATATTCTGCTTCATTATTCATACAACTAGTACCCAACGTGAAAGAGTAAGGCAACAAGTCACCTTGAGGAGTAATAAATATCACTCCTACACCTACTCTTGATGTTCGGGATGTACCATTAAAATACTGTAAGACCCGTATCTTAGTCCGTACTATTCCGTAGACTTCCGCGGTCTTACCTATTGAATTTCGGCAACCTTCGACCCTTAATCGATATTTGCACACGACCCTGATTCGTACGCCGTCAACCCGAGTCGACTCAACCCAAGACCATTACCATAGCGACCGCGCCATCGCTGCGGTTCTGATGCTACGACTTGCGCGCCGAAGCGATACCCTGGTCAAGAGACGTGGACCAACGTTCGGTGTGAGAAAAATGCCGCGCGTTGTGAAACCCAAGAGAATCTCTACGAGATGTCACATCAATCCCATCAATCAATTAATCTCATCACATCACATGTCAAGTACACATCACCTTTCACCCATACCCAAGCAACCACAAAATTCAAAAAAGGTCTTACAAACCCATGCTTTTCTTACATAAAAGGCCACAAAAGTTAAGGATTTCTTACACACCCATCACTCACCACATCCATCACCCATCACTCTCTCTCTCTCTCTCTCTCTCTCTCTCTCTCTCTCTCTCTCCCTTTACAACTCTTTCTCTCTTTCTCATTTTCAAATCTCCCAAGCAAGAAAATCCCATACGTATGAGAGTTCTCCAAGCTTTCCAAAACTCCAAGGTGGCCCACTTTCCTACCCCATCATCTCCCATCTCATTCATCCAAACCTCATCTCCTCCATTGAAATCGAAGCTAAGGTGCTAAGGAACCCATAGGAGCAAGAAGATCGGATGGTGGGTGCTTGATAATACTAGTTTTTCATGTTTTTGAGATGGGCCAAGTGAGGCTAACCGATCAATAGTTTGGATCTTACTTGGGACCCTAAGATGTGGCCGATGGCCACTTTGATCATCACGATCATCCATGATGGGGCCATTCTCCATGGACCCCATCATGATGTTTATTTCATTACATTTAAAGATCATCTAGACCGTCCTTATTGTTGGAGAAAGGATCTCCACTGTTGAATTCGATTTTTGTTAAGTTCCATGTGTAGAGGGACCCATTTTATTGTATGATATCTTGCAAGGGAGGGCTCATAGTGGCGGAGCCCTCCATCACACGCGTGTCCCACTCTCCATCTCTCTCTCTCCCTTTTATTTCATTTTTTATTTTTTATTTTATGAGATATTAATTTGGTTGTGTGGCCTATTTGGATGGACCCCACCATGAGGCTTTTATTTTACCCAAATCATCAAGTGTGGCCCACTTTATGTGCAATGTATCCACACTATTTTCCATGAGGTGGCCCACCTAATCAGGGCCCACCTCAATGTATTTTTTTTAAAAAAAAAAGCCCAACTGTCCAGCTTCAGAGACGCTGGACGTCTCTGCCAAAAGAAAAAGAAAAAGGGAAGGCTTTAGGTGGGCCGGCTCATTCAGGCCCCACCTTGATGTATGGGTACAATCCAAGCCATCCATCCTCTTACCGACCTCATTTTAGCCATTGAGTAGAAGAATGGGCCTGATCTGAGCATCTGGTGGGCCATAGCATAGGGAACTTTAGTGGTTACCCTTAAAAACATTTCCTGATGATTCTATGCATCCAAAAATCTCAAACTATGGACTTATTTCGCTTGTTAGGAGCCGTAGAGTCTCATAGATGGGACGGATTTCTCGGATATGGGCCCCACACTCAAAAATCCTCAAATCAGAGGTTTTTTTTTTTAAAAAAAACAGCATAAGAGGCAGCGCCTGCTGCCTCTGACACAACAACAGTAGCAGCTGCACGCAGATCGGGAGGACGACGAGCAACCCCATGGCTACTGCTGTGGGCCCCACCATGATGTGTAATTTTCCATCCAGTCCGTTCATTTGATAGGCCCCCTCCTAAGGTGGGCCCCCACCAAGTTTCAGCCACACCCAAGACTCACGTGGCCCACATCATTGGAAACAGTGTTGTTTAAGCGTCTACCATTAAGATCTGTTTTGGGTCCACAAAATTTTCAGATCAAGATGAAATTTGTGTTTTCACTTCATCCAGGTCTGGGTGACCTTATGAAAGGATTGGATGGCATGCAAGCATCGAGGTGGGCCCCACATGGGACCCACAGTGATGTACGTGTCTTATATCCACCGTCCAGGTGAACAGTGGAAGCCCACCTGATATTTGTGTTGCTCTCACCGTCCAGCGGACGGTGGAGCTGGAGCCCACGGGGGCGTGTGTGTGCATACATGCGCATGTGTGTAAGTGTGGCAGTGTGTGCGCGTGTGTGTGCTGTATGCATGTGTGCAGCGTGTGTATGTGTATATATATAATGCTGTATATATTATATATATAATGCTATATATATTATATATATAATTTGTATATTATATTCTTGATGGTGGGCCTTCATGTGGGCCCCTACCCTTGGTGCAGATGTTGCATCCAATCTGTCCATCCATTTTAAAAGCTCATTTTATGAAACGAGTTGAAGAATGGGCTAGATCCATAGTCCGAGTGGACCCCATCTTAGCATGTTATAAGGTCCATGGGATTAGGCCCATTTGATACATTTCAAGGCCTATGGGTTTAGGACCATTGATTTATATAAGGCCTATAGGATTAGGCCCATTTGATATGTATAAAACCCATGGGACTGGACGCACTTTGATGTATTCTAAGGCCTATGGGATTAGGCCCATTTGATAGGTAAGGCCCAGTCGGTGTGGCCCATTTGATATATATAAGGCACATGGGTCGAAAATCATTTGAAGTAGTCTAAGGCCCACGGGTTATGACCCATTGCAATGCACATAAGGCCCATTGGTGCGGCCCATTTATGTGGCCCATTTGATGAATAAAAGGCCAATATGATATGTCCCATTTGATACATTTAAGGCCCAATGGGACGTACCTAAAGTCCATTGCAATGTGTGATCCCAATGCGGATTATGTAACGATGTTTACGACGATCGTGCCTTAGGAGCAATGTTGGTTTGACGTCCACATTGCGAGTGTAATGTTGGTTGGATGTCCATGTTACGACTCTCCTTAGGACCCATTGTTAGGCCCGTACTTATTATGTATAGGCCGTCTAGGCCCATCTGCTTTGTAAGGACAATGCATTACCTTATCACATGTTTAGTATAATTCCATGACTCATGATCATACGCATCATATGTATGCTTGATATGGTAAGTGACTGATCATAGCATATACCTTTGGGCAGACTATTTATGGGACCCCGATTAGGTGGTGTTGCCCTGCATGAGCGCACGATACGCGCAGGATTTGCTGCATGATTAGATAGTGTGATTCATGCATTTCGCATTGTGTGACATGGTTACTGTACGCCCTAGCCACATTGGGGTCGTAGCCTTCACAGATGTCTTGTGGTTGGCAGGATTGGATACAGAAAATTTTATTCTACATGGGGTGCTATAGATATCCCTGGGTGAAAGTCCCTAAACCCTTATGGTACCGAGAGGTTGCTCCAACGTCTAGACCGAGTGGTAGATGAGCATTGAGTATCGATTACCAGATGGCTGCGCTCTCCACTCTGTCATGGTCGGTTGGAAGGGGGTGCGGCCTTACCCGCCCGAGTGTAGGGGGCAATGCTAGGCTGAGTCTGACTAGCTCGAGAAATGGGTCCGCTATCGATGAGTCGAGCCCAATATTGGCAGACAGATAGTGAGGTCTCTTCCACTTACCTTATTGCGTGCGATGAGGCGACGATCTTATTTAGAGTGCACTAGACCCCGGTGATATCTCAGATTTGAGCTGTATTGATATGTGAACTTAGATGAGGATTATATGCTTGACTTGCATCTTGCATCGCATAGCCTTGGTACGACTCATGATATTATGGACCCATCTACATATTCCGCATTACTCTGATATTGCATGATCATATTACTACCTTGCGCACATACTTTCACCACCCTCTAAGCTTTCTATAAGCTTATGCATGACCTTTGCGTGCAGGTGACGTTGGGGCGCAGCAGCGCTGAGGAAGGAGTGCTTTGCAGATTATCTTGAAGTTTTGTTCATCATCGTTGTATTTCCTTTTATGCTTATTGTACTTGTAAAGTTTTTTATCATAGTGAAAATGTAATGGAGTTCTTCGTTGTTGTTTGTGGGTTATGCCTTTGGTTATGCTTATTACGAATCAAACTGATGTTGAAAATCCTCCTCGTAGCATTCCAGGATCGGAACCTGGCGAATGGGAGCTGGGAGCCGAGAATGGGGTTCTACGGAGGCTGTCGGTGCCGGATTCGGCAACCGAAAATTTTGTGAGCCCAGTTTCTGAGTTTGGGGCGTGACAAAAGTTCCTTTATTTTCATTTCCCGAGCTATCTCCATCCTGATGATGAGAGCCTTATATTCTGCTTCATTATTCATACAAGTAGTACCCAACGTGAAAGAGTAAGGCAACAAGTCACCTCGAGGAGTAATAAATATCACTCCTACACCTACTCTTAATGTTCGGGATGTGCCATTGAAATACCTTTGCCACGGTTTTTGTGACTCGATTATCATAACTTGTTCATCGGCTAAATTGTCGCTAATGGTTTCACTGTCAGCTACGGGATGAGCTACCAAGAAATCTGCCATATCCTGTCCCTTAACTGCTTTTGCTAGCTTGTAAGTGATTGTATATTCTAAGAGCAATAACATCCATTTGGCCAATTTTCCTGAAAACATCGGCCTTATTATTAAGAATTTTATGGGATCCGCTCGCGAGATTAAAGTTATATCATGAGAAAGGCAGTAGTGTCTCAGTTTCTGCAGTGCAGATATTAGCGCCAGACATATTTTTTCAATCAGAGAATAATTACATACCACACCTATCAGAGTTCTACTTAGGTAATAGAGTGTAATTTCTTTTCCGTATTCATTCACCTGGGCCAATAGAGCTCCCAATGGATTTTTCACCACGGATATGTATAAAATGAGTGGTTCACCTTTCATAGGAGCTACCAATAATGGAAGATATTTCAGCAGTTCTTTTATTGAATCGAATGTATTCTAACAGGACTTGTCCCAAAAAAATTCTGTCCCTTTCTTCATTAAATGAGAAAATGGCTGACATCTTCCTGCCAAATTTTAGATAAATTGGTGAATATACGTTAATTTCCCTTACAGACTTTTCAGTTCTTCTAACGTCTTTGGTGGTGGCATTTCTTGGATGGCTTTAACTTTTCCTGGGTCAACTTCGATTCCTCTGTGTCTAACGACAAAGCCGAGAAATCTTCCTAATGATACTCTGAAGGCGCACATGGCTGGATTCATTTTCAAATATTTCTTTCTGAGTCGACGGAAGACTGAAATTACATACTCGCGATGCTCTTTACGATCATTTGATCTTACTACGAAATCATCTACGTAACATTCGACATATTTATGCATCATGTCCTGAAAAATATTCTGCATCGCTCTCTGATACGTTGTGCCATAATTTTTAAGACCTAGCGACATAACCTTGTAGCAATAGATTCCTAACAAAGTTCTAAATGTTGTTGCTTCTTCATCCTCCGGAGTCATTCTTATTTGATTATAACCAGCGTATCCATCCATAAAGGACATTATAGCATATTTCGTTGTGCTATCAATTAGTAGCTCAGTTATTGGCAATGGAAAATCATCTTTCGGGAAAACTTCTTTTAAATCTCCGAAGTCAACACATACCCTAATCTGTCCACTCTTTTTCTTCACTGGGACAATATTTGATATCCATTTACAATATTTAAACTCTCTAATGAATCCAACCTTTATCAGCTTATTGACCTCTTCCTCTATCAGGGGGATTTGGTCTTGATGAAATCACCTCTGTGCTTGCTTAATCGACTTCTTATCTTTGGAGATATTTAACTGATGCATTGCTACCAATGGCTCCAGGCCTGACATCTCCACATATGTCCAAGTGAACACATCCTTATTCTCTGTTAAGAGTTGAATATATTGATTTTTTTTTCTTGTTTGGGGAGACTAGTGCTTATAAATGTATTTTGTGTCTCTTCTTCCGTGCCTAGATTTACTTCTCACAAACTATTGATTGTCGATTACCCCCTGTCTTCTATCTGGTTTAGAGCTATCTCAGGATGTTTTATTACTTTAGAATCTGTTTCTTTTATTTTTCTGACCGTAACCATGTTCACTGAAGATTCTACTCCCAATCCTCAAAATTTCTCCCGCCTTTTCTGGTCGACTCCAATCAAAACTTGAATTCATTTGCCATTATTTAGACCAATCGAATCTTCGTAATCAATGCCCATACTTTTCATGATTTTTTCACTGGCCGGACTGTACTTTTCAAGATCTTCGGATGTCAACTTTCCATATGCAAAGCCATTATTGGCTCTCTCTTGCTTTCTTTCTTCTGAAGGGGTGTAGAATTCAATTACTTATGGGTATTTCATAATATGCTAGAGTGAAATCTCTTCGGGACATTCGAGAATGGTTTGCTTCTTTCAGCATATGGCAGCGGTATTGTGTAGTTCAACTGTAAAACTTCCAATCGTTTGGGTGATAATGTAACACCCTGAAAATCGGGGGTCGTGTATAAACCCAACTCCCGAGTTCCAGATCGTCACTTATGCAAAAAAAAATGATTATGATTCGATGTTGTCTGAGTTAAAGCATTCACATGAGTAAAAGTATACCAAAACTGCAATTCATACTTCAGATTCAGTGATAAAAGCAAGCGAAAGACTAAAAGATATACATATCACTGTATGGAAAACAAAATAGATCTCAACTGTCTACAAAGTATGAATACATCTCTGAGTCTCATATACATGTAAATAAACAAAAATCAAATGTCAAAATAGTCTCACTGAGTAGTCCCACCAATTCAGGCCACCTAAACAAAGCCGTCGTGGTACTGCATATATGAGAACTCGTCCTGGTCCTCATCATAGTCTGGCTCTGCCTCCTAAATCGCTGCCTCACCTGCATCTAAGACAGGGTCTGGTGGGTGTTGCAAACACCATCCCGTAACATGGGAGTGAGTAGCTAACTCAGTGGAATAATAGAGCAAAGATTAGCATGTTCTCAAATCAATCATGTGATAATAGTAAAGCAGTAAATCAAACATTCCTAATACTGTTGTTAATGTAATATGACATGACATGATGGATGCCCTCACCAACATTCTCCCTCATATGGCAACATCTACGTCCGCGGCATGCTTGCGTACCGCTTAGTGTTCCACATCTTCCAGTCACATGCAATGTGATGTTGATATGATTACCGAGTTATTATTAGTCCTTTTCATACAGCAATATTGGGAAACTAAGGTACTTCCCTTATATCAATCCCAACACAGATCCTGTCTAGGGTCGTCACTCCTAGTAATCTCATACGATGTATATTTTATAGGTCGCTGCAAGGGCTGCCAGGGCTGTTGCTTGCACTCGTTGCACCGCTCCCCCATCACCTTATCAATACAGGCCTACTGTACTCTCACTGCTACGGAAGGGTCGTCGCCTCCCGTAGACTCAGAATACGCTCGCGGTCACTACAAAGGACTCGTCGCCTCCCGTAGACTCAGAATACGCTCGCGGTCACTACAAAGGACTCGTCGCCTGATCAGTGTAGGCCGACAGCAAGAATATAGTGTCCCATATCACCATAATCTGCTCACAAGTCATAGGTGCTCACTAGTCATTACGAGGAGGTTTGTGGCCCCAGCGTAGGCCGACAGCTCGACCACGGTATCCCATACCACCATGCCCAGCTCATGAGTCTTTATGGATCAAGGTACCATGGTTAATAGGGTTTACAGTGGTAAGTTCAGTACCCTAGGTTCAAGTAGTTATGACTCATACAAGGTGAACATACAATGGCCAGTCGGGTTACTTGACGGGCTCGACTAGCACGAGCGTATCTCAAGTCGAACGACATGAAGTGCATAAAACACCTCGTGTGGCCTAACCACTACCGCCAACTCCAAAACACGACTCGCGTTCATCGACGCGTCGTTCGTTGCAAAGATAAGCCAACCACGAATTTACTTGGTTGCCGACTGCCTAGACTAGGTATAGTCCCAAACAATTATAAATCCACATCAGCAATCATATAAGAGTAATGAAAATGAAATACAACAATGTGAGCATGTTAACACATGTTATAACATACAACTTAAGTAAATCATCTAACACATACATTTCATACATATAATGAAATCATGCATATAGCCAATATGTAGGAAATCATTTACATCAGCATATTATTTGAGAATTCAATCTCAAACTAGTTCATAACACCATTTAATTCAATACATACTAATACAAACATTTATACAAACACTTAAACTACACACTTAAGTCTACATATAGTATGTCAACTCAAAGTGTGCATTTAGGCGAATCTCTTCGCCAAACTAATTATGCACGCATTCCTAATATCCTAATGCGACAAGAAGCCATGTCAATCACATCAGAAAAATATGGATGAAAACAGTATTCCCTACAAATGACTAAAATGCCCTAAATCTCATATTTTTCGTCTGCTTACGAAACAGGAAACGGACAGCATGTTGTACATGTCAAACGGCGTTGCTGTCGATAATCTACTATTAAACGACATTGAAAGCGTTGAAAATAGTCAATCAAAGCATCTAAAACCTGCACCTTTTATCCTAGGAGCGTATTGATTCGAACGGAGTGTATACGCTTCGTCTACGGTGAACAGGCAACCTAACATACAAGATCTGTAAGCTACTTTGCTATGGAAATGATGGAACCTCAAATCAGAAAGTATTTAGGGTCTTTTCTTACCTAGAAATGCAGTGTAATCACCGGAAAAGTGATTGAGGTGCGTTGCTTAAGCACGTGCAACACGTAGTGTAAGCAGCAGGAAATTCTCTCCCACTCTCTCTCACAATCTCTCACCTTTTCTCTCACACCAGCTACGGTTTCTAGCAAATTCAGATGGGTGAGAGAAGTGAGGGTTTAAGCTCCTTTTATAACCTAAAACATGCCCAAAATAGGCTTGGGAACAATGTTCACTTGATGCCTAACCAAATCGGAGCTGTTTCGGTCCAAAAAGACATTTCTGGAGGTCCCCTGGCCGAACGCGATCGGACTCAAGCTCATGCACGTCAGATGTCACTCACATCCCATTTTCAGACCAGTAGTGTTTGTAGATTGCATGTGGCGGTCCAGTTTCAGTTCAGCGGTCACCGCACGTAGATCAGGTCTACAAGTCTCATGATATAAAATAGAAATTTTTTCTGATCCAAGGGTGTAATTTGGCTAAATTCTGACGGTCAGAACGCTCAATACTGATGCGTCAAGTTGTGTGCCAGATTTGAATTTCAAATTTCAAATCTAACCCTATTCTCACTCTCTTCACTCCAGGCTCAATGAAATAGCCTATGAATGTCGGTTGGACTTGATTTTTGAAATGATTGTCAAGTCTAGCTAGGCGGTTATAACAGTCTAAGATTGTAGGTATCAGACTTTCGACGCGCAGTCTAGATCGAATATAAAGTTTCAAAGAGGTCCTGAGAATAAACCGGTTTAGAGTTTGATCCGAGGTTTCAGAGTATTATTGCGTCATTGGTTCTACTCGCTTTAGGTCTTGTAGAACGTATTTAAAGTGGTCAGAGACTATTTCCCAGCTACTCTAGTGTTGCGCTAGCTAACTTACACTTATTTTCTAAAGGAATTAATCCTACGTGATTTCTGGTCGAGTTGGTACTCGAGCCCAAGTACGGATTTTTCCAGGGCATTACAGATAATAACGTCAATGGAGGTTATCCTGGTTATCTCATGCGCTCAGGTACAAAGTAAAATTTCTTTTTCGTGTCCATCATCTCGGATGATTCTACCTTTACAGTCTCTTTTCTTATCATCCTCATATTAGGATTCCTTGAGGCTTTGTTTTCATTGTTCCCCTTTTCGTCCTTATTGGCGAACCCATCATAATAATTGGCGTCGACAAAGAAGGCTTTGGCTTCTGTGTATGGCCTAGCATCGGCTATTACTTTATGTTGCACCCCGTCTTTACAATATTTGAAGCACTAGTGCAAGGTGGAAGGTATTATACCATATTGGTGCATTCACAGTCTTCGAAGAAGGAGGTTATATGTCATTACTGCATTGATGACATGTCAAACAACATTTGTGGTTAACTCTCCTATTTCCAATGTTATTGCAATCTTACTAAGTGCACGCTATCCGGCTTGATTAAAGCCCTGTATCATCATTCCACCAGAGTGTAAATTGGAGCAGCGGTATCACAACTTATTCAATATTTCCAATGGCAATAAATTCACCATAGATCCATTATCTAGCATTATCTGTTTCACCTGTTTACCGTAAACATGACCTACAATCAATAGTGGTCTATTTTGTTCCTTATCGCAGGTTAGGTCGTGATCAGAGACAGAAAACACTTGCATGCAGTCTTCCTATTCCCTGCACTCTACATTTCTCATTTTCATTAGCAATGCTTCTCTAATATCATTGTCAGATAAGGCTTTGATCAGACTTTGTCAATAATCTTCTGATAATCTTAGGGCATCGAAAACACTTAGCCGTGCTGGTATGCCTTTCAGATGACTCACTACATCATAAGCCACTTTTCCCATTTCTTTCTTTTTCGATTTCCTATCACCCTTGTTGCTGGAATTATTCTTGTTTATTTCTTCCCTATCTATTCTAGCCTTCAATTTTGGTGGGCTTGTTACACTTTTTCCTGATCGTAACATGATCATTGTAACTTCCCTGGTGTTTTGTGATGCTCTTTGCTTGTTCTTTCACGATAGTCTTCTCGTGCAGTGAGTACATTCACTGTCACTTTTCTATCTCTTTACTTTTCCTTTCCAATTATTTTCTCATCTCTGTTTATCGTCCTTTGTATTATGCATTTCAACATGTAATAGTTTTCCATCGAATACCCTATCAGACGATGATAGTGATAGAAGTCTCTTGCTCTTGTCTTTAATGACTCCTCAAGGTGCTTGGATGGAGGGAGTTTTATCATGCCTACTTTCAATAACTGATTCATCATAGGGACCATGTCTTCTTTCTCGAACGCGAACCCCTCATGGGAATTTATGATCTGGGTCTTTTATCGTTGAATCTTCCTTTATGGCAGTTTGATTCTTCCTTCCTCTCTGTCTTTTTTCCTCTCATTTCTCTTGCATCATGGTTTTTCTTCTCATGGTTAACTACATTTTTAATCAGCTTATGGGATCCCCTTTTAACTATTTCATAGTTAAATGTTGGCATCTTCCTAATCATCGATTCCAGAACATGCGCCTTCATGGCTAAGTCACGAAAAGTTCTGATATCAGCACTAGTGGGAGCCAATGCGATTCTTGTTTTCATGGAATTCAGGCACATCTTCACCTGTTCTTTCTCTTCTGGAAAGTGCCTGCAAGAAGCTCCCAATGTCTTCCATCTATTTATGAATTTTTTTATGGGTTCTCCTTCTCTCAGTCGTACTGAAGCTAGTTTTGTAATACTGGCATCACGTTCTGATGAGAAGAAGTTTGACATAAATGCATCCTGCATTTGCTCCCAAGTTCTCATCGATCCTAGTGTTAGACTGGAATACCATCAAAATGTTTTACCGATTAAGGAAGACCCGAATAGCTGGAGGAAGTATTGCGGTACTGCAAAGAAGTTCCCCATGCTTGTGATGAAGTGCATTAGATGCTCTTCTAGCGATCTGTCTCCATTAAATTTTTATAAATTAGGATGTTTGAAGTTGATTGGGAAAAGGATGTCTTCCACCTCTCTTGGATACGGTGTCTAGTATCTGAACCTCCCGATATTCTCATGTTCCCTTTCTATCCTAATGGCTTCCTCGATGACCCATCATACTTCTTCTTGAGTTATCACTCTTGCCGCAAGAGCAAAGCTGAGTGATCCCGTTCTTGGTGGCTGGGAGCCTTCGGGCCACTTTTCTTGTCCATTCAAGTTACCCATCATTGGAGGGGCTGTCATTTGAGCTACATTATCCATAAGGATCACTAAGGCTTCCTTAAGATTTTTACAGTTGGTTTATTGAGGCGATGTGGGGCTGGCGACCCTATCGGCAATGACTTACCCTTTTGTGCTTTTGTCCATCGTGTGCCTTTAGTAGGCAGGGCTGGTAAATCATGTGTTGATAACGAAGGAATGGTTTTCAGGGGGTATATTGCTGGAGGGGCAATCTCAGGGTATTTTCTTATCGCATTTCATGTTACTAGTCCCCTGATTCTTTGCAATAATGGGCTTGTTTTGGTAGCCACGATATTTTGGGTTCTCGCCCTCTGACGCGAGACTACAATCTAGTCACCCCCATCTTCTTACTTGATTGGCGAAGTGATTATGACTACATCAGCTACTTGCAATTCCCTAGGTTTGGCTGGCACAGGCTCCTTATGGTGTTGAGTCTTTTTGTCAACGCATTCTATAACAAACCCCATCGCCGTGAAGTAGAAGACTGTCTTATTCTGAATGATCACCATTGAGTGATTGTAGTTTTTCTGAATTTGATTCTGATTTCAAAGAAAAACATGAATTAGTATTTGAATGTGGCTGCATTTTACTTTAGAGATGAAAGGGAGGATGTTCCTGCTGAGAGTCACCATTTTGGCGTCTTTACGACGCCAAATAGTGGTGAAGATTCTTAGTATTGTTCCTAAGTTAATATCTAGTGGAAAGATTCCCTAAGAGACTCGCCATTTTGTTTCGACAAGAAACAAATGCATTGGATTTGGCAGAATTCATTTACTCACTTGTTAAAAAAAGATGAATAAAGAGAATAATCACATTATTCATTTAATCTGGATTCATTTACATCCTTTATCTCCTTTGATTCCAAAGTAAAACATTTACATAATTCAATAAAAATATTAAATGTTTAATATTAGTCTCTGCCACATTTCAAATCCCATTATAAATCTTTAACATAGGAAAATTTTATGTATTGGGATGACGTCCATTCTAATTGATTCCATGCTTCTGAGAAGATTCTTTGATCTTTCAACCCAGACCAAGGTCTCTTTCGATTGATCCCTTCATGATTGTACAATCATCTAAATGTCTCCATAGTAGACTCATCGACAGACTCATCGTGTGCACGTAACAGGCTCATTGTGCGCACAAGGAGTGTTGTGCAGATTGCATGTGCAGGCCACTGGTTGTGCGCTCCCCCCTTTGGTTGTGTGACCCTTTAGCCGTGTGAGCCACTTTGTTGTGCTCTCCATGGGTTGTGCGCCGCACCATAGGTATTGCCAATACCTAATTTCTCCTGAAGTTTTCACCTCTCCTTGCTACTCTGGTTGCTCAAATGAATCATCCATGGTGATAGTGGGGTATTTATAGCCTCTTGCACGTGTGAACTCTCCACCAAACCCATTGTGCGCTAACCCTTTGTGTGGTTGAACCATTATACGCCAACATGGTTTGTGTGCTCGAACCATTGTACGACAACATGCTTTTTGCACTCGTAATGGTTGTGCGCTGTACAATCTCATTCCTTCAGCTATTTTTATTGTGCGTTGTACAACATGTTTAATGGATTAATTCCAACCTTTTTGCAAAAGATCTTCTTTCTCTTCTAATCAACTTTTTATCCCTCAACAATTGCATTGTGCCATAATGTTCAAACCCCTGCAACCGAAGCACCAAAGTTTGTGCTCCCATTTGGTAATGTTAATCTCAACATGATGTAACTTGAATTAAGGCCTATGCAGCGAGGAGATCATGAAGTTATTCCTGAAGAAGATGTCAATATGGATTACATCTTTACAGATTTAGAAGAAACTAATGATATCAATGACTCTGACTTCCAGCCCTCTCAGTTCTCGGAGAGGTTGGATAATTTAAAGAAGAAGGTGGATGACCTGCATGTTTCTCAAGAAATATTACTTCAGACTCAGAAACAACAGATGAAGTACATGAAAAAGTACTTTTATCATTTCAACAGGAGTCTGAGGATTAATTGTGAGACCTGTATCCTAGACTGTATCATTCTGTAGGCTTCCGCGGTCCTCTCGGTCGAATTCAAGTAACCCTCAACCTGTATCTGACATTTGCATGGAATCCTAAGTCAAGTCCTGCATATCGGAGTTAACTCGACTTGAAACTTATATCCTATTGACTGCGTCGTCACCATGGTTCCAATGCCGTGACTTGCGCACCGATCCGATACCTAGGCCAGAAGATGTGGGCCCATGTACATTCTGAAGAAACACCACGCGTTACGAATATCAAGGGAATCTCTATGACCTATCCCATCAATCAATCAATCAAGTACACACCCTATCTCAAATACATCACCCATACCCCATGCCACCTCATCCCCCTCACAAGTCAACGCTCTCTCTTCCTGCCCATTCCTCCTTTACACAAAATTCAAACCAACTCATGCCTTCCCATCCCCTTTCTTACAACACCCACTCCATCCACCTCTTTTCATCCATCACTTCTCTCTCTCTCTCTCTCTCTCTCTCTCTCTCTCTCTCATTCTCTAATAATAACTCTCTAACTCCCAAGAGAAACACCCAATGTCCAAGCTCTTCAAGCTCTCCCAAAGCCAAGTGTGGCCCACTTTCCTACCCTCTCATCTCCCATCTCAACCTTCCAATCTCCATCAACCTCCATCAAGATCGAAGCTAAGGAGCCTAGGAGTCCAAGGAGCTAAAGAAGAAGGTTGATAGGTCGGTGATTCACCGTTGATTTTGAATTCTAGGGGCCACTTTTTGTAAGACCTACTTGATGTATGCATTATATAAGAGAGGGACCCATAGAGGCAGACTCCCTCCATCTCACTGTCTCTCTCTCTCTCTCTCTCCCTCTTTCTCTCTCTTCCCCATATGTTGTGGACCTGTAACACCCCGTACTTTTTAGTACATGAGTGTTATTTTGGAAACTTAACTTAGAGTATACATCGACCAAACTTATGTAAAAGTTCCACCACTTCATTCTAGCCTGAATCCAACCATAGTGTATAGTTGTCACTCCTAGATTGAGTCATCCATTCATTAATCCCCAGGATGAACCATCACACAAGTTAAGAAAACTTATTCATCAGACCTTAATCTACTTGATGGATAAACTAACCATCTGTTTCAGATTATCAAACCTAATCTATAAGATCCACCATCCATTAGGTTATAGACAACCCACATCAAACATGAGATGACCTATTCGATGATTACATGAATTTAACCATCAAATTGAAGGATTAGTCATTGCACATGACAGTTGATGCCTAACAATGGTCACAAGACCCCAAAGCAAAAGATCTGACCATTGGATTATTAAAAATTGTTAGTAGATGATCAAATCAGATAATTCTGATCCACATGAGCTTTGAATCTGGCTGATCTTTAGGCAATTAAGTTAATTTTGATGCCCCAAAGTACATAAATGGAGTGGATTGCACTGAGAGGTACGTGGACCCCACCTACAGACTTGTGCATGTATACAAGACATGCATGCTTGCAGTGCACTGGAATGCACAGCTCAGTCAGAAGAGGCTAACCCGATGCTATTTGAGAAAGAGAGACTTCTCTCTCCTTTCCCTATTTTCACTAGCGACGGAGAATCATCCGTTGTGTTGATTGGTTGACCATCACCACCACTCATCTAGAAGATCTAGACCGTCCATCGTGTAGGCAGGCCCGTTCCAACCAAAACCCTAACCATTTATGGCTGAGCATCCTCACATCTGCACAAAAACTCAATGAAAATTGAGTTACACACTGTGTTTTTCTAACAACAGAAATCTGTTTCTAGTTGTCAGGTTGGCAATCCATGTACTTCCACCCCTATCCGTCCTAGTCGTTCATTTCGAATGATCTCAGCCATCAAAACCAACTACGTGGATTAGGGTTGAGTAAGAAACTGGTGTTGCATACAAATAGGAAGTTTTCAATTTCCTTTCCCCATCTCTTTCAAAAACAGAAACCCTAGAATCCATCTCAACCATTCCAGTTCAATCCAAATGATATTGGGATGCCAAAATAGCTATCCGAGCCACCCGATTTTGTATCTTCTACAACAATGTATGACACATTGAGAAAATTAACCAATAGCTTCAAACTCGTGAACCACCAGGAAAACCATCTCCGAGCTTCAAAATCACTGTTTTGGAAGCTTCATAGATCGAATCTGAGTCATTCAGAAGTAGTAAAATCGATAAAGATGCATCCAATTGAAGAATGTCATGAAAGCTCCATCACCTTCCTCGTCAAACAACACTAGCTGTCGATCTCCTTTCAACCATCGATTGCAGATCTGTTTCATCCATTAGGTAGCCCATGTATGCTACCTTTAATCAACAATGGCAGCCCCAAAATAGATTGCAAGCATAATTGATGTTTTCCTATCCAAGACAATAAACAGATTTGAAAGCAAGTGGTGTGCGAAGCCTGCTGTCGAGTCACTCAACCCACCTAAACTGAGTTAAGTCCTACTGTGTTTGGCATCTGTAATGGACGTAGATGGAAGATAAATAAATAAAAAAGGAAGGAGGGTTGATAAGAAGAAGGAGAGAAGAAGATGGAAGGAGGGAGTTTGCACAGTCAGTCGTCTTCCACACTAAGTCAGCTCAGTTCGGTCCGAGTCTGGGTCAAGTCCAAACCCATCCATGTTGAGAAAAAGAGAGAGAGAGAGAGAGAGAGAGAGAGAGAGAGAGAGAGAGAGAGAGAGAGAGAGAGAGAGTAAGAGAGTAAGAGAAAGAAGTAGAGAAGAGGGAGAAGAAGAATGAGTGGTGCGGCTACTATTGTCGCACCAAGTTGAGTTGAGTCGGGTTGGACTGCCACCGAGTCTAACTGCCTTAACTCAGTCCGAGTTTAGACCAATGGCAGACCTTACAAACATTCAAAAATAGAGGGAGAAGAAAGAAATCAAAGTGGTAAAGAAAGAGAAAGAAGAAAAGAAAAGAGATAGAGAAGGAAGGGGAGTGAGTCAAGCTGAGTTGACACAGTGAGTCGACCCACCGTTCCAAAGTCGAATCTGGCCTAGCGTGGCTCGAGCCAGTTCAGCTTAACGTGTGTCATTGCAGCAAGAGAATGGAAGTAAGTCATGGAAGAAGCGATACCAATGCCCTTTAGGTGTAACGCCTCGAAAAAATTCGTACAGAGACCTGAATACCAACTCGATCAGAAATCACTTAGGATTAATTCCTTTAGAAATTAAGCGTAAGTTAGCTAGCGCTATGTTAGGTTAGCTGTGAAATTAGCACTGATCACTTTAAATATGTTCTGTAAGACCCAAAACTTGTAGAACCAATGACGCTACAATACCCTGAAATCTAGGATCAAACTCTAAACCCATTTGCTCTCAGGAACCCTTTGAAACTTCGTATTGGATTTAGACTGCGCGTCAGAAGTCTGATATCTATAATCTCAGACCGTTAGGACTTCTTAGATGGACTTGAAAATCATTTCAAAAATCAAGCCCAACCGATGTTCTGAGGCTATTTCATTAAGCCTGGAGTGAAGAGGGTGAGAAAGAGGTAAAGATTTAGAAATTTAATTCAAAATCTGGCACGTGTCATAGCGCGTTATTATTAAGCGTTCTGACCGTCAGAATGCAGCCAAATTTCACCCTAGGATCAGAAAAAATTTCTCTTTCATGTCATGAAACTTGTAGACCTGATTTAGGTTCGATGACCGCTGAACTGAAACTGGAAAGCCACGTGCGATCTGGGAACTCTACCGGACTGGAAACTTGATGTGTGCTAGATCTAGTATCCATGAGCTTAAGTCCGACCGCGTTCAGCCAGGGGACCTCCCGAAACGTTCTTTTGGATCGAAAAAGCCCTGATTTGGTTATAACCCAAGTATACCCTTGTCCCAATTCTATTTAGGTGAGGTTTTAGCCTATATAAGGGCTTTAAATCCTCTCATATCTCTCCCATCAGAATTTGCATTAAACCTTAGAAAGAGAGAGTGAAAGAGAGATTTTGAGTGAGTTGTGGGAAAGAATTCCTGCCACCTGCTCCAGCTTTTGCACGTACCAAAGCACCTCATTCAAATCACTTTCCCGATGATTCCAACTCACTTCTAGGTAAGAAAACCCTAACCTATAGCTGTTTTAAGGATTCTTTCAATTCAAATATCGAAATAGCTTATGTATCTTGTGCTTTAGGTCGCCATAACACCATTGACGAAGCATAGACGTTCTATTCGAATCGATACGCATCTACGGTGAAAGGTGAGGATTTTAGACCCTTAGATTGACTGATTTCAAAGCTTTCAATGTCGTTTAATAGTAGATTATCGACAAGAATGCCGTTTGACATGTAGAACATGCTGTCCATTTTCCATTTCGCATACGTACGGTGAATATGAGATTTAGGATATTTTAGTCATTTATAGGAAATACTGTATACGTCCGTATTTTGCTGAAATGATTGTCATGGGTATTTGTCGTGTTATGATATTAGAAATGTGTGCATGATCTGTTTGGCGAAGAGATTCGCCCTAATGCGCACTTTGGGTCGACATACACTATTTGGACAAAAGTGTGTAGACTAAGTGTTTGTATTAATGTATTGAGTAAATGTTGTTGTAGACTAGTCTTGAGATTTAATTCTCAATCAATATGATGATATACATGATTTCCTCCATGTTGTTATTGAATTGATTTCCTTATATGTATGGAATACATGTGTTTTGGTTGATTTGCTTACGTTGTATGTTATAACATGTTACTAACATGCTTGGATTGTTTGCATTTCATTTCTATTACTCTCATATGTTCGCTGATGTAAACTGCAAGTGCTTGGGGCTATAACCTAGTCCAGGCAGCCAGTAATGGATTAAATTCGTGGTTGGCTTCAATTTTCCACGAAGGACGCGTCGATGAACTTGAGTCATGTTTTTGGCAGACGACAGTGGTTAGGCCACATGAAGTATTTTATGCACTTCATGTCGCTCAGCTTGAGATGCGCTCGTACTAGTCGAGCTCGTCAAGCAACTCGACTGACCGTTGATTGTTCACCTTGTATGAGTCATAACTGCTTGAACCTAGGGTAATGAACTTACCAGTGGAACCCCTGATAACCATGGTACCTTGATCCATAAAGACTCATGAGCTGGGCATGGTGGTATGGGACACCGTGGTCGAGCTGTCGGCCTACGCTGGGGCTATAAACCTCCCCGTAGTGACCAGTGAGCACATTTGACTCGTGAGCTGATTGTGGTGGTATGGGACACTACATTCGAGCTGTCGGCCTACTCTGATTGGTGACGAGCATTTTTTAGTGACCTCGAGCGTATTCTGAGTCTACGGGAGGCGACGACCCTTCCGTAGCGACAAGAGTACATTAGGCCTGTATTGATAAGGTGATGGGGGAGCGGTGCAACGAGTGCGAGCAACAGCCCTGACAGCCCTTGCAGCTACCTATAAATGTAACATCGTATGAGATTACTAGGAGTGACGACCCTAGACAGGATCTGTGTTGGGATTGATATAAGGAAGGTACCTTAGTTTCCCAATACTACTGTATGAAATGACTAATAACAACTCGGTAATCATTATCCATATCGTACTGCATGTGCCTGGAAGATGTGGAGCACTGAGGAAAGAAAGCATGCCACGGACGTAAGATGGTGCCGCATGAGGGAGTATGTCGGTGAGGGCATCCATCATGTCATTTCATGCTTGCATTAACAACAGTATCTAGGAATGTCTGATTGGCTGCTTTACTATTATCGCGTGATTGATTTGATAACATGTTAATCTTTACTCTATGATTCCACTGAGTTGATCACTCACTCCCACGTTACGGGATGGTGTTTGCAACACATACCAGACTCTGTCTTAGATGCAGGTGATGAGGTGATTCAGGACTTAGAGCTGGACTTCTACGAGGACCAGGATGAGTTCTCGTATATGCAGTTCGCTGACGGCTTTGTACAGGTGGCCTGGATCAGCGGGACTTGCTAGTTGGACAGTTATATGACATTTTGTTTTTGGTTTGATTAAAGTATATGTGACTCAGAGATGTATTCATACTTTGGAGACAGTTTGAGATTATTTTGTTTTCATACAGTGATATACATATCTTTCAGTCTTTCGCTTGCGTTTTATCACTGGATCTGGAGTATGAATTACAGTTTTGGTATAATCTTACTCATGCGAATGCACTAACTCAACCCACATTGAAGCATAAGCATATTTGTTGCATAAGTGATGGTGTGGAACTCGGGAGTCGGGTTTTTACACGACCCCCAATTTTTAGGGTGTTACAAGTTGGTATCAGAGCATGATTTGGATTAAACCGGACCTAGGTTATGGCCACGTGACGTACGCTGTCGCCCCTTTTGACTTAGGTGGGTGCGAGAAAAACTTAGAAACACTCGTAGGACTTCAGTTTCGCTAATTGGCGAAGTTCACTCAAACCGACCATTTTGATCGAGTCCGTGTGCATCCGTGGTCGCATGAAACGACCCCGGACCACTTCTAGATCATTTTTGGTCGGGTCTAGACTTCTCTGGACTCAATCCCAGTTGGCAAAAATCGCTATAAGCGAATATGCAGCCGTTGACACCCAAAATAACCCGAATTGGATCGAAATGGAGTGGGGGGCCCACCCATGCTGATCTAGTATGATCCAGGGTGGGACCCATATCAATTTTGGGCCCTTAGGGTAGGGGGACCCAGCCCAGATGGCCGGGCATCACCGAGCATGAAGTCGGTCGGCGAGGACCTCGCTGGTTCGGGGAGGCCTCGCTGTACAGTGGGCCCCACTCAGGCCGGGCGTCGGGCCGACGCACTTTGGTGGGTAGGTTACCCCCCCTACATGTGGGCCGTCCCTTAAAACCCTCCCAATCTACCACCTCCTTCACAAAAACGCCTCCCAAGTTCTCCCTTCTCACATTTTTTGCTGCCTCCCCTCCCAAATCCCATTTCAGACCACCTCCATTCTCGTTTTCTACCTCAACCGACGCTACTCCATCACTCACAGCCATACAAGCTCCCTTCTCTCTCCATTCTCATCGTTTGGAGCTCTCCCATCCTCCATAAAGGCTAGAAATCGTGTAAGCCTCCATTCCAACCCATTGCCCTCTTTTCCCTTTGCAATCTTAACATTTGGGGTCCTATTTCCTTCATTTATAGGACCTAAATTTTTGTTATCTCATTAGGTCAGCCCTATCTCCCCATTTCCTCCATTTTTCATGGCTTTTGTAGAGGCTATTTTAGCCTTTTTCTCCCTTTCCACCATCCTCTCTCTCATGGGAAAGAGGAAGACCGCCGTAGATGAAGCTGGACCTAGTCACCCTTCACGTTCGAGGAAGCCGAGAGATGGCGCCGCTAGCTTAAGTGCCGCTGCTAGTCCAAGTATTGGGAGAGTGCTACATACGAAGCGGGATTTGGATCTCCATGCTCACATAGGAAGAGCACTGTTGGCAGACTTGGCCCATGGTGCGTATACTGATCGTAAGGTTCTGTTTGAGGCGCATGTGGATGAGCGACTCTTTGCTGAGTTTCTGTTATTTGAGTGCATCAAAGCTGTCAGGCGGGGTCCACTCTTTGAAGCCCAGTCTCGTGTGAATGTAAGCACTGTTCGTGCCTTCTATGCTCATATCCGGAACCCTACGTTAGAGCCATTGCAATTTAAGATTCCCTTTGATAGAGATCGGGAAGCCACGATCGATGTTCGGTTGATAGCTCACCTTTTGAACGTGCCTCTTGGCGAGGTACATCCAAGTGCTAAGAATCTGAAGAGTGTTCGTGAGCGAGATCACCGTACCAGGTTCTTATTTGGTGGTTTGGTTCCATGGCAGCATAACAAGAGTCTCTTAGCGTCCCACATGTCGGATGATTTTCTCCTGTTACACCACATTTGCACGTTCAATGTGTATCCCAGGTCAACCAATCGCAGTGAATGTACGCGTCTCATGGTCGATTTCCTATACCAAGTGGGCCAAGGAGAGAATGTGTGCATGGCCACCTTTGTGTTGCGACAGATCGTCCTCATAGTGAAATCGAGAAGAACGTCTGAGTCACTTCCTTTTGGCCGGCTCATATGCAAGATCGCGCTTGAGTTTGCTTACAGACTTGGGCCGAAGTTGCTTGTGCCGATTCACTTCATTGATGAGGCTACAATGAACCAGATGAAGATAGGGCCTCGACAGCGTGAGGCTCAGCTTGATGATGACAGTGAGGGCGAATATGATAGCGAAGAGGATGCTAGTGAAGAAGAAGTTGGGGAAGAAATAGAGGAAGAACTCCAAGAAGAAGAGGAAGAGGAGGCTCAGGATACTGATGAGAGTCCTCCTACTACGACGCGGTCTTCTAAGGATGCTCACATAGCCCGACTTGAGGAGAGTCAGGTTGCTTTGCGACGAAAAGTCCAAGAACTCCGGGCCAAGGTGAAACAAGATCTTGAGGATACCAAGGCCGTCATGAAACAGAAATTTGGCAAGGTGACTCGCACCTTGAAGGCCATCCTGTGTTGTCTGCAGGATAAGGGTGCCCCTCCTCCATCGCCAGACTCGGACTAGTGATTGGGTTTTCAGATGGCCGTAGTTAGTTTGTTTCCTGCTTTCTGTGTGTAAGCCTGAGAAGGCCTAGTAGTTAGTTTATGTTGCAGTTGTAGCTTTGGCTAGCTTAGTTCCCATGTGTTTCTTGTCATGATGCATGTAAGGATATATCTCTTGTATTGTGACGAGTTTTGATTTAATGAAATGCATGGAGTTTCTTCGGCTTGTTATGTGAATGATTGTGTGGTGGTGTATTTGTGCTATTACTGAAACTGACAAGGTTGCGCCCTAATTTCAATATAGGGAATGCCGCCTAAGGCTACACGGAGCACGACACGACTTGCACTGGTTGAGCCTATGGATTGAGTTCCTCCCCAGACTGATGAGCATATAGATCCTGCTATGGGTCTGATTCCTGAGACTGCACATGAGTCTTAGCCTTCTGTAGGTCCTACAGTCGGACCACCACCTTTCACACCGCCTGTCAGAGAGCAGTATCGTGCGTCTTCCTCGACGTAGTATGTGCCCCAGCCTGCTCCACCTCCTGATAGATTTGAGCAGTTGATGATCATGATGCACCAGTAGCATTAGCAGCTTTTGACTACGATTGCAGGGGCCTTAGCCCAGGGTGGCAGTGCGGCTCCACCTGCGCCTTCTGTGCATCCAGTTGAGGATGCTAGGACTTCGGCTCAGGATGAGGATATGGCTCATCCTGCACCATCTGCTTACCCTACGGGGAACACTGCTGATACACGGGGCCTACTTGAGCGATTCCACCGCTTGCGGCCTCCTACTTTTACGGGTTCTCACAGACCCGAGGAGGCCGAGTATTGGCTCGATCGTGTGTCAAAAATTCTGAGGATGCTGCACTGCTCGGAGTCTGAGCAGGTTGAGTTGGCCACTTTTATGTTTGAGCGAGAGGCCAGCTTATGGTGGGATAGCGTATTGCGGACAGTTGCTGCTAGTTACGTCTGGACTTGGGCAGCGTTCGAGTTCCGATTCCATGAGAAATACTATTCCCAGACCTATAGGCATGAGAGGGAGAATGAGTTTTTAAGCCTCAGGCAGGGAGGCATGACAGTTATCGAGTATGAGCATCAGTTTACTGAGTTGGGCAGATACGTCCTGAAGATACTTGCTGACGAGTAGATGCGCATACGATGATTTTCTGAGGGCTTACGATCGGACATTCGGTCGAAGATGTGTTGTGTCAGCATACCCTTATATGCAGAGCTGGTACATATGTCCATGAGGGCAGAGCAGGATGTTGATCGACTTGCGTGATCTCGTGGCCCTGTGGTTGCTAGGCCACGACCAGATATGCAGGACAGGCCATTTCTTGGCAAGAGGCCTCGCATCGACCCTCCTCCTAGGGCTACAACGCCAGTACTTCCGATGAGGTGCCACGGTGTGTCATGTACTTATTGTGGGAGACCGGGCCACACTGTGGAGAGCTGTTTCGCTCGGATGAGAGACAGCGGGTTTTCGCCACCGCAGAAGATCGACCGTCCTCGCCCACAGGCATTTTCTGCTCCACCTTTACGGTTGATTCTTGCACATCCTTCTTTTAGACCTCCCGCACCTCAGTTCAGGCCACCTCAAAGGCCCATGGTACCGCGGCCGAACCGTCCACAGCAGGCTCGAGTACATGCATTGACAGTAGAGGCATTCGAGACAGGCTGTTTAGCCCTTGGCCTTCGAGGTCACCGCCCATATTGGTGGTACTCCTATACTTGTAATGGTGGATACAAGATCCATGATTTCATTGATATCGCATTCCATAGTCAGGCGCGTTGGGCTATCGACTATTCGGATGGATGGGGTGCGAGTTCTTACAGCGCACGAGACCTTTTCTGATGCCACCATGAAGTGTGAGGGTTGTTTGGTAGATCTTGGGGGCAGGACGATGGCCCTTGACCTTGTCGTCGACCCCTCTCTCTATTATCTCGACGTCATTCTTAGCATGGATTGGCTGACTGCAGGGAGGGCCGAGATTGACTGCGAGACCCGTATGGTGACAGTCTACGAGCCGGAGGCCACTCCCTTTTCATTCTCAATGCAGATAAATCTCCCCTTCCGAGTACTTAGCTACTCTTCTTTATTGAGGGATGTGGATGCCGCAACACTTGAGCGCACGCCAGTAGTTCGTGACTTTGAGGATCTGTTCAAAAAGATTCCTGGGTTGCCACCTCAACAAGAGATTGATTTTACTATCGATCTAGTACCTGGTCCCACGCCCGTCTCACTACCAACGTATCGCATGGCTCCGTGTGAGATGGAGGAGTTGAGGAAACAGATTGATGATCTGTTGGAGCTTGGCTTCATTCGACCGAATGTGTCTCCTTGGAGAGCACCAGTACTGTTTGTGAAGAAGAAAGATGGTTCAATGCGATTATGTATTGATTATCGCAGGCTGAACCAGATTACGGTGAAGAATAGATACCCCTTGCCCAGGATTGATGACCAGTTTGATCAGTTGAGAGGGGCACAGTACTTCTCGAAGATTGATCTTCAGTCAGGGTATCACCAGTTACGCGTCAGGGATGAGGACGTGCAGAAGATAGCTTTCAGGACCAGCTTTGGCCACTACGAGTTCCTCGTGATGTCGTTCGGTCTTACGAACGCACCAGCCGTGTTCATGGATTTGATGAATAGAGTATTTCGGCCATTCCTCTATCGATTTGTCATCATGTTCATAGATGACATTTTGGTATATTCCAGGAGTAGAGAGGAGCATGAGGAGCACTTGCGATTGGTCCTGGATACACTGAGACAACATCAGTTGTTCGCACAGTATAAGAAGGGTGACTTTTGGAAGCAGGAAATTAAGTTCCTGGGACATGTGGTGTCCAAGGATGGGATGGTAGTTGACCTGGCTAAGGTAGCTGCGGTGCAGGACTAAGAGCAGCTTGTTTATGTCACTGAGGTGAGGAGTTTCTTAGGTTTGGCAATCTACTATAGACGTTTCATTCGAGATTTCTCGAAGATCGCCAAAACTTTATCTCAGTTGACACGGAAGGATGTGAAGTTCACCTGCAACGAAAAGACAGAGACAGCTTTTCAGGAGCTGAAGGACAGGTTGACGTTCGCCCCTGTGCTAGTATTGCCAGAGCAAGGGGTTAGATACACGATATACACTGACACGTCTAGCATTGGTCTGGGTTGTGTCCTTATGCAGAAGGACAGGGTAATTTCGTATGCCTCGAGACAATTAAGGAAGCACGAGGAGAATTACCCTAAACATGACCTTGAGTTGGCAGCCGTCATTTTTGCATTGAAGCTCTAGATTACCTCTATGGAGAGGAGTTCGAGCTCTTTTACGACCACAAGAGCCTCAAGTACATATTCACGCAGCGGGACCTGAATATGAGGTAGCGGCGATGGATGGAGACTTTGAAGGACTTTAAGTTCGAAGTTTCCTACCATCCTGGCAGGCGAACCTTGTGGCTGATGCGTTGAGCCGCAAGAAGGCAATAGAGTTTACGGCTTCGCTGATGGTTACCGAGTGGGACATGGTTGAGTTTTTGCGAGACTTTGAGAAGAAACTCACTGTGGAGGAGCCATTTGAGTTCATCGCATATGTTCAGGTGCGATCTCTTATCGATGACAGGGTCATCACGGTGCAGCGGGATGATGCGCTTCTAACTGAGCTTCAAGAGCAGGCTAGTGATGATATAGACGTTAAGTGGTAAGTTGGAACGGATGGGGGCTTACGTTATCTTGGCTGCCTACGCGTCCCAAATATCCCCAACTTGAGACAAGAGATTCTCGAGGCTGCGCACAATTCTATACTTGCGATGCATCCGGGCAGCATAAAGATGTATCGCAACGTGAAGAGGACGTATTGGTGGGATGGTATGAAGACCCACATCGCAGAGTTCGTGTCCCGTTGTCTCACTTGCCAGCAGGTGAAGGCAGAGCATCGCCGACCTCCTGGTCTCCTTCAGCCTATGCTTATAGCTGAGTGGAAGTGGGACTTCATCTCTATAGACTTCATTTCGGGACTGCCGAAGATGAGGAAGGGACATGATTCTATTTGGGTGATTGTCAACCGTCTGACAAAGTCGGCGCACTTCCTACCGATCAGAGTTACGAACTCTGCAGACGAGTTATCCAGGATGTATATCAGAGAGATAGTGCGTCTGCATGGAGTTCCCTTAGAGATCGTGTCAGACAGAGACACGTGCTTTACTTCTATTTTCTAGACTCGCATTCAGGAGGCTATGAGTGTGAAGTTGAAGTTCAGTACTGCTTTCTACCCACAGACAGACGGACAGACAGAGCAGGTGAACCAGATTCTAGTGGACATGCTGCGGGCTTGTGTGTTAGATTTTAAAGACAGTTGGGATGACTGTCTTGCATATGCAGAGTTCATGTACAACAACAGTTTCCAGGTGAGTATCGGTATGACACCTTATGAGGCCTTGTATAGGCGACCTTGCCTAGCACTGCATTGCTGGGCAGAGGTCGGTGAGCGTAGACTGCTTGGCCCAGAGATAGTGCAGGCAACCTCGGAGAAGATTGACATCATCAGATGCCGGCTTCGTGCAGCGCAGAGCAGACAGAAGAGTTATGCCGATACGAGACGGCGCCCGCTAGAGTTTGCGGTTGGAGATCATGTATTTTTGCGACTTTTCCCTATGAAGGGAGTCCTTCGGTTCTGGAAGAAGGGGAAGCTAGTAACGCGATTCATTGGCCCATTCCAGATTCTTGACCATGTGGGTTCAGTGGTTTATCGTTTGGCTTTGCCTACGCCTCTCGCGAGTGTACACAACGTATTTCATGTTTATATGCTGAATAAATAAGTGCCTGATCCTTCCCATATCATTAGATGGGAGTAGGTGCAGTTAGGTGAAGATGTTACATATATACTGCGACCGGCGCGTATACTAGACAGGAAGGAGCAGGTACTGCATAGCAAGGTCATCCCCCTTGTGAAGGTGTTGTGGACGCATCACTCTGAAGAAGAGGCTACATGAGAGACGGAAGTTGAGATCAAAAAGAACTACCCACAGCTTCGCAAGGAGTACGAAAAGGTACAATTTTTGAGGATGAAATTTATTGTTAAGGGGGGGAGATTGTAACGCCTCAGAAAAATCCGTACAGAGACCTGAATACCAACTCGATTAGAAATCACTTAGGATTAATTCCTTTAGAAATTAAGCGTAAGTTAGCTAGTGCTATGTTAAGTTAGTTGTGAAATTAGCACTGATCGCTTTAAATATGTTCTACGAGACCCAAAACTTGAAGAACCAATGACGCTACAATACCCTGAAATTTAGGATCAAACTCTAAACCCGTTTGCTCTCAGGAACCCTTTGAAACTTCGTAATGGATTTAGACCGCACGTCGGAAGTCCGATATCTATAATCTCAAACCGTTAGGACCGCTTAGCTGGACTTGACAATTGTTTCGAAAATCAAGCCCAACCGATGTTCTAAGGCTATTTCATTGAGCATGGAGTGAAGAGGGTGAGAAAGAGGTAAAGATTTAGAAATTTAATTCAAAATCTGGCACGTGTCGTAGAACGTTATTATTAAGCGTTCTGACCGTCAGAATGCAGCCAAATTTCACCCTTGGATCAGAAAAAATCTCTTTCATGTCATGAAACTTGTAGACTTGATTTAGGTTTGATGACCGCTGAACTGAAACTGGACCGCCACGTACGATCTGGGAATTCTTCCGGACTGGAAACTTGATGTGTGCTGGATCCAGTATCCATGAGCTTAAGTCCGACTGCGTTCGGCCAGGAGACCTCCCGAAACACTCTTTTGGATCGGAAAAGGCCCAATTTGGTTATAACCCAAGTACACCCTTGTCCCAAGTCTATTTAGGTGAGGTTTTATCCTATATAAGGGCTTTAAACCCTCTCATATCTCTCCCATCCGAATTTGCATTAAACCCTAGAAAGAGAGAGAGAGAGAGAAAGAAAGAGATTGTGAGTGAGTTGTGGGAAAGAATTCCTGCCACCTGCTCCTGCTTTTGCACTCACCAAAGCACCACATTCAAATCACTTTTCCGATGATTCCAACTCACTTCTAGGTAAGAAAACCCTAACCTATAGATGTTTTAAGAATTCTTTCGATTCAAATATCGAAATAGCTTATGTATCTTGTGCTTTAGGTCGCCATAACACCGTTGACGAAGCGTAGACATTCTATTCGAATCGATACACCTCTACGGTGAAAGGTGAGGATTTTAGATGCTTAGATTGACTGATTTCAAAGCTTTCAATGTCGTTTAATAGTAGATGATCGACAAGAACGCCGTTTGACATGTAGAACATGCTGTCCGTTTTCCATTTCGCATACGTACGGTGAATATGAAATTTAGGATATTTTGGTCATTTATAGGAAATACTGTATACGTCCGTATTTTGCTGAAATGATTGTCATGGGTATTTCTCGTGTTATGATATTAAAAATGCGTGCATGATCTGTTTGGCGAAGAGATTCTCCCTAATGCTCACTTTGGGTCGACATACACTATGTGGACAAAAGTGTGTAGATTAAGTGTTTGTATAAATGTTTGTATTAGTATGTATTGAGTAAATGTTGTTGTAGACTAGTCTTGAGATTTAATTCTCAATCAATATGATGATATACATGATTTCCTCCATGTTGTTATTGAATTGATTTCCTTATATGTATGGAATACATGTGTTTTGGTTGATTTGCTTACGTTGTATGTTATAACATGTTACTAACATGCTTGGATTGTTTGCATTTCATTTCTATTACTCTCATATGTTCGCTGATGTAAACTGCAAGTGCTTGGGGCTATAACCTAGTCCAGGCAGCCAGTAATGGATTAAATTCGTGGTTGGCTTCAATTTTCCACGAAGGACGCGTCGATGAACTTGAGTCATGTTTTTGGCAGTAACCCAAAGTGTACTAGTCGAGCTCGTCAAGCAACCCGACTGACCGTTGATTATTTAACTTGTATGAGTCATAACTGCTTGAACCTAGGGTACTGAACTTACCAGTGGAACCCCTGATAACCATGGTACCTCAATCCATAAAGACTCATGAGCCGGGCATGGTGGTATGGGACACCGTGGTCGAGCTGTCGGCCTACGCTGGGGCCACAAACCTCCCCGTAGTGACCAGTGAGCACATTTGACTCGTGAGCCGATTGTGGTGGTATAGGACACTACATTTGAGCTGTCGGCCTACCCTGATTGGTGACGAGCCCTTTGTAGTGACCTCGAGCGTATTCTAAGTCTACGGGAGGCGACGACCCTTCCGTAGCGACAAGAGTACATTACGTCTGTATTGATAAGGTGATGGGGGAGCGGTGCAACGAGTGCGAGCAACCGCCCTGATAACCCTTGCAGCTACCTATAAATGTAACATTGTATGATATTACTAGGAGTGACGACCCTAGATAGGATCTGTGTTGGGATTGATATAAGGAAGGTACCTTAGTTTCCCAATACTTCTGTATGAAAGGACTAATAACAACTCGGTAATCATTATCCATATCACACTGCATGTGCCTGGACGATGTAGAGCACTGAGGAAAGAAAGCATGCCGCGGATGTAAGATGGTGCCGCATGAGGGAGTATGTCGGTGAGGGCATCCATCATGTCATTTCATGCTTGCATTAACAACAGTATCTAGGAATGTCTAATTGCCTGCTCTACTATTATCGCGTGATTGATTTGATAACATGCTAATCTTTACTCTATGATTCCTGTAACGCCCGTGAAAAATCCATACTTGGGCTCGAGTACCAACTCGACCCGAAATTGCGTAGAATTCATTCCTTTGGAAAATTTGACTAGGTTAGCTAGTGCAACGTTGGAGTAGCTGGGAAATGGTCCCTGACCACTTTAAATACGTTCTACAAGGCCCGAAGCGAGTGGAACCAAGGGTGCTATAATGCTCTAAAGCCTCGGATCAAACTCTAAGCCGGTTTGTTCTCGGGACCTCCTTGAAACTTTGTATTGGATCTAGACCGCGCGTCGTAAGTCAGATGCCTACCATCTTAGACCGTTATGACCACTTAGCTGGGCTTGGCAATCGTTTCGAATATCAAGTCCAACTGACGATCACAGGCTATTTCATTGAGCCCGGACCGAAGAGAGTGTGAATAGGGACATAGTTGGAATTTCAAATTCAAATCTGGCACACAAATTTGACGCATCAGTATTAAGCATTCTGACCGTCAGAATACAGCCAAATTACACCCTTGGATCAGGAAAAATATCTATTATATATCACGAGACTTATAGGCCTGATCTTGGTGCGGTGACCGTTAAACTGAAACTGGGCCGCCACGTGCGATCTGGGAACCCAACCGGTCTGAAAACTGGATGTGTACTAGATCCAGTATGCATGAGCTTAAGTCCGACCGCATTTGGCCTGGGGACCTCCAGAAATGCCCTTTTGGACCGAAACGGCCCCGATTTGGTTAGGCACCAAGTAAACATTGTTCCCAAGCCTATTTTGGGAATGTTTTAGGCTATAAAAGGGGTTGAAACCCTCACTCCTCTCTCCCATCCGAATTTGAGAGAAGCCCTAGCTTGGGAGAGAGAAAAAGAGTGAGAGATTGTGAGAGAGTGGGAGAGTTCTTCCTGCCACTTGTGCTACGTGTTGCACGTGCTTAAGCAACACTCCTCTACCGCTTTTCCGGTGATTCCACCGCAATCCTAGGTAAGTAAAAACCCTAAATAGTTGTTGATTTGAGTTTTCCTTGTTTCCATAGCGATGTAGCTTATGGATCTTATGTATTAGGCTCCTTACTCGCCGTAGACGAACCATATACACTCCGCTTCAATTCCTGAGTCTACAAGACACTAGGTGAGGATTTTAGACGCTTGGATTGACGGTTCCCAATGCTTTCAATGTCGTTTAATAGTAGATTCTTGACGGCATCGCCATTTGACATGTACAAAATGCTCTCCGTTTCCCGTTTCGTAAGCTAACGAAGAATATGAGATTTAGGGCATTTTAGTCATTTGTAGGAAGTACTGTTTACATTCATATTTTGCTGATGTGATTGACATGGTTTGTTGTCGCATTAGGAAGTTAGGAATGCGTGCATAATTAGTTTGGCGAAGAGATTTTCCTAGTTGCACACTTTGGGTCGACATACCATATGTAGACTTAAGTGTGTAGTGTATGTGTTTGTATAAATGTTTGTATTAGTATGTATTGAATTAAATGATGTTATTTGATAGTTTGAGATTGATTTTTCAATTATTATGCTGACCTAAATGATTTTCTACATGTCGACAAAATGCATGATTTCATTACATGCATGGAATGTATGTGCTTGAGGATTTGCTTAAGTTGAATATACATGGGAGGTATGCCTTGAAGATTTGCTTAAGTTGAATGTTATAACATGTGCTAACATGCTCACATGATGTTTTTCAATTCCAATACCTTTTATAGTAATTCCATAGATGTGTGGGACTTGACTTAGTCCAGGCAGTCGGTAACCGAGCGAATTCGTGGCTGACTAGTCATAGCCACGAACGACGCGTCGATGAATGTGATTCGTGTTGAGAGTTGGCGGCAGTGGTTAGGCCACGCGAAGTGTTTTACGCACTTCATGTCGTTCAATTCGAGATGCGATCGCGCTAGTCGAGCCCGTCAAGTAACCCGACTGGCCGATGTTTGTTCACCTTGTATGTATCATAACTGCTTGAACCTAGGGTACTGAACTTACCATTGTAAACCCTATTAACCGTGGTACCTTGATCCACGAAGACTCATGAGCCGGGCATGGTGGTATGGGACACCGTGGTCGAGCTGTCGGCCTACGCTGGGGTCACAAACCTCCCCGTAGTGACCAGTGAGCACCTAGACTCGTGAGCAGATTATGGTGGTATGGGACACTATATTCTAGCTGTCGGCCTACACTGATCAGGCGACGAGCCCTTTGTAGTGACCGCGAGCGTATTCTGAGTTCACGGGAGGCGACGACCCTTCCGTGCAGTAGAGTACAGTAGGTCTGTATTGATAAGGTGATGGGGGAGCGGTGCAACGAGTACGAGCAACAGCCCTGGCAGCCCTTGCAGTGACCTACGAAATGTACATCGTATGAGATTACTAGGAGTGACGACCCTAGACAGGATCCGTGTTGGGATTGATACAAGGGAGGTACCTTAGTTTCCGAATCCTGCTGTTTGAATGGACCAATAACAACTTGGTAATCATATCACCATAGCATTGCATGTGCCTGGAAGATGTGGAGCACTCTAGGGAGTGTGGCATGCCGCGGTCGTAAGATGTTGCCGTATGAGGGTGATCGTCGGTGAGGGCATACATCACGTCATATCATCTTGCATTAACAACAGTATTAGGACTTGTCTGATTTACTGCTTTACTATTATCGCGTGATTGAATTGTGAACATGCTAATCTTTGCTCTATGATTCCACTGAGTTGATCACTCATTCCCACGTTACGGGATGGTGTTTGCAACACCCACCAGACCCTGTTGTAGTTGCAGGTGACGACGAGATCCAGGAGGTGGAGCCGGAGATTGACGAGGACCAGGATGAGTTCTCGTATATGCAGTATCACGACGGCTTCCCGTAGGTGACCTGGATCGAGGGGGACTTCAGTGGGACTATTTTGAACTTATTCTTTTGTCTATTTACATGTATATGAGACTCAGAGATGTAGTCATACTTTGGAGACAGTTGAGATTACTTTGTTTTTTCCATACAGTGATATATATATTGTTTAGTCTTCCGCTTGCTTTTATCACTGGATCTGAAGTATGAATTGCAGTTTTGGTATACTTTTACTCATGTGAATGCTTTAAATCAGACAACATTGAATCATAACCATTTTTGTTGCATAAGTGACGGTCTGGAACTCGGGAGTTGAGTTTATACACGACCCCCGATTTCCAGGGTGTTACAAGTTGGTATCAGAGCATGAATGAGAGTATACTGGGCCTGGGTTATGGTCTTGCGACGTACGCTGTCGCTTCCTTTGACATAGGTGGGTGCAAGAAGGGTCTAGAAACACTTCTAGGATCACAGATTCGCCGATAGGCGAAGTCTATAAGGATCGATCGCAAGATCGAGTCTGTAACGCATCTCGGGTCGCGTAAAGCAACCCGAATCACTTCTAAGCTTTAGGAAGTCCGGTTGAGACGTCCTATGAGCGGTTTTAAACCGCAAAAGTGAATCTTTGGGCCGTGGGATGACCACGACTCCAGTAATCAATCGCCAGGGCTTAAAAACCCCGTTTCACCAAAAATCTTCAAAATTCCTTCTCTAAACACTTCAACCTTCAGTTCTTTCTTATCCATTTCATATTAGGCATCAAACCTAATGTAAAAATAACACAAATTAGCACATTCACCAAATTTTACAGTGAATAGTAAAATTTCATGAAAAATGGCCATAATGCCATTCTAACTTCACTTTCTTTAGCAAATAAGGAGCTAGAAAGATGTACTGGCTCCTTCTACCCCAAATTCATATGCTGCATCATATGGTTTGGTATTCAGGATTGCGATGTGGACCCGGAAAGCCTAGAACACATGTTTGGGCTTATAGAGACCAAAATACAATGAACCAAGGGGTGGGACCTAACTTTTTGGGGCCCTGGGACCATGGGGGACCAGACCCATGGGGTCCCACTGGTCAACTTACAAGTTGACCGGCGATGCCATCGCCGGCCGGGCGATGCATCGCCGGCCGACGAGCTCCGGGGGTGCTGTCCTTCGGGCGCACTCCCTTAAACAGGGTCCACATCACCCCTAGCTACCTCCCATCCCACGAAAACCCCTAAAACCCCCCTCTCCTTCACAAACAGCCCCCTTGCATACCCTAGATTCGATTTTCAGCACTCCATTCCAAACCCCGGTGACCCAAATCACCTCTACAACCTTCCTTGGCCAAAACCGACCACCACCCATCAGTTATTGGGTGTTGGCAGCCCCCTTCCTTGAAGATTTCCCCATTTGGAGCTCCAAAATCTCCCAAATAGTGCTGAAATCGTGAGCAGCTCCATTCCATCTTTTTGTTCTTATTTTTCCCTGAAAGTACAGCCTTGGGAAGCTTGAAGCATCCCTCTACGACGCCTAGATTTCCTTTTGTCAGATTGGGCAACCATTTCTCTGCATTTTTGGCATTTTCCATGGCTTTCGTGGAAGCTATTTTGGGTCTTTTGTCACTCTCATCCATCCTGTCTTTGATGGGTAAGAGGAAAACTGCAACAGACGAGGCTGGGCCGAGCCGCCCTGCTCGATTGAGAAGACCGCGGGGTGGTGCCGCAAGTTCAAGCGCCGCCGCAGGTCCAGCTGCAGTCCTGGAGTGCCGTACAAAGCGGGATTTGGATCCCCATGCACATCTTGGACGAACCATTCTATCAGAGATGCCTCATGGTGAATACACTGATCGTAGAGTGTTATTTGAGGCGGACGTAGATGGACAGTTGTTCGGCGAATATCTGTTGTTCGAACGCATTGAAGCTGCGCACTGGGGACCGATCTTTGAAGCTCGCGCTCGTGCTAATGTGAGCACTGTTCGTGCCTTCTATGCTAGCATCCAGAGTCCTACCTTGGATCCTTTGCAGTTCAAAATCCCTTTTGGTAGAGATCGGATGGCTACGATCGACGTCCGGTTGATTGCGCGACTTCTCAATGTGCCTCTAGGTGATGTACATCCAAGTGAGAAGAATTTGAGGACTAGACGTGAACGAGATCGCCGCACCAGGTTTCTGTGCGGTAAGTTGGTTCCATGGCAGCCTAATAATAGCCTCAAGGCGACGTACATGTCTGAGGATTTGCGTCTGCTGCATCATATCTGCACGTTCAATGTTTATCCTAGGTCGACGAACCGCATTGAATGTACACGTCTTATGGTCGATTTCTTATTTCTGGTGGCCCAGGGAGAGAACGTATGTATGGCCACTTTCATCTTACGGTAGATAGTTCTCATAGCTAGGTCGAGGAGAACATCCGAATCCCTTCCCTTTGGCCGACTCATTTGCAAGATTGCGCTTGAGTTTGCCTATAGACTTGGACCCGAATTGCCGGTATCGATTCACACCATCGATGAGTCGACGATGGTTAAGATGAAGATTGGGTCGCAATATCGTGAAAATCAACTTGAAAGGGATAGTGGGGACGACTTTGATGAAGAGGAAGATCAAAGCGAAGGAGAACCTAGTGCAGAGGTTCAGGAAGAGACTCAGGAAGAAGCAGAAGAGGAGGCTCAGGATACTGATGAGAGCCCTCCTCCTTCTGCGCAGGCTACTATCGACGATCGCATTGCTCGGATGGAGGAGAGCCAGACCGCTTTGCGAAGGGAAGTCCAAGAACTTCGAGCAGAGGTCGCTGATGCCAAGGCCGTTACGAAGAAGAAGTTTGGCAAGGTGACTCGCACCTTGAAGGCAATCCTGTGTTGCTTACAGGATAAGGGTGCTCCTCCTCCGTCGCCAGACTCCGACTAGCGACGCGATCTTTGATGTTGTTATGAGTAGTTAGCCACTTTCTGTTTCATGTGTGTAAAGCCTATTAGGGCTAGTGCTTTGCTTTTGTTGCTGTTGCTTAACTGTCTTAATTTCCATGTCATTCTAGTCATGATGCTTGTAAGGATATATCCCTTGTATTGTGACAATTTTGATTAATTGAAATGCATGGAATGCCTTTGACTCTTTAGTGAATGATTGTGGTGTATTTGAGCAATTTAGACTGACAAGGTTGCGCCCTATTTTGAATATAGGGAATGCCACCTAAGACTACGAGGAGCGCGGTTCGGCTTTCATTGTCAGAGCAGATGGATCAGGCTCCCTCTCAGTCTGGCACTCGTCCGGACCCTGCTGTGGGCCCGATTCCTGAGACGGTTCGGTCGTCTCAGCCTGCTGTTGGTCCTACAGATGGACCACCGCCATTTACACCATCAGTTAGAGAGCCACAGCGCGCATCTACTTCCGCACCTCATCCGCCACAGCCTGCTCCACCACCTGATAGATTCGAGCAGATGATGGCTATGATGCTACAGCAGCAGCAGCTTCTGACCACCATAGTTGGGACGTTAGCACAGGGTGGGGGTGCGACTGCATCTACTCCGCCTGCACCACCTGCGCATCCAGCTGAGGATGCCTATGCTTACGCCCAGGATGAGGGCATAGCACTTCCTGCGCAGCCTGCTTTCCCTGCGGGGAATCCCGCCGACACACGGGGCCTTCTGGAGCGATTTCAGCGCTTGCGGCCTCCTACTTTCACGGGTTCTCACAGACCCGAGGAGGCTGAGTTCTGGCTCGACCGAGTGTCGAAGATTCTACGCATGTTGCACTGTACTGAGGCAGAGCAGGTGAGCTGGCTACCTTCCAGTTTGAGAGAGAGGCCAATATGTGGTGGGATAGTGTATTGCGGACTGTTACCGCAGACTTCGTATGGACATGGGCAGCATTCGAGTTTCGCTTCCATGAGAAGTATTATCCCCAGACCTACAGGCACGAGAGGGAGAATGAGTTTCTCCGTCTCAGGCAGGCAGCGATGACGGTTACCGAGTATGAGCATCGGTTCACAGAGTTGGGCAGGTACGTCCCGACGATTCTAGCTGATGAGCAGATGCGCATACGGAGCTTTTTGGAGGGCTTGCGACCGGATATTCGGTCGAAGATGTGCTGTATCAGTTTTCCCTCCTATGCGGAGTTGGTTCACATGTCCATGCGGGCAGAGCAGGACGTGGATCGACTTGCGCGATCACGAGGCCCGACTACTTCCAGGCCGCGACCGGAGTTGCCAGATAGGCCCTTCGCGGGCAAGAGGCCTCGCATTGATCCTCCTACCAGGACCACGGCGCCAGTAGGACCGTTTCGGCGCCCTGATTTATCATGCACATACTGTGGGAGGACGGGCCACCTAGCGCAGAGTTGCTTTTCGAGGATGCGGGACAGTGGGTTCTCGCCGCCGCAGAAGATTGATCGTGTACGTCCACATGCGATATCAGCACCGCCTATACGGTCAGCTCCTGCGCATCCCTCTTTCAGACCCACAGTATCGCAGATTCGACAGTCCCCACGACCCTTAACACAGCGGCCGAACCGGCCACAGCAGGCTCGAGTTCATGCACTGACCGCTGAGGCATCTACGACGCCGACTTTCCAGCATTCAGCCTTCGAGGTCACGGGCCATATCAGAGGTACTCCCGTTCTTGTCATGGTGGACACTGGTTCCACGATTTCTTTGATATCGCGTGCCGTAGTCAGACGTCTTGGGTTGCAGACTATCACTATGGATAGCGTGCGAGTCCTTGCAGCTCATGGAGATTATTCGGATGTCACCCAGATGTGTGAGGGTTGTTTAGTTGATCTGGGAGGCAGGACGATGACTCTTGATCTGGTCGTCGATCCCTCGCTCGTATATCTCGACGTCATTCTTGGCATGGATTGGTTGACTGCAGCGAGAGCCGAGATTGACTGCGAGGCTCGTGTGGTGACGGTGTACGAGCCTGAGGGCACGCCTTTCACATTTTCAGTGCGGGTAAATCTTCCTTTCCGCATTCTTAGCTACGCCACTCTTTTGCGCGACGCTGGTGCCCAGGTACTTGAGCAGACGCCAGTTGTTTTTGAGTTCGGGGATCTGTTCAGGAAGATCCCTGGTTTGCCGCCCCGACGTGAGATCGATTTCACTATCGATCTGATTCCTGGTTCTACACCCGTCTCACTGCCGACGTATCGCATGGCACCATGTGAGATGGAGGAGTTGAGGACGCAGATTGACGGTCTGCTAGAGCTTGGCTTTATACGGCCTAGCGTATCTCCTTGGGGAGCACCGGTCTTGTTCGTGAAGAAGAAGGATGGTTCGCTGCGATTGTGTATTGATTATCGCAGGCTGAACCAACTCACAGTGAAGAACAAGTACCCTTTGCCCAGGATCGATGACTTGTTTGATCAGTTGAGAGGAGCGCAGTACTTCTCGAAGATTGATCTTCAGTCAGGATATCATCAGCCGCGCGTCAGAGATGAGGACGTGCAGAAGACAGCGTTCAGGACCAGTTTTGGTCACTACGAGTTCCTCGTGATGTCGTTCGGTCTCACGAACGCACCGGCCGTGTTCATGGATCTGATGAACCGGGTATTGCGGCCTTTCCTCTATCGATTCGTCGTTGTCTTCATCGACGACATTTTGGTATACTCTAGGAGTCGAGAGGAGCATGAGGAGCACTTGCGTTTGGTCCTTGATACGCTCAGACAGCATCAGTTGTTCGCACAGTATAAGAAGTGCGACTTCTGGAAGCAGGAGGTGAAGTTTCTGGGACACGTGGTGTCCAAGGATGGCATGGCAGTTGACCTGTCTAAGGTAGCTGCGGTGCAGGACTGGGAGCAGCCTGGTTCTGTCACTGAGGTGAGGAGTTTCTTGGGTCTCGCTGGCTACTATCGGCGCTTCATTCAGGATTTCTCGAAGATCGCGAGACCCTTATCTCAGTTGACACGGAAGGACGTGAAGTTCGCCTGGAATGATAAGGCGGAGTCAGCTTTTCAGGAGCTGAAGGACAGACTTACGTCCGCCCCTGTGCTAGTATTGCCAGAGCAAGGGGTTAAATACACTATATACACTGACGCGTCTAGCGTTGGTTTGGGTTGTGTCCTTATGCAGAGGGACAGGGTAATTTCGTATGCCTCGAGACAATTAAGGAAGCACGAGGAGAATTACCCTACACACGACCTGGAGTTGGCAGCCGTTATATTCACACTGAGACTCTGGAGACATTACCTCTACGGAGAGGAGTTCGAGCTCTTTTGCGACCACAAGAGCCTCAAGTACATATTCACGCAGCGGGACTTGAATATGAGGCAGCGGCGATGGATGGAGACGCTGAAGGACTTCAAGTTTGAAGTCTCTTACCATCCTGGGAAGGCGAACCTTGTGGCTGATGCGTTGAGCCGCAAGAAGGCGATAGAGTTTGCGGCTCCGCTGATGGTTGCCGAGTGGGATATGGTGGAGTTTTTGCGAGACTTTGAGCAGAAACTCACCGTAGATGAGCCATTTGAGTTCATCGCACATGTACAGGTGCGATCTCAGATCGATGACCGTGTCATCGAGGCGCAGAGGGACGACGCGCATCTTACTGAGCTTCGAGAGCAGGCCAGTGATGATGCTGACGCCGACTGGCGAGTTGGTATGGATGGAGGCTTACGTTACCGTGGCCGCCTATGTGTCCCAGATATCCCTGACTTGAGACGAGAGATTCTCGAGGCTGCGCATTCTACTAGACTCGCGATGCATCCTGGCAGCACGAAGATGTATCGTGACGTGAAGAGGACGTATTGGTGGGAAGGTATGAAGACCCACATTGCTGAGTTCGTGTCCCGTTGTCTCACTTGTCAGCAGGTGAAGGCAGAGCATCGCCGACCACCTGGACTTTTGCAGCCTATGCCGATTGCAGAGTGGAAGTGGGATTTCATATCCATGGACTTCATTTCTGGGTTGCCGAAGACGAGGAAGGGGCATGATTCTATTTGGGTGATCGTCGACCGATTGACGAAGTCAGCGCACTTCCTACCGATCAGAGTTACGAACTCTGCAGACGAGCTGGCTAGATTGTATATTAGAGAGATCGTGCGTCTGCATGGAGTTCCGTTGGAGATCGTGTCAGACAGAGACACGCGGTTCACTTCTATTTTCTGGACTCGCATTCAGGAGGCTATGGGTGTGAAGTTGAAGTTCAGTACTGCCTTCCACCCACAGACGGACGGACAGACGGAGCGAGTGAACCAGATCCTGGAGGACATGTTGCGAGCTTGCGCATTAGACTTCAAGGACAGTTGGGATGACTGTCTTGCATATGCGGAGTTTGCGTATAACAATAGCTTCCAGGCGAGTATCGGCATGGCACCTTATGAGGCGCTGTATGGGCGACCTTGTCGCGCACCGCATTGCTGGTTAGAGGTCGGTGAGCACAGCTTGATTGGCCCAGAGTTGGTGCAGGCGACGTCAGAGAAGATTGATATTATTCGACGTCGGCTTCTTACAGCGCAGAGCAGACAGAAGAGCTACGCCGATACGAGACGGAGACCACTAGAGTTCACAGTCGGGGATCATGTGTTTTTGCGAGTTTCCCCTATGAAGGGAGTCCTTCGGTTCGGAAAGAAGGGGAAGCTGGCACCGCGATTCATTGGCCCATTTCAGATCCTCGATCGTGTGGGAGCAGTGGCTTACCGATTGGCTTTACCCACGCCCCTCGCGAGCGTCCACAACGTATTTCATGTTTCTATGCTGAAGAAGTACGTTGCTGATCCTTCTCATATCATCAGATGGGAGCAGGTGCAGTTAGGAGAGGATGTTACTTATATCCTGCGACCGACACGCATCTTAGACCGGAAGGAGCAGGTACTGCGTAGCAAGGTGATTCCCCTTGTGAAGGTACTATGGACGCATCATACTGAGGAGGAGGCTACTTGGGAGACAGAAGCCGAGATCAGAAAGAACTACCCACAGCTTCTCGAGGAGTACGAAAAGGTACAAAATTTCGAGGACGAAATTATTTGTTAAGGGGGGTAGATTGTAACGCCCGTGAAAAATCCATACTTGGGCTCAAGTACCAACTCGACCCGAAATTGCGTAGAATTCATTCCTTTGGAAAATTTGACTAGGTTAGCTAGTGCAACGTTGGAGTAGCTGGGAAATGGTCCCTGATCACTTTAAATACGTTCTACAAGGCCCGAAGCGAGTGGAACCAAGGGTGCTATAATGCTCTAAAGCCTCGGATCAAACTCTAAGCCGGTTTGTTCTCGGGACCTCCTTGAAACTTTGTATTGGATCTAGACCGCGCGTCGTAAGTCAGATGCCTACCATCTTAGACCGTTATGACCACTTAGCTGGGCTTGGCAATCGTTTCGAATATCAAGTCCAACTGACGATCACAGGCTATTTCATTGAGCCCGGACCGAAGAGAGTGTGAATAGGGACATAGTTGGAATTTCAAATTCAAATCTGGCACACAAATTTGACGCATCAGTATTAAGCATTCTGACCGTCAGAATACAGCCAAATTACACCCTTGGATCAGGAAAAATATCTATTATATATCACGAGACTTATAGGCCTGATCTTGGTGCGGTGACCGTTAAACTGAAACTGGGCCGCCACGTGCGATCTGGGAACCCAACCGGTCTGAAAACTGGATGTGTGCTAGATCCAGTATGCATGAGCTTAAGTCCGACCGCATTTGGCCTGGGGACCTCCAGAAATGCCCTTTTGGACCGAAACGGCCCCGATTTGGTTAGGCACCAAGTAAACATTGTTCCCAAGCCTATTTTGGGAATGTTTTAGGCTATAAAAGGGGTTGAAACCCTCACTCCTCTCTCCCATCCGAATTTGAGAGAAGCCCTAGCTTGGGAGAGAGAAAAAGAGTGAGAGATTGTGAGAGAGTGGGAGAGTTCTTCCTGCCACTTGTGCTACGTGTTGCACGTGCTTAAGCAACACTCCTCTACCGCTTTCCCGGCGATTCCACCGCAATCCTAGGTAAGTAAAAACCCTAAATAGTTGTTGATTTGAGTTTTCCTTGTTTCCATAGCGATGTAGCTTATGGATCTTATGTATTAGGCTCCTTACTCGCCGTAGACGAACCATATACACTCCGCTTCAATTCCCGAGTCTACAAGACACTAGGTGAGGATTTTAGACGCTTGGATTGACGGTTCCCAATGCTTTCAATGTCGTTTAATAGTAGATTCTTGACGGCATCGCCATTTGACATGTACAAAATGCTCTCCGTTTCCCGTTTCGTAAGCTAACGAAGAATATGAGATTTAGGGCATTTTAGTCATTTGTAGGAAGTACTGTTTACATTCATATTTTGCTGATGTGATTGACATGGTTTGTTGTCGCATTAGGAAGTTAGGAATGCGTGCATAATTAGTTTGGCGAAGAGATTTTCCTAGTTGCACACTTTGGGTCGACATACCATATGTAGACTTAAGTGTGTAGTGTATGTGTTTGTATAAATGTTTGTATTAGTATGTATTGAATTAAATGATGTTATTTGATAGTTTGAGATTGATTTTTCAATTATTATGCTGACCTAAATGATTTTCTACATGTCGACAAAATGCATGATTTCATTACATGCATGGAATGTATGTGCTTGAGGATTTGCTTAAGTTGAATATGCATGGGAGGTATGCCTTGAAGATTTGCTTAAGTTGAATGTTATAACATGTGCTAACATGCTCACATGATGTATTTCAATTCCAATACCTTTTATAGTAATTCCATAGATGTGTGGGACTTGACTTAGTCCAGGCAGTCGGTAACCGAGCGAATTCGTGGCTGACTGGTCATAGCCACGAACGACGCGTCGATGAATGTGATTCGTATTGAGAGTTGGCGGCAGTGGTTAGGCCACGCGAAGTGTTTTACGCACTTCATGTCGTTCAATTCGAGATGCGATCGCGCTAGTCGAGCCCGTCAAGTAACCCGACTGGCCGATGTTTATTCACCTTGTATGTATCATAACTGCTTGAACCTAGGGTACTGAACTTACCATTGTAAACCCTATTAACCGTGGTACCTTGATCCACGAAGACTCATGAGCCGGGCATGGTGGTATGGGACACCGTGGTCGAGCTGTCGGCCTACGCTGGGGTCACAAACCTCCCCGTAGTGACCAGTGAGCACCTAGACTCGTGAGCAGATTATGGTGGTATGGGACACTATATTCTAGCTGTCGGCCTACACTGATCAGGCGACGAGCCCTTTATAGTGACCGCGAGCGTATTCTGAGTTCACGGGAGGCGACGACCCTTCCGTGCAGTAGAGTACAGTAGGCCTGTATTGATAAGGTGATGGGGGAGCGGTGCAACGAGTGCAAGCAACAGCCCTGACAGCCCTTGCAGTGACCTACGAAATGTACATCGTATGAGATTACTAGGAGTGACGACCCTAGACAGGATCCGTGTTGGGATTGATACAAGGGAGGTACCTTAGTTTCCCAATCCTGCTGTTTGAATGGACTAATAACAACTTGGTAATCATATCACCATAGCATTGCATGTGCCTGGAAGATGTGGAGCACTCTAGGGAGTGTGGCATGCCGCGGTCGTAAGATGTTGCCGTATGAGGGTGATCGTCGGTGAGGGCATACATCACGTCATATCATCTTGCATTAACAACAGTATTAGGACTTGTCTGATTTACTGCTTTACTATTATCGCGTGATTGAATTGTGAACATGCTAATCTTTGCTCTATGATTCCACTGAGTTGATCACTCATTCCCACGTTACGGGATGGTGTTTGCAACACCCACCAGACCCTGTTGTAGTTGCAGGTGACGATGAGATCCAGGAGGTGGAGCCGGAGATTGACGAGGACCAGGATGAGTTCTCGTATATGCAGTATCACGACGGCTTCCCGTAGGTGACCTGGATCGAGGGGGACTTCAGTGGGACTATTTTGAACTTATTCTTTTGTCTATTTACATGTATATGAGACTCAGAGATGTAGTCATACTTTGGAGACAGTTGAGATTACTTTGTTTTTTCCATACAGTGATATATATATTGTTTAGTCTTCCGCTTGCTTTTATCACTGGATCTGAAGTATGAATTGCAGTTTTGGTATACTTTTACTCATGTGAATGCTTTAAATCAGACAACATTGAATCATAACCATTTTTGTTGCATAAGTGACGGTCTGGAACTCGGGAGTTGAGTTTATACACGACCCCCGATTTCCAGGGTGTTACAATTCCACTAAGTTGATCACTCACTCCCACGTTACGAGAAGGTGTTTGCAACACCTACCAGACTCTATCTTAGATGCAGGTGAAGAGGTGATTCATGACGTAGAGCCGGACTTCTACGAGGACTAGGACGAGTTCTCGTATATGCAGTTCGCTGACGGCTTTGCGTAGGTGGCCTGGATCGGCGGGACTTGCTAGTTGGACAGTTATATGAAATTTTATTTTTGGTTTGATTTATGTATATGTGACTCAGAGATGTATTCATACTTTGGAGACAGTTTGAGATTATTTTGTTTTCATACAGTGATATATATATATATCTTTCAGTCTTCCGCTTGCGTTTTATCACTGTATCTAGAGTATAAATTGCAGTTTTAGTATAATCTTACTCATGTGAATGCACTAACTCAACCAGCATTGAAGCATAAGCATATTTGTTGCATAAGTGATGGTTTGGAACTCAGGAGTCGGGTTTCTACACGACCCCCAATTTTTAGGGTGTAACATTAGGTTTTGCCAAATCTCACTAAACCAAACCAAAGAGAATTTGAGTCAATTGGGTAAGCCATCTTATATCGTTTTAAGCATGAAATTAATTTATTAGTCTAATTTTATGTTGAATGTGGGAGTCAAAATCCCTAAGTGTCAAACCTAAGACAAACATAGATGGAATATCCCAATTCCACTTGATTTAAGCATTAAGATTGATCTAAACCAATTGTAGGGTGTAATGTTGTGATCTAACCACACGATTCTTGTGATTTATGGTAGGAATCGGCACTAAAATGAGAATAAGGAAATCTAACAACAACGAGAGAGGGATTTGACCCTAAGGTGAGGGATACCCCACATGGCTTCATCATTTCATGGAATTCTAAAATAATTGTAGAGAGATATTATAATTGTGCAAATAGTAGTTGCGTTCCTTTAACTTTGAATTAACATGAATAAACATGTGGGAATGCCTTAGTTTATGTTACCCCAACATATCTTATGAGAATTGCTTTAAGATACCATTCCATATTAGGAATTGTTTATATACACGTACATTTATAATTGTTGTACGTTCATTATGCCACATTTGAAATTTCTCAAGTACATATATACTTCTTCTGGTTGCATTAATTGTAAGAGTTCTTACTTCCACTACAATGATAAGCTTGCTCCATTTCTCATTTTATGAATTAGAATTGTTATAATTTGGTACTAATGAAGTCTTAGAATAATACCCATAGTAAGTAACCCTTTAGTTTCCATATGGATGTGATGAACATGAGTTAGTATATCAAATTCCATTACTCAAGCCCCATAATTGATAACAATGTAGTTGGAATTTAGCATTACGTTCCCTATGATGTTTAGCAATGACTTGATTTTGGACATAGTCCTACTAATGACAAGGGTCATGATATTCCTTTTCATCCTATTTTACAAACTAAAGTTATGTATGGAATGTTATCTTTCATGAGAAATGTTGAATGGACTTGTTAACAATTTAATATAATGGAAATGTAATAATTGTGGGCCTTCCTTTGGACCTAGAGAATGTAAATGAATTTATATTAAACCTATGTGGGAATGATTGATATACTATTAAAAGATCATGAGCTTTGTCCACATTTATGAAAGTAATCCTGTTAATCCTATGGCATACATGAGTATCATTGTGCATGGCATACATGCATGACATATGAGCTCTTCCGAGTGCACAATGTAAGTCACACTCTGATTGAATTCTTAAAAGTCTTATCACTTTGGTTAAACTCACAGAGCATGTGCATTTGTGTCACTTTGGGCGCTCTTTCTTTACATAAGGCTTTTTCAGGATTGGACACTCCTTGGGCGCACCCCTTGTATTTTTTTAGGAGACATCCTTGGGCGCACTCACCTGCATGGTCTTTTTCGGGTAGCTAGTTCTCCTTCGGCGTACCTTTGAGTATTTTTTCGGGTGACTAGTTCTCCTTGGGAGACCCCTTTATTTTGACAGTTGGATGTGCATCCCTAGACTGTGACTTGAGCATACATTCATACACCCATACATTTACATTTAAAATTCACATTATCCTCATTATGATTGATTATGTTTGGTTTAAATTATTTTAGAAGGATATGGTATGCATGAATCCATGCGGTAAATTCCCACTGAGTTTTCACTCACCCAATTGTGCAGTTGCACCAAATAAACACAGGTATGATGAACAGGTTAAGACCCCTATAACGGTATTCTAAGAACGACTGAGTAGGAGTTTGGCAGTGAGGGCCTCTATGCCTATGCAGTTAGGTCGTTAGAGCTCAACTAATATTTTTGGATTTACTTTCTTTCATATTTCAAACTATATGTTTTGTTTGAGTTGTAAAAATATTTCCCCTGTTGAGGGATTTCATTTTACTCCCATTTACATGTATTAAACTTTCTCGTCATTACTCTTAATATCCTTAATTTATGCAATGTCACCTTACTTCATGTTATGGAATCTGCTGCTATTTAGTTATATGTTAGTCCACTTCATGATGTAATATTTAGGTTCTCAATGAGGAGCGATTATCCTCGAGTTTTGAGAATCAGGGTGTTACAGGACCCCACTGTGATGCATGATCCATGTCATCCCATCCGTGGGGCCCACCTCACTGGCGTCCGACGGACAGATTTGGATGAAGGAAAATACAAATAATGGCTTGATGTGGACCGTGGCCCACCTTGCTGGCACATGTGGCCCACACATTTGTGGGACCCACCCACCGTGGAGGCATGTTGGCTAGGCACTGTATATCCAGATTGTCCATTGAATGGACATCCAGCTCTTGACGGTGGGTTTGGGCACTCACTTGCTAGTACGTGTGATGTATATATATAATATATAATATAATATAATATAATATATTATATTAAGAGTAATATCTTGGTGGGCCACACCCATGTGGACCCATGCTAATATATATGTTATATCCTCACCGTCCAATATCTGGACAGTGGGACCTACTTTAATATATGTGTTTTATACCTGTCGTCCAAGATGGTGGGACCCTGGTGCTCACGTGCGGTATCCACACCGTCCATCTGAGGATGTGGGGACCCACCTACTTTGAGGTCAGATGGGTTGGCGTATCCAGACACCAACCCGTTAGGTGGACCCATATCTACACCATCCACACCAAAGGATGGTGGGACCCCACATGTATGACTGATGTACGTGCAATAGTAGGAATGTGAGGTCCTCTGATGCCTGCACAACATCCAGAGCACCCATCTATTGGACTTGCTCGTGGACCCCCACTCTATTGTGTGTGCCACATTTGAACCGTCCATCCATTGGATGTGCTCGTGGACCCCATTCTGATGTATGTGTTACATCTGAACCGTCCATCCATTTGGCAACTCGTTTAAAGCTTGAGACTAAAAATAAGACAGATCTAGTATCAAATGGACCACACCGCAGAAACAGTGGGTTTGCATGCCCACCATTGGAAACCCTTTGGGTTACAGAAGTTTTGGATCAATATGATATTTGTTTATCCTCTTAATTCAGGTCTTTATGACCTTATGAATAGATTGGATGAAAAATAAATACTATGGTGAGCCCACTGGAGTTTTAACAGTGGAAATCATTATCACCATTATTATTTGTGGTATGGTCCAGATCCTTTTGATATGATTCATTTTTTTATAATGTTCTAAAATGATTTCTAAAAATAAAAATAGATGAATGGTGTAGTGGTATGACCCACTTGATTCTGCCCATTTGATTCGGCCCATTTAATTCGACCCATTTGATGTATTTGGGGCCCATTTGGTGAGACCTGATGTGATGTACTTGGGGTCCATTTGATTCAGCCCCAATGTGATAAATGATTCCCTTGTAAGAGGCCTAGTTTGTTGTATTTATGGAGGCCCAACGTGATGTATTGTGACCCATTTTAGTGAAGCCCAATGCGATGCATATATGGCCTATGAGCGAGGCCCATAGTGATATATAATAGGCCCTTGAGTGAGACCCATGGTGATGTATATTAGGACCTGGTGTGAGGTCGTGGGCCCACTATACGTTTAGCCCTATGTGGGCCACTCCTTTAGAATAATGTTGGTTAAAGGTCTACATTGATGGGCATTGATGGTTGAACGTTCACATTGTGACCTTCCTTTATGACTTGTTAGGCCAATTCTCATTATTCTCTCGTAGGTTAACCCAAACGATTGGGCCCCATTGATATTTCTTGATCCATCATCGGTCGTTCATCTATAGACCCCTCCTTACGTTGAGGCCGATTCTGATTGTCGAGGACGATTTCGATTATTAAGGGCGATTCCGATTATAGAGGCCGATCCCAATTATAGAGGCCAATTGCTGATGTCAATTCCAATTGTCGGGGTCGATTCCATTGGTCGAGGTTGATTCCGATTATCGACATCGATTGCTGATTTTGATTTTGATTGTCGAGGCCGATTATCGGTGTGATTGTTAATATTGATTATGAGTATGTGACATCATAGCATCATGATATATTCCCATACATATCATCTATATGTTTATTATGAGATGTGGTTGACCATTGTATATATCATTGGACAGGTTATTCTAAGACTTCCTGATAGGTGGAGATTGTCTCACATGAGTGCATGGTATGCGTAGGATTGATGCATGACTGGATTGTACGACTCATGCATCTTGCATTGTGTGTTGTGATTACTGTATGCCCTAGTGACATCAGGGTCGTAACCTCCACAGGCATGTTGTAGATGACTAAATGGGACACTGAAAATGTTTGGTTCAAGCATCTGGGCACTTTGGATGTTCTTCGGTGAAAGTCTCTAAACCTCAGTGGCTAGAAGACACTCCAACGTATAAACTGTGTGGATTAATGAGCGCTCGAGTGCCGAATACCAGTAGGTTGTGTCTCCCATTGTGTCGTGGTCAGTTGGAAGGGGGTGTGGCCTTATCCGCCCAATTTGTAGTGGGCAAAACTAGACTGAGTTTGACCAGCTCATAAATGGATCTGCTATCAACGTGCCGGGTAGGTATTAGCTGACTACTGGCCAGGCGGATAGTGAGGTCTCTTCTACTCACCTGATTGTGCATGATGGAGTGGCAATTTAATTGGGAGTGTACTAGATCCCGGTGATGATCCTAGAGATGTACGGTACTGATGTGGACTTATTGAGCAGGAGTTGCATACTCATTCATTCATTCATACACTATCCACTCGGACTGGTGGTGTGTTACTAATTGTTGTGTACTCTCGTAATGACAAGGATTTCGGTTGGAGTGCATGACTAAACTAAGATCAGGAGTTTACTACATTGAGTCTGGCTATCCAAATTTAGCTATGTGACTGATTTGGATAAAAGTTCCTTGTGATGGACCCCTTATCATGCAATACTACGTACTATCATCCCGACTTCACTCCAGCTTAGTCATTTCATTTGCACTGCATATTACATTGCATCCGCAACATTTAGCATTCTAGGTTTCCATGTTCTTCTGCATTGATATGGCCATTAGCATTCATGTCTTGCATTGCATAGCCTTGGCACAGTTGACGGCACTCACGGACTTACCAGTATGCATCTGCTTACTCTGATATCTTATGATTCATGATCTTGCCAGTATTTCTAACATTATATGATTATGGCATTGTGTTTGTGTAACGCCCGTGAAAAATCCGTACTTGGACTCGAGTACCAACTCGACCCGAAATTGCGTAGAATTAATTCCTTTAGAAAATATGAGTAAGTTAGCTAGCGCAACGCTGGAGTAGCTGGGAAATAGTCCCTGATCACTTTAAATACGTTCTACAAGACCCAAATCGAGTAGAACTAATGACTCTATAATACTGTATAACCTCGGATCAAACTCTAAGCAGGTTTGTTCTCTGGACCACTTTGAAATTTTGTATTAGATCTAAACCGCGCGTCGAAAGTCCGATACCTCCTATCTTAAACCGTTAGGACTGCCTAGCTGGACTTGACAATCATTTCGAAAATCAAGTCCAACCGATAATCACAGGCTATTTCATTGAGCCCGGACTGAAGAGACTGCGAATAGGGACAGAATTGGAATTTGAAATTCAAATCTGGCACACGACTTGATGTCTCGGTAGTAAGCGTTCTGACCGTCAGAATTCAGCCAGATTACACCCTCGAATCAGGAAAAATTTATATTTCATATCATGAGACTTGCAGCCCTGATCTACGTGCGGTGACCGCTGAACTGAAACTGGTCCACCACGTGCGATCTGCGAACCCTGCAGGACTGAAAACTTAATACGTGCTAGATCTGGTATGCATGAGCTTAAGTCCGATCGCATTCGGCCAGGGGACCACCAGAAAGCATCTTTTGGACCGAAACAGCCCCGATTCGGTTATGCACTAAGTGAACTTTGTACCGGAGCCTATTTTGGACATTTTTAAGTCTATAAAAGGGGTTGAAACCCTCACTCCTCTCTCCCATCCGAATTTGAGAGAAACCCTAATTTGGGAGAGAGAAAAGGTGAGAGTTTGTGAGAGAGAGTAGGAGAGATTTTTTCCATCTTCGTGCCACCTGTTGCACGTGCTGTAGCAACACCTTCTGATCACCAAGCCGGTGATTCTTCCACGTTTTTAGGTAAGAACTAACCCTAAAAGTTGCTGATTTGAGGATTGCTAGGATTCATAGCATGTTAACTGACGTAACTCATAAATTAGATTCTCTTATCGCCGTAGACGAAGCGTATACGCTCCGTTCGAAATCACGCATCCATAAGAGATAAGGTGAGGATTTTAGACGCTTTGATTGACGGTTTCCAACGCTTTCAATGTCGTTTAATAGTAGATTATTGACGGCATCGCCGTTTGACATGTACAACATGCTATCCGTTTCCTGTTTCGTAAATCAACGAAGAATATGAGATTTAGGGCATTTTAGTCATTTGTAGGAAGTGCTGATTTCATTCATATTTTGTTGATGTGATTGACATGGTTTGTTATCACATTAGAAAGTTAGGAATACGTGCATAATTAGTTTGGAGAAGAGATTCGCCTAATTGCGCACTTCGGGTCGACATACTATATATAGACTTAAGTGTGTAGTGTATGTGTTTGTATAAATGCTTGTATTAGTATGTATTGAATTAAACGATGTTATGAATTAGTTTGAGACTGATTTCTCAATTTATATGCTGATGTAAATGATTTCCTACATGTTGACTATATGCATGATTCCATTATATGCATAAAATGTATGTGCTTGAAGATTTGCCTAAGTTATATGTTATAACATGTGTTAACATGCTCACATGATTGTATTTCAACTCCAATACTCCTACATAAATTGCTGATGTGATTCCATAATTGTTTGGGACTATACTTAGTCCAGGCAGTCGGTAACCGAGCGAATTCGTAGTTGGCTGGTCTTGGCCACGAACGACGCGTCGATGAACGCGAGCCGTGTTTGGAGTTGACGGCAGTGGTTAGGCCACGCGAAGTGTTTTACACACTTCATGTCGTTTAACTTGAGATGCGAACGCGCTAGTCGAGCCCATCAAGTAACCCGACTGGCCGATGTATGTTCACCCTGCATGAGTCATAACTGCTTGAACCTAGGGTACTGAACTTACCATTGTAAACCCTGTTAACCATGGTACCTTGATCCACGAAGACTCATGAACCGAGCATGGTGGTATGGGACACCGTGGTCGAGCTGTCGGCCTACGCTGGGGCCACAAACCTCTCCGTAGTGACCAGTGAGCACTTAGTCTCGTGAGCAGATTATGGTGGTACGGGACACTATATTCTTGCTGTCGGCCTACACTGATCAGGCGACGAGTCCTTTGTAGTGACTGCGAGCGTATTCTGAGTCTACTGGAGGCGACGACCCTTCAGTAGCAGTAGAGTACAGTATGCCTGTATTGATAAGGTGATGGGGGAGCAGTGCAACGAGTGCGAGCAACAGCCCTGGCAGCCCTTGTAGCGACCTACAAAAATATACATCGTATGAGATTACTAGGAGTGACGACCCTAGACAGGATCTGTGTTGGGATTGATACAAGGGAAGTACCTTAGTTTCCCAATCCTGCTGTTTGAATGGACTAATAACAACTCAAAAATCATATCACCATACCATTGCATGTGCCTAGAAGATGTGGAGCACTTGAGGGTCGATTGCATGCCGCGGTCGTAAGATGGTGCCGTACGAGGGAGATCGTCGGTGAGGGCATACATCACGTCATGTCATATTGCATTAACAACAGTATTAGGATTGTCTGATTTACTGCTTTACTATTATCGCATGATTGATTTGTGAACATGCTAATCTTTGCTCTATGATTTCACTGAGTTGATCACTCATTCTCACATTACGGGATGGTGTTTGCAACACCCACCAGACCCTGTTGTAGATGCAGGTGATGCTGAGATCCAGGAAGTAGAGCCAGACTTTGACGAGGACCAGGATGAGTTCTCGTACATGCAATATCATGATGGCTTTGCGTAGGTGACCTGGGTTGATGGGACTTCAGTGGGACTACTTTGAACATTTGATTTTGTTCATGTATATGTATATGAGACTCAGAGATGTATTCATACTTTAGAGACAGATGAGATCTACTTTGTTTTTCCTTACAGTGATATATATATTGTTTAGTCTTCCGCTTGCTTTTATCACTGGATCTGGAGTATGAATTGCAGTTTTAGTATACTTTTACTCATGTAAATGCTTTAACTCAGACAACATTGAATCATAATCATTTTTGTTGCATAAGTGACAGTCTGGAACTCGGGAGTTGAGTTTATACACGACCCCCGATTTTCAGGGTGTTACAGTTTGTGTGCTTGACACTTATCTTCCGCATACACATTCACCACCCTCCAAGCTTTCTATGAGCTTATGTACGATAGATGCGTGTAAGTGGCATTAGGTTGCAACAACATGGAGCTTGGACCATGTAGCTAACTTCTGGAGCTTCGATTATCGATATATGTATTTCCCTTTTAACATTATATTCAACTGTTTTGTATTAGTGGATATGTGATGATGATGTTGTCTTTATGATTTAGGTATACTTGTGGTTATGCTTCTTATAAGACAAATGTACGTTGAAAAATCCTCCTTGTAGGATCCTAGCATCGAAATTTGGCGTATGGGTGCTGTGAACCGAGTATGGAGTACTACGGAGGCCGTTGGCACCAGATTCAGCAATCAGGAATTTTGTGAGCTCGATCTCTGGGTTTGGGGCATGAAATTATTGATCCTGACATGCCAACACCATCCTCTTCTAGTTCTGATTGATTCATTTTAAATACTTTTGGTCTGTAATAACTTAAGATATATTTTTACTCTTACTGACATACACTTGGATATGATACTATGCTATGCTTACTTGATGCAACTTAATCCTTATGTCATTTGCTTCTTTTTACTATATCCTTTCATGCTTCATTGATTGTTTCTTCCTTTGTCAACTTCTGACAATAAGGGGGAGAAATATATTATATTTATGTGATATGGATATCAGATCAATCATCATTTCTCTCAAGTTTATGAGCACACACACATTTGCATGCACTCTATTAACTATATTTTTGCAGATATGACTAACTCCTCAGGGGGGAGTGATACATATGCATGATCTCAGGGGGAGTAAAAAGATTAATAGTGTCAACTCAAAAGATTTGTGTTGTTTAAGATGTTGTAATATGTTGTGCTGAGTTGTATTATTGTATAGGTGAGTTTTGTGATGCATTTGACAAAGGGGGAGATTGTAAGTGTTTATACTTAAAGCACATTTTAGTTTGTCAAATTTTGTAGTCCGGTTATGATCACAAGCTCAACTGAAGACAAGTTATCAACTCGATCAAGCATTTGGAAAGAAGGCTTAACATCTCAAAGCAAGACTATTCTTAATTCGTAGTTCAGAGCACTTCGTACAAGTTAACTTACAGGTGGTATAAACCTATTTTGACTATAGGTTAAGTGTATTTCACTCATGCATATTTAGAATCATATATTATGTTAAATACACTCAAGTTAGGCCAACTCGAAGTCTGGTTCAGCCAACCTAACCAGTTAGGCCAACCCTACAATATTCGATCAAAAAGACAGATCTGAAAAGATCTTTTCACAATAGGTTCCGCCAGCCCATGGTAGTTTCGGTCAAGTTTCCAGCAAGAGAACAAAATTGAATCTAAGACTAGTTAGGTCAGTCAATCCTCCTACTCGGCCAACTGAACCTACTGTTCGGCTAGCTGAAGTTTTGAGAGATTTTATCTTATGATTTTTGAGTTTCGATTGGAATGTAATCTTTAAAGTTTCGCTAACCTAACTGAATCTCGGGCCAGTCGTACTACACAGATCCTTGACTATAAATAGAGGCTTTCTCTTACTCTTAAAACTATAAAAATTCAGTCTTATATTGTGTTGTAAAGAGAGATCCTTTATGCTTCCTTAAGATATTTGTGTTGTAATTCATATTTATATTAGCTTATTTCATTCTCCTTCTCAAAGTTAGATTAAACTATTTTTGATAGAGTAATCCATACTCTACTTTGAGAAAAGGAAGAATCGAATCTGTAACAATAGGGTTTCATTCATTTCATTGAAAATCTATTAGATCCCTTTATATCTTTTTGGGTTGAACTCATGCAATGACTTCATCAATATCCCAAGAAGAAGATCGCTACACTCAAGCTACAGATATGGCTTTGACTCGCCAAATCGAAGATAAGTACTATCTTTTAAATTATTTCAGTTTGTGTTTTTCTTAGATAGTCAGGAAATCTCAACGGGTTTGTTTGTGGTGACCCCATAAAATCACAAAGTGGGATTGATTGTGATTACTCATGAAAATCGTAATAACTGTATAAGGTTGTTAAGGTGACCCTGGAAAACCTTAAAATAGTGAAAGCCAAAATTGCAAGTGCAGTAATTTTAGGAGTGGGGTAGGTTGCATCGAGGCACCGAACCATTATAACTCTTTTATGGATTGTGGTGATCAGATATTATTGTGATTTACTTATTCTTTGCTTTAGTTTGATATTTTGATTTCAAAGATATCATGACATAAGGTCATCCTACCTAAATCTTTTAGGTATAAGGTGGTCTTACGAACTATTTGATATTAAGAATTCAATACTTTGCAAAATTGTATTCAATTGATTTATTATTTAGCATTGTATCAAAATATTTGGCATTGTCCTATTCACCCCCCCTCTAGGACATATATAGCTTGTCCTTTCACTGTTACACCTTCGATCAATCGAAGGGTCTCTTCGACCAGTCGAAGGACCTCCTTCGACCGGTAAAGCATTCCTCGACTCGCAGTCCAACAATGAAAAGTCAGTTCAGATTTGGCTCCTTCGACCAGTCGAGCAAGACCCTCGACTAGTCTATGAGGGCCTTCGACCAATCGAGAATTACCTTCGATGAGTAAAAAATCTATTAGATCTTATCCTGCTCAAAATTAAAAATTTGTTGGAACTGAATCTAGTGCTTAGACGAGTCAAAGACTGTCTTAGACGAGTCGAAGAAACAACTTTTATGCCTATAAATTGAGGTTCTTTCTCAATCTAAAATTGCAATTCAAGCCTATCAAAACCCTTATTTAAGAGAGAAAGAGGCCACACTTATTGTCAAGTTATCAAACAATATTTATAAATCTTTTTATAGCTTTTTTTTGTTTAATTCCTTGATATCTTATTCTATCATTCTAATTCTAAAAAGAGAGAGAATACTTTTCTTTTTGAGATTTAAAGGATTTAATACAAGTAGACATTGTTTTTAAAATCTAATTAAAATCAATAGAACCATGGACCTTTTCTATTAGAGTGAACATTGAACATTCGTTATTCAAGAAAAGTAGTTCTACGACTAAGACTTCTTCTACTGTGAATATAAGTATACATTTACATTTTGTATTTGGTTTTTTCTAAGATATCAGGAAAATCTCAGAGTTGGTTTTTCTTAGATAAGCTAAAAAATCTTAGTGAAGGGTTTCTTTGTTTATGATAGCCTAATAAAATCACAATTGTGTCAGGTTTTAAGGTGACCCTATGAAAACCTTATTCATAGTGAAATTCGAGGTTACGCGTTTAGTAATCTTAGGAGTGGAGTAGGTGTGGTTGTTTGAGAATAGTTGTTGACACACCGAACCACTATAATTCTTGGTATTGTGGTGAATGTTTTTATTACTTTTATAGTGAATGGTTGTAATTTCTTTTATACAAAAGTGGGGAATGTTTGTAATAAATAGTTTTATTTACTCTTGCTTAGTTTGGAAGTTTGATTCTTATCACATTCATGAAATAAGTTTGTCTTGCCTAAAGTTATTTGGGTGAAGGTTGTCATATGAATCAGTTTGAATCAACGTTTTAATACTATTATGATTGAGATTTTTTATTTATTTACTTGTTCAACAATTTATTTGATAATTTTTCAACCTTTAACACATCACTTGCATCAAGAGAATGTAAACTGAATTAATGGAGTTTTGGACTTCCAAGACACATTCCTGAGCCTTAAAGATGGATAGGACAAGGCTGATAAAATAAGGAGGAGAGTAGCAATAGCTAGCTCAACTAGGAGGAGAGTGGCAATGGCCAACTCAACAAATAGAGAGTAGCAATGGCTAACTCAACAAAAGGGAGAGTGACATTGGCCAACTCAATAATAAGGAGAATGGCAATGACCAACTTAAATAAGAGAAGAGTAACAAGGCTAACTCAACAAATTTGATAAAGGAAAGGGAAAGGCTTGTATCCATCGTCCCACATAAATTCATAAAGATCACTCATAACTAACGTCATACTATAAATTTTCAAGGATAGATAATTGATTGTGGTAAAATTATAAGATCGTAGGGAGACAATCATAATAACATTAAAACATGTAAAAATGCAATTGAATCATACCAACTTAAATTAAGATAAGCTTAAAGGAAAAACCCTCACCTTTTATACTTAAATTGCTCTTGGATTGAGGGTAGATGTTTACTCCTTCAATTCCAATCTTATCCTAGATCATGTAATTTGTAAGAATAAGATTTAGTCTAGAGCAGTGTTTATAGTCTCGGTCTTGGTTTAAACTAGTTATTAGTGAGGAGAAACTTGGATTCTATTTTTGTTTAACGTTTCTTCTCAACCTGTCAGTTTTTATAACTTAGTGAATACATCAGCAAATTCGTCTTAGTTTAATCTGGTTTCTCGCTAATTTATAGCTTTAAACATGGAAGCTTAATTATTAGGGATATTACCCAGGAATTTCTGACTAATACTCACCTTTAGGACAGTTAGACTCGGCCTGATCTTGGACCTAAGTCAGTGACTCAGTAAGTCATGGTTGCAGCACCCGTCGCTAACTCTCTCTCTCTCTCTCTCTCTCTCTCTCTGTGTGTGTGTGTGTTTATCTTCTTTCTTTCTTATTTCCTCTCTCTCTCTCTCTCTCTCTCTCTCATTTCTCCTCTTTCCCTTTCTTTTCTTTCTTTCCTGGCGTGAGTTCAAATGGTCCTTCTCCCCTTTCAATGTTAGGCTTTTACAACCTTTGGCTTTAGCGAAGGATGTATTTTTTTTTTTACTTAGAAGGAGTCTTCTCCCGCACTCTGTTTATGTACAACATTTCACTGCTGCCTGTGCATGGGTCTAAATCCATACCCCTGATGTTACGTTTGATCTGATCTGTTCATTAGGAAAGTTTTCTCTAATGGAGGTCCATTAGACGGTCATCCTTGATCATCTCTTGATTTCAACTACGATTTGGTAAGAAATCCTAACCCTAATCTTGATTTAGGAATCTAAATAGAGTAATTAACAAAATAGCTAACCTATTTCAATGTTTAGGTACTCGTTGTTCTGTATTCGAGAATGTAGGATTCGAACCAAGTTCTAAATGAGTATTCTGACGAAAGGTGAGAACTATAAACATTTAAGTTATGGTTTTCAAGGCTTTCAATGTTAGCAATGTTTTATGTCTGACTTGATTACTGCCACATGATCTTAGTTACGATATTTTTAATAAATTATACATGTGTGAACTATGTTGAAAATATGATGCATTCCATGTGTTTGTTGAAATATTTGAATGAATATGAGATTGTGATTTGTGCTTGTCATGATTTCTAATCTAAGATCCATGTTTGTTATATGCTTTATAACTGATGTTGAGTAATGAATTGTTATAGTTCATGTCGTAACTCATCTAGTCTATAAATTTAGTAATTCGTAGTTTGAGTGTTTGATAAAATGTCTGAATGGGAAATTATTGATGAATTATATTTAATAAGAGTATTGAGATATGATTCTTAGTTACCATATTTATATGTATAGTTTCCTTCATGTAATCATAATTTCGACTATGCAAATTTAAGGATGAAATGCAATATTTGGTAACATGTTCAATGTGTTTGATGAAATGCTCAAATGAGAGTTGTATTTGGAATGTTGTTAAATGTTGATATACTTATCACATGCGTCTATTCATTGTATCTGAGTAAGATTGGGGCTACAACATAGTCCAGGCAATTAGTAGCAATTCCCGTCTGGGTGGCTGAATTAGTCTCGCGACATTTGATACATTCGGTGAATCCAGGTCATACGATGATTGTCAACAGTGGTTAGGCCACGTGGAGTGCTTATGCACTCCATGTCAATTAATTTAGCGTGTGTTCATACTAATCAAACTTGTCTAATGAACCGATTGGTCTATTATGTGTTTACCATGTATGGACACTACTGCATGAATCTAAGGTACCACTTACCAATGTAAAGACCCATTTCAACCATGGTACCATGATCTGCTAAGACTCATGAGCCGGGCATGGTGGTATAGGATACCGTGGTCGAGCTGTCGGCCTATGTTGGGTGACGAGCCTCCCCGTAATGACCAGTGAGTAACCCAAAACTCGTGAGCCGAATATGGTGGTATGAGACATTGTATTTGAGCTATCAGCCTATGCTGAGGTGACGAGCCTCCCCATAGTGACCTCGAGTAAAACTCTTGAATTTTCCTATCTACTGCTTTCATTAGGGGTGATGCTCTACAACTTGCATATTGTATATGATTAACTAGGATTGACGACCCTAGATGGACCCCTGTTGGGTTAATGATGTAAAGGGATGTACCTTCGCTTCCCGAATCTATTATTTAAATAAGCCTAATTAAGTACTTGGCTAACACGACCATGTACCAAATTGCATGTGCTTTGGCGTGGAAGTGTACATTTAGGGAATTTATCATGTACGAATGGTTGACGAAGTCGCTTGTGAGGGAGCTTCATGTGAGGGCATGCATCATTACAACATATCATCCCTGCATTAATAAGACTACTTAGGATGTGATTGTTGTACTTCTTTATCTTTACTACTTGATTGATTTGATAACATGTTAACCTCTGCCTTATAGTACCACTGAGTTGATCACTCACTCCCACTCTGGGACGGTGTTTTAAAACTCTAACCAGAATTTGTTGTATGTAGGTGATAGAGAAGGATATCTTGAGGAATTGGACTTCGTAGACGAGGAAGAAGAATTCTACTATGTTCAGTTATCAGGCAGGTCTTCGTAGCCTTATACTAATTCGACGGGATCATAGGGTTATATGGATTAGTCAGACATTTACGTTTTAGACATTTTGTATATTTTAAAATAAAACATGTATATATTCAGCCCGGTAATATACTTATTCTTTAAAGGTTGTGAAACACGAATATACTTTATATATTTATCTCAATCTTTCCCTGGCTTAATTACATTAACTCTGTAGTATGATATGTTAATTTAGTATAATCTCACTCATGATTAATGCACTAAAATTATAACGTCCTAAAAATTGGGGATCAAGCAGGAGCCCAACTCCCGAGTTTCAACACATCACTTATGCAACATAGATAATGATGATTAAATGTTGTCCGTATTAGTGCATTAAACATGAGTAGGATTATACCAAATCAGCATATCATACTCCAGAGACAGTTAAATTACGTAAGAGGAAGACTGTGATAAATACATATAAGCATATAAGTGATTGTAAGTCCCCAGAGTATGTGTAACATCCCGAAAATCGGGTGTAACACCCTGAAAATTGAGGGTCGTGTATAAACTCAACTCCCGAGTTCCGGACCGTCACTTATGCAACAAAAATGATTATGATTCAATGTTGTCTGATTTAAAGCATTCACATGAGTAAAGGTATACCAAAACTGCAATTCATACTTCAGATCAAGTGATAAAAGTAAGCGGAAGACTAAACAATATATATATCACTATAAGGAAAAACAAAGTAGATCTCATCTGTCTCTAAAGTATGAATACATCTCTGAGTCTCATATGCATATACATGAACAAAATCAAATGTTCAAAATAGTCCCACTGAAGTCCCATCAACCTAGGTCGCCTACGCAAAGCCATCATGATACTGCATGTACGAGAACTCGTCCTGGTCCTCGTCGAAGTCTGGCTCTGCCTCCTAGATCTCAGCATCACCTGCATCTACAACAGGGTCTGGTGGGTGTTGCAAACACCATCCCGTAACGTGGGAGTGAGTGATCAACTCAGTGGAATCATAGAGCAAAGATTAGCATGTTCACAAATCAATCATGCGATAATAGTAAAGCAGTAAATCAGACAATCCTAATACTGTTGTTAATGCAAGATGACATGACGTGATGTATGCCCTCACCAACGATCTCCCTCATATGGCAACATCTTACGACCGCGGCATGCCACACTCCCTAGAGTGCTCCACATCTTCCAGGCACATGCAATGTTATGGTGATATGATTTCTGAGTTGTTATTAGTCCATTCAAACAGCAGGATTGGGAAACAAAGGTACTTCCCTTGTATCAATCTCAACACAGATCCTGTCTAGGGTCGTCACCCTTGTATCAATCCCAACACAGATCCTGTCTAGGGTCGTCACTCCTAGTAATATCATACGATGTATATTTCGTAGATCGCTGCAAGGGCTGCCAGGGCTGTTGCTCGCACTCGTTGCACCGCTCCCCCATCACCTTATCAATACAGGCCTACTGTACTCTACTGCTACTGAAGGGTTGTCGCCTCCTGTAGACTCAGAATACGCTTGCGGTCACTACAAAGGACTCTCGTCTGATCAGTGTAGGCCGACAGCTAGAATATAGTGTCCCATACCACCATAATCTGATCATGAGACTAGGTGCTCACTGGTCACTACGGGGAGGTTTGTGGCCCCAGCGTAGGCGGACAGTTCGACCACGGTGTCCCATACCACCATGCCCGGCCCATGAGTCTTCGTGGATCAATGTACCATGGTTAACAGGGTTTACAATAGTAAGTTCAGTACCTTAGGTTCAAGCAGTCATGACTCATACAGGGTGAACATACATCGGCCAGTCGGGTTAGTTGACGGGCTCGACTAGCGCGATCGCATCTCAAGTCAAACGACATGAAGTGCGTAAAACACTTCGCGTGGCCTAACCACTGCTGCCAACTCCAAACACGACTCGCGTTCATCGACGCGTCGTTCGTGGCCAAGACCAGCCAGCCATGAATTCGCTCGGTTACCGACTTCCTGGACTAAGTCTAGTCCCAAACAATTATGGAATCACATCAGCAATTTATGTAGGAGTATTGGAATTGAAATACAATCATGTGAGCATGTTAACACATGTTATAACATACAACTTAAGTAAATCTTCAAGCACATATATTTCATGCATGTAATGAAATCATGCATCTAGTCAACATGTAGGAAATCATTTAGGTCAGCATATAAATTGAGAAATCTATCTCAAACTAATTCATAACATCATTTAATTCAATACATACTAATACAAGCATTTATACAAACACATACACTACACACTTAGGTCTACATATAGTATGTCGACCCGAAGTGCGCAATTAGGCGAACTCTTCGCCAAACTAATTATGCACGTATTCCTAAGTTCCTAATGTGACAACAAATCATGTCAATCACATCAGCAAAATATGAATGAAAACAGTACTTCCTACAAATGACTAAAATGCCCTAAATCTCATATTCTCCGTCGGTTTACAAAACAGGAAACGGACAACATGTTGTACATGTCAAACGGCGTTGCTGTCGATAATCTACTATTAAACGACATTGAAAGTGTTGGAAACCGTCAATCAAAGCGTCTAAAATCCTCACCTAGTCTCTTATAGACGTGTCGTTTCGAACGGAGCGTATTCGCTTCGTCTACGGCGAATAGAGGACCTGTTTTACAAGATCTATTAACTATCAAGCTATGGAACGGAAGAAACATCAAATCAGCAACTTTCTAGGGTTATTTCTTACCTGAAAATGTGGAGAAATCACCGGCCAGGTGATCGGAGTGTGTTTCTTAGGCACTTGCAGCAGGTGGCACGAGCAGCAAGAAATTCTCTCCTACTCTCTCTCACAAACTCTCACCTTTTCTCTCTCCCAATCTAAGAATTTTTGCAAATTCGGATGGGAGAGAGGAGTGAGGGTTTCAACCCTTTTTGTAAGCCCAAACTTGCCCGAAATAGGCTCGGGAACAAGTTTCCCTTGAGGGGTAACCAAATCGGGGTTGTTTCAGTCCAAAAGGACATTTCTGGTGGTCCCCTGGCTGAATGCGGTCGGACTTAAGCTTATGCATACTGGATCTAGCATACATCAAGTTTTCAGTCCGGCAGGGTTCACAGATCGCACATGACGGTCCAGTTTCAGTTCAGCGGTCACCGCACGTAGATCAGGCCTGCAAATCTCATAATATGAAATAAAAATTTTTCCTGATCCGAGGGTGTAATTTGGCTGAATTCTGACGGTCAGAACGCTTAATACTGACACGTCAAGTCGTGTGCCAGATTTGAATTTCAAATTTCAAATCTGTCCCTATTCGCACTCTCTTCAATCCGGGCTCAATAAAATAGCCTGCGAATGTCGGTTGGACTTGATTTTCGAAATGATTGTCAAGTCCAGCTAGGTGGTTCTAACGGTCTAAGATAGGAGGTATCGGACTTTCGACGCGCGGTCTAGATCCAATACAAAATTTCAAGGTGGTCCAGAGAACAAACCTGCTTAGAGTTTGATCCGAGGTTATAGAGTATTATAGAGTCATACGTTCTACTCGATTTGGGTCTTGTAGAACGTATTTAAAGTGATCAGGGACTGTTTCCCAGCTACTCCAACGTTACGCTAGCTAACTTATGTTTAGTTTCTAAAGGAATTAATGCTAAGTGGTTTCTTTGGCTATGGAATTGGGTTCTGAGCGATTTTCCTGGTATTTTAGTTGACCCATTGCCTAAGGACGTCTAATCCCAGGTTGGCCAAAATTCGGGGTGTTACATCGGGAGTCGAGCAAAAACTCCACTCCCGAGTTTCAGAACATCATTTATGCAACATTGATAATGATAAATGCATGTTGTCTGCAGAATGACATTAAACAAGATTGAGACTAAGCTAAAACAACATATCATACTCCAGAGACAGTTAAATTAGCAAGCGGAAGACTATGATAAATACATAAAATATATAATTGATTATAAGTCTCCAGAGTATGAATATGTTACCAGGTTAATTAAATGCATTTATACTCTAAAAATGGAAAGAATATACATGGGTGTGTAAGAAAAAGGTAAAATACCAAGTATATTGGCATTGAATCAATAACCCTGTAACCCCGTCAATCAAAACCTGCATATTGGATGGATCCTCATCATCATCAAGTCCGGCTCTACTTTGCAAGCATCGACATCATCTGCAATTAAGATAGGAACTGTTTGGTGTGCGCAACACCGTCCCGTAATGTGGGAGCGAGTAATTAACTCAGTGGAATTATAGAGCAAAGATTAACATGTTCTTAAATCAATCCTGTGATAATAGTAAAGCAATTAATCAAACATTCCTAGATACTATTATTAATGCAATATGACATGATATGATGGATGCCCTCACCGAAGAAAATTTGTTGTATCAATTCTTAATCCGAGTCGATGTCGATCTTCTACTTGATCAGATCATTGGATTCATTCGTAACTACTAGGATTTAGAAGTCGATTCAAACCGCGAATACATCGCTTACGTGCAGTTCCTTTGCTTCGCGTTTCCGAATGCAATAAGCCCTTGGGGAAGGGAATTCTAAGTTGTGTAAGGGGTGTGTTGGTTCATTCTAAGTTCAATCTTAGGGATGTAGAAGTTTTTCCTGAGAATGAATGGTTCTAAGGTAAATAAGCCTCCTGAGAGTTACTAAAGGCGCTTATGAATGTTATGAGGATCTACCCAAGGAAGGGAGTCCCATTCCAACCAAATCTAACCTATTATTCCTTAGCATATACAGGCTTTAGACTACTTAAGGTAACTAGTAGACAAGTCTGTAATCTACAGCCTAAGCTTATACGCTAAATGGTTTCATACCATTACAAATACAGGGAATCGTTCTATCGCTTAGGGTCAAGATTATCTAAATGGAATTGAATTTCTTATATCGTCAGATCTTTCAAATCTAGGAGTACTTAACTCTAGGTCCAAAACACCAAGGGCTTATATGGCTAGTAGCATTAAGTTGTATTAAATGGAACTGCATTCCTAATCCCATGTTGGGATTATGCACTCTATTCAACAAAATTTGTCATAATATATGAAATAAAGTTTCACATGGATTTTGACAGGAATGCATTCGGCTATGCTAAGCCCAAACCACTAACACAAATAAATTTTCTACCTACGACTTCATTAGACCCAATAACAACAAAACAAAAAAAATTCCTAACATGGTAATCAAACAATCTACAGGACAACGGCCTGCATGGGATTTGAGGTTTGTATAATTGAGACCAAAAAGAGTATAAAGGCTCAAATAACAGGGACATGAGGAGGGAGGATGGTGGAAGGGAGAAAAAGGCTAAAATAGTCTCAACAAAGCCATGGAAAAGGAGGGGAAATGGGAAGAAATGGCTGCCCTAATGGACTGAAACGATTCTAGGCCTTGTAGAGGGATGAATCAAGCTTCCAAGGGCTAGATTTTCAAGGGAAAAAGAGAAAGCTAAATGGGAATGGAGCTCCACATGATTTTAGCTATAAATGGAGGTTGTGGGAGCTTCAAACGACGAGATTGGAGAGGGAGAGGGTTACTAACAGCAATGAAGGGGCGGACAGGCGTCGGTTTTAGCAGAGGAAGGGATTGGAAGTGATTTGGCACCTGGTTTTGAGAGGGTGACAGCAAGAAAAATGAAAATGGAGGCTTGGAGGGGGCTGTTGTGAAGGAGATGGGGTTCTGGGGGAGTTTTAATGGACGAACCGTATATGGGAGGGGTGCCCTACCCCAGAAAGGGCATGTGCTGGAATTTCAGCTCACGTGGGGCCCATCGGTCGGCGATGCATCGCCAAACCGGTGATGCCATCGTCGGCCGACCATCAATCCGGCCGGTGGGACCACATGGGTTGGGTCCCCCTGCCCTGGAGGTCCCAAATATATGTGGGTCCCGCCCTAGTTCATTGTGGTTTGGCCTAGAGAGGCCCAAAACTCCTTTTTTGGGTGTTCCGGGGCCAGTCTATAAATAAGAATGAATGTATATATCATGTAACATATGATTTTTAGGTAGGAGGAGCTAGTCCATCCAACTAACCCATCCTTTACGAAATATTTCAAAATTAGAATGGCCAAAAGGCCAATTTTCACATATTTTTACTATTCATTGTAAAAAAATTTCTAAGTATGATTTTATATCATTTTCACATTAGTATTAATGCCTAACATGAAAATACTGAGAAAGAATTGAAGAATGGAGTGGTGAGAGGAAGGATTCTGAAGGAATTGGGTAAAACGGGGTTTTTAAGCCCTAGCGATTGAGTGTAAGGGTTGTGGTTGCCCCACGACTCAAAGATATGCATTTTTTGGGCTTGAAATTTTCCTAGAATCATCTCAAACTCACCAATGTACAACCTAGGTGCTACTTAGGTCGCTTCACGCGACCCTAAATGCGTTACGGGCTCGATCAAACGATCGATTTGAGTAGACTTCGCCTATTGGCGAAAATGAAGTCCTACAAGTGTTTCTAGATCCTTCTCGCACCCACCTAAGTCAAAAGAGTGACAGCGTACATCGCATGGCCATAACCCAGGTTCGGTTTAATCCAAATCATGCTCTGATACCAACTGTAACATCCTAAAAATTAGGGGTCGAGCAAAAACTCCACTCTCGAGTTCCAGAACATCATTTATGCAACATTGATAATGATAAATGCATGTTGTCTGTAGAATGGCATTAAACAAGATTGAGACTTAGCCAAAACATCATATCATACTCCAGAGACAGTTAAATTAGCAAGCTAAAGACTATGATAAATACATAAAATATATAATTGATTGTAAGTCTCCAGAGTGTGAATATGTTACCAGGTTAATTAAATACATGTATACTCCAAAAATGGAAAGAATATACATGGGTGTGTAAGAAAAATACAAAATACCAAGTATATTGGCATCGAATCAGTAACCCTTTAACCCCGTCAATCAGAACCTGCATATAGGAGGGATCCTCCTCATCATCATCAAGTCCGACTCTGCTTCGAAAGCATCGCCATCATCTACAATTAAGATAGGAACTGTTTGGTGTGCGTAACACCGTCCCGTAACGTGGGAGTGAGTAATTAACTCAGTGAAATCATAGAGTAAAGATTAGCATGTTCTCAAATCAATCATGCGATAATAGTAAAGCAATTAATCAAATATTCCTAGATATTGTTGTTAATGCAATATGACATGACATGATGGATGCCCTCACCGACATTCTCCCTCATGCGGCACCATCTTCGTCCACAGCATGCTTGCGTACCGTTCAGTGCTACACATCTTCCAGGCACATGCAATGCGATGTGGATATGATTACCAAGTTGTTATTAGTCCTTTTCATACAGCAGGATTGGGAAACTAGGGTACCTTGCTTATATCAATCCCAACACAGATCCTGTCTAGGATCGTCACTCCTAGTAATCTCATACGATGTTATATTTATAGGTCACTGCAAGGGCTGCCAGGGCTGTTGCTCGCACTCGTTGTACCTCTCCCCCATCACCTTATCAATACAGGCCTAATTATCCTTAAGACTGCATCAGGACTCGTCGCCCCCATGCGGTGTCAGGATAAACTCAAGGTCACTATAAAGGGCTCATCACCTGATCAGTATAGGCCGACAACAAGAATATAGTGTCCCATACCACCATAATCTGCTCAGAGTAGGGTGCTCACTGGTCACTATGGGGAGGTTCGTAGCCCCAGCATAGGCCGACAGCTCGACCATGGTGTCCCATACCACCATGCCCGGCTCATGAGTCTTTATGGATCAAGGTACCATGGTTAACAGAATTTCCAATGGTAAGTTCAGTACCCTAGGTTCAAGCAGTTATGACTCATACATGGTGAACATACAATGGCCAGTCGGGTTACTTGACGGGCTCGACTAGTACGAGCGTATCTCAAACTGAATGACATGAAGTGCATGAAACACTTCGTGTGGCCGAACCACTGCCGCCAACCCGAAACACGACTCGCGTTCATCGACGCGTCCTTTGTGGTACATAGAAACCAATCATGAATTCGATCCATTACCGACTGCTTGGACTAGGTCATAGCCCCAAGCATTTGTGCACAACATCAGTAATCATATGTGAGTAATAGAAATGAAATACAACAATACAAGCATGTTGACAACGTGTTATAACATACCATGTAAGTAAATCAACCAGCACATGTATTCCAAACATATAATGAAATCAATTCATATAGGGAACATGGTGGAAATCATATATATCAGTATATTGATTGAGAATTCAATCTCAAAACTAATTCACAACACCATTTACCCAATACATACTAATACAAACATTTCTACAAACACTTAGTCTACACACTTTAGTCTACATAGCGTATGTCGACCCAAAGTGCGCATTAGGGCGAATTTCTTCGCCAAACAGATTATACACGCATATATGATATCATAACATGATAAATTTACATGTCAAGCATTTCAGTAAAATACGGACGTATACAGTATTTTCTATAAATGCCTAAAATACCCTAAATCTCATATTACCGTACGTTTACGAAACGGAAAACGGACAGCATGTTCTACATGTCAAACGACGTTGCCGTCGATAATCTACTATTAGACGACATTGAAAGCTTTGAAATCAGTCAATCAAAGCATCTAAGATCCGTACCTTTTACCCTAGATGTGTATCGTTCCGAACGGAGCGTATATGCTTCGTCTACGGCGAACAGGCGACCTAATACACAAGATGTATAAGCTACTTCGCTATTGGAATCGACGGAACCTTAAATCAGCAAGTGTTGAGGGTTTTCCTTACCTAGAAATGCGTTGGAATCACCGGCAAAGTGGGTGGGATACGTTGTTTAAGCACGTACAACAGCTAGTGCAGGTGGCAGGAAGATCACTCCCACACTCTCTCACAAACTCTCACTTTTTCTCTCTCTCTCTAGCTAGGGTTTCTAGCAAATTCGGATGGGTGAGATATGTGAGGATTTAAAGCCCTTTTATAGCCTAAAATCTTCCCAAATTAGGCTTGGGAACAAGGTCTACTTGAGGTATAACCAAATCAGGGCTGTTCTGGTCCAAAGAAGCACTTCTGGAGGTCCCCTGGCCGAATGCAGTCGGACTTAAGCTCATGGATACTGGATCCTACTCACACCCAGTTTTCAGTCCGGCAGAGTTCGCAGATCGCACGTGGCGGTCCAGTTTCAGTTCAGCAGTCATCGCACTTAGATCAGGTCTACAAGTCTCGTGATATGAAAGAGAAATTTTTCCTGATCCGAGGGTGTAATTTGGCTGAATTCTGATGATCAGAACGCTTAATAATAACGCGCCAAGTCACGTGCCAGATTTGGATTAAAATTTCCAAATCTAACCCTATTCTCACTCTCTTCACTCCAGGCTCAATGAAATAGCCTTTGAACGTCGGTTGGCCTTGATTTTCGAAATGATTGTCAAGTCCAGCCAAGCGGTCATAACGGTCTAAGATTGTAGGTATCGGACTTTCGACACGCGGTCTAGATCCAATACAAAGTTTCAGAAGGTTCCTAAGAGCAAACCGGTTTAGAGTTTGATCATGGATTTTAGGGTAACGTAGCATCAACGATTCTACAAGTTTTGGGTCTTGCAGAACGTATTTAAAGCGATCAGGGACAATTTCATAGCTACTCCAGCGTAGCGCTAGCTAACTTACGCTTAATTTCTAAAGGAATTAATCCTAAGTGATTTCTTTGGCTTTGGAATTGGGTTCTGAGAGGTTACCAAGGTGTTTTGGTTGACCCATTGCCTAAGGATGTCTAATCCCAGGTTGGCAAAAATCTGGGGTGTTACAGTATGAACGTCACCAGGTTAAACAATTACATGTATAATTCTAAAATTCATAAAATGATAAAGTGTAATGTCAACTAGTCCATGTCCCTGTAGCCTCGTGGCGCAACTCTAGGTCTACGTAGACCCGCCAAAGAGTTACAGATACTAGAACTCCTCCTCATCATCATAAAAGGTAGGCTCCGTCTTGTATACCTCACCGTCATCTTCAGCTACAACAGAGTCTGGTTGGTATTTTTAAACACCGTCCCAGAGTCGGAATGAGTGATCAACCCAATGGAGCTATAAGGCAAAGGTTAACATGTTATCAATTCAATCAAGTAGTAATGATAAGGCAGTACAATAATCATGTCATAAGTACTCTTGTTAATGCAAGAATGAGATGAGATAATGATGTATGCCCTTTCCTGCACTCCCTCTACGACATCATCTCACAGTCGCGCATGCAACACTCCCGCTATGCTTAACATTAACGCTAAAGGCACATGCAATGCAGTGCATGTGTATGATTAGCCAAGTTCTTAATTAGACTTATTCATACAGTAGGATTGGGAAGCTAAGGTACCTCCCTTTATATCATTGACCCAAACATTGATCCATCTAGGGTTGTCAATCTTAGTAGTCGCATACCATGCCAGTTCTAGGTCGCCACGGAGAGGCTCGTCACCTCAGTGCAGGCTTAATCATACTCGAGGCCACTACGAAAAGGCTTGTCACCTTAGTGTAGTCTTAGTGTATACTCAAGGTCACTACGAGAGGCTCGTCACCTGATCGTAGGCCGACAGCTCGAATATAGTGTCCCATACCACTATATTCGGCCTACGAGTTTGGTTTACTTAATGGACACTACGGGGAGGCTCGTCACCACAGCGTAGGCTGACAGCTCGACCACGATGTCTTATACCACCATGTTCGGCTCATGAGTTTTAGTGGATCGAGGTACTAAGGTTAAATGGACATTTCAGTGGTAAGTGGAACCTTAGATTCAAGCAGTAGCGTCCATACATGGTGAACATGCAATGGGTCAATTGGGTTACTTGACAAGCTCGACTAGTACAAGCATACATTGAATTAATCGACATGGAGTGCGTAAGCATTTCGCGTGGCCTAACCACTATCGACATGCAGCATACAACTCGGATTCCTCGAACATATCTTGTGTGGTGAAATGACCTCGACCACTAACTTGAAAAACATTACCGATTGCCTGGACTATGAAGTAGTCCCAACTATACTCAAACACAATAGGCATTCATGTGTGATAGTTAAAACAGCATGTGATAAATAATTCAAATATAAATCTCGTTTGAGCATTTTAACAAACACATAACATACATATTGTCATACGTAGGCATTCATCCATAAATCACGTAATAGTAAGAAAGGTTACATAAAGGAAACTGTAACTATAGATAACGTGATTGAGAATCATATCTCGACACCCTAATTAAATACATTTCAATGAGAATTTTCTCATTTAGGCATTTTATTAAACACTTAGACTACACATCTCACATACATATAATACAGTAGTGATAACAGGTATTATAGCAAATCCCTTCATAAAGGATTCACCATACGTACAACAATCATGTATTCTCGGTCAATAGACATGGCAAGCATAAATCATAATTCCATACTCATTCAAACATTTCAACAAACACATAGAATGCATTATAAATCAATATAGTTTACATATATATGCAATATATAAAAAACATCAAAACTAGGCACATGTGACAGTAATCAAGTCAGTCATAAATCATTACTGACAGTAAAAGCCTTGAAAACCATAACCTAAATGTTTATAGTCTGCACCTTTCGTCGGTAGACTCATATCGCGCTCAGTTTGAATAATACGTCTTTGTCTACGGCACAATAGCTACCTATAACATGAAATAGGTTAGCTATTTCACCATTTACTCTATTTAGATCCCTAAAACAGATTAAGGTTAGGATTTCTTACCCAAGAACGGAGTCAAAATCACCGGTATAGCGATACGGGTAGGATGATTCAGCACGTGGAGCAGTGGGATCGAATCCCAGTAACGATCTCTCACTCACTCTCTCTTCTTCTCACTCTTTCCTTCTCTTTTTCCTCTTTTCTCTCTCCTAGGGTTTTAAATTCGTATGGAATGAGAGAGAGGTGGGTTTTGGTCCTTACATAGGCCCAAAAATGATAAAAATGGCCCCAGGGCCATGGTATACTTAGGTTATAGCCAAAAAGTGGCTGTTTTGCTCCAATGGAGCTCATCTGGAGGCCCATTTCCTGTATACAATTTGGAGAAAGTTTTCTAACATTGGATTTAGGCCAAGTTATGATTTTGGTCCAATTGGATTAGTGGATTGACCGCAGAGGACCAGTTTTAGCTCAACGGTCACCAGTACTCGATCAGGGCCACAAGTGCGTTGACATGTGTTGGAAATTTTTCCTGATTCGAGAGTATAGTTAGGTCAGAATCTGACAGTCTGAAACCTTAAATTTGGCCTATAAGTGAATGGCTTAATTCACTTAAGTTTTAGTTCACTTTCTAAAGATATTCGCGTTTCTCACACACTTTACTTCGGGCTCAAGTTGAGCATTTCAAGATACTATTTGGATTTGATTTCCGAAATGGTTGTTAAGACCAGCAAGGCGGTTATAACCGTATAGTTTTACAGTAATCAGACTTTCAATGTGCAGTTCAGGTTTGATACGGAGTTTCGTGATACTCCCGAGAACAACTGGATTTTGAGATTGATCCTAGGCTTCTAGGTAATGTAGCGTTTGCAATCCTATTAGTTTTGGGTCTTGCAGTTCCAACAGAAAGTGCTTCAAGTTGATTCTCTGACTAAATCGGTTTAGTACTTAATTATTTTTCATCTAATTTCTACATAATTCGATTCTTAGTGATTTCTACTTGAGGTGGTACTCGGGTCTTCATACAGATTTTTTCGAAACATTACATTTACCCCCCTCAAATAAAAATTTCATCCTCAAAATTAGTACCTTTTCATACTCCTCGAGAATCTGAGGGTATTTATTTCGAACCTCAGCTTCTGTTTTCCAAGTAGCCTCTTCTTCAGTTTGATGTGTCCACAGTACCTTCACAAGTGGAATCACTTTACTACGCAGCACCGGCTCTTTCCTATTTAGAATCTGCGTCCGTTGTAGTACGTAAGTAGCATCCTCACTTAACTGTACCTACTCCCACTTGATAATGTAGGAAGGGTCAGGAACATATTTCTTCAACATCGATACATTAAATATGTTGTGCACGCCTGCGAGTGGTGTGGGCAAAGCAAGGCGGTACTCTACCACACCCACTCGGCCTAGTATCTGGAATGGCCCAATGAATCATGGCGTGAGCTTCCCCTTCTTGCCAAACCGAAGGACTCCCTTCATGGGAGAAACCTTCAGGAATACATGGTCGCCGACCTCAAACTCTAGGGGTCTCCATCTCGTATCGGCGTAACTCTTCTGTTTGCTCTATGCTGTCAGAAGTCGACACCTAATAATGTCGATATTCTTTGAGGTCGCCTGCACTAACTCTGGGCCAATCAAACTCTTCTCGCCAACCTCTGCCCAAGAATGTGGTGCTCGACATGGATGCCCATACAGTGCCTCATAGGGAGCTATGCTAATACTCGCCTGAAAGTTGTTGTTATAGGCGAACTCAGCATAAGGAAGACAGTCATCCCAACTGTCCTTGAAATCAAGCACACAAGCTCGCAACATATCTTCCAACACCTGATTCACCCATTTAGTCTGCCCATTAGTCTGTGGGTGAAACATGGTACTAAACATCAATTTCACACCCATTGCTTCCTGGATATGAGTCTAGAAAATAGATATGAATCACGTGTCTCTATCCAATATGATCTCCATAGGAACTCCATGTAGACGCACAATCTCCTTTATGTACAACCTGACCAACTTGTCTGCTGAGTTTGAGACTTTAATCGGGAGGAAATGGGCCGATTTCATCAATCGGTCTACGATCACCCAAATGGATTCATGTCCCTTCCTCGTCTTTAGCCATGAAATCCCATTTCCATTCAGCTATGGACATGGGTTGAAGAAATTCAGGAGATCGGCGATGCTTTACCTTGACCTGTAGGCACATGAGGCAACATGAGACATAATTTACTATTTGGGCCTTCATGTTGTCCCACCAGTACAACCTCTTCATGTCTTGATACATCTTCATACTACCAGGATGCATCACCATCCTCAAATTGTAAGTAGCTTCGAGAACTTCCTTTCTCAAGTCATGAATATTCAGGACGCATAGGCAGCCATGATAACATAAACCCCCATCCATACCGACCTCCATTCTGAGTCTCCACTGTCGCTCACCTGCTCTCTCATCTTCGTGGACAGTTCATTATCTTTTTGAGCTGCAATAATCCTGTCATCAATGAGTGGCTGTACACGAACGTGTGCGACGCTCTCATACGACTTCTCTACCGTAAGCTTCTGCTCAAAATCTCTCACAAAGTCTACTATATTCCACTCCTCTATCATTAGCGGAGCTATAAATGCTATTGTCTTCTTATGGCTCAACGCGTCTGCCACAAGGTTGGCCTTACCAGGATGGTAGGAGACCTCGAATTTGAAGTCTTTCAGGGTTTCCATCCATCGCCGTTGCCTCATATTCAAGTCTCTCTACGTGAATATGTATCTGAGGCTCTTGTGGTCACAAAAGAGCTCGAAATCCTCTTCATATATGTAATGTCTCCAGAGCTTCAATGCAAAGATGGCGCCCGCTAACTCTAGGTCATGCGTAGGGTAGTTTTCCTCGTGTTTCCTCAACTGTCGTGATGCATAGGTGATCACCCTGTCCTTCTGAATCAAAACACAACCCAAACCAACACAAGACGCATTGGTGTATATTGTATACTTGACCCCTTACTCTGACAATACTAGCATAGGGGCAGACGTTAACTTGTCCTTCAGTTCTTGAAAAGCCGCTTCTGCCTTCTCATTTTAGGTAAACTTGAGATCCTTTTGAGCCGGCTAAGATAACGGTTTGGCTATCTTGAAAAAATCCCTACTAAATCGACGGTAGTAACTAGAAAGTCAAACTCCTCACCTCCATAACCAAACCAGGTTGCTCCCAATCCTGAACAGCTGCCACCTTGGCTAGGTCCATAGCTATTCCTTCCTTGAACACCACATGTCTCAGGAACTTGACTTCTTCTTTCTAAAAGTCACACTTCTTGTACTAGGCAAACAACTAGTTCTTTCTGAGTGTATTAAAGACTGCTCGCAGGTGCTCATTGTGATCTGCCCAACTCTTGGAGTATATCAGAATGTCATTTATGAATACGATGACGAATTGGTACAGATACGAACAAAACACCCGGTTCATCAAGTCCATGAACACTGCTGGTGCATTTGTGAGTCCAAACAACATCACAAGGATCTCGTAGTGCCCAAAACTAGTCCTGAAGGTTGTCTTCTTCATGTCCTCATACCTAATGCGTAACTGGTGATACCCTGACTGTAAGTCAATATTCGAGAAATACTTCGCCCCGTTCAACTGATCGAACAGATTATTTATCCTGGGTAACACCATCACTTGGTTCAGCCTACGATAATCAATACACAAACAACACGGGTGCTCCCCAAGGAGATACACTCGGTCATATGAAACCTGATTCCAATAGGCCATCAATCTATCTCCTCAATTCCTCCATTTCACATGGAGGCATGCAATACGTGGGTAATGAAATGGGTGTCACACCGGGCATAAGGTTGATAGTAAAGTCGATCTCGCACTGAGGAGGTAATCTAGGTATTGTCTTAAACACTTCCAAGAAGTCCTAGATCACAAGCGTATTTTCAAGCATCAGACCGCTATGATCCTTCAATAGGGCAGCATAATAAAGAACATGGAAGGAGCAACTAACCTGAACGAGGAAAGTGAAGGCTGTGTTTTCAGGCCCGTGTATCATCACCAGTCAGGTCTCACAGTCGATCTCGGCCTTCAATTCTATATCCCAATCCATGCAAAGGATGACGTCAAAGTGGTATATCGTGGTGAAAATCACATCCATGCATATCATCCTGCTCATTAAATCTATCAAGCAACCCTTACATAACTTAGTGACATTTGTAAAAGTTCCTGCCGGTACGATAACTCTTACCCCAACCATAGGGGTCATACTCATCCCTAAGCGCTTGATCATAGAACATGATATTATCGAATCAGTAGACCCAGTGTCCACCAATAAGAAGACTGGTGTACCTTGGATGTGAGCAGTGACCTCGAAAGCTAAAGGTACTATAGTTGCTGACTTAGATGCTTCAGCTGTAAGTGCATGTACTCGTGCCTGTTGGGAACGGTTCAGTTGTTGTGCCATAAGCCGTTGAGGTGGCCTAAATCGAGGTGCAAGTGGCCTATAAGAAGGTTGTGTAGTGTAACACCATGAATTTTTGCCAACCTGGGGTTAGACGTCCTTAGGCAATGGGTCTACCATAACACCTTGGTAACCTCTCAGAACCCAATTCCAAAGCCAAAGAAATCATGTAGAACCTAATTCTTTAGAATTTAACATGAATTAGCCAGCGCTACACTAGATTACCTGTGAAATTAGCACCAACCACTTTAAATACGATCTGTAAGACCCAAAACCTCTAGAATCGTTGATGCTACGTTATCCTAAAATCCAGGATCAAACTCTAAACTGGTTTATTCTCAGGAACCCTTTAAAACTTTGTATTGGATCTAGACCGCACGTCGAAAGTCTGATAGCGACAATCTTAGACCATTATGACCGCTTAGTTGGACTTGACAATCGTTTTGAAATCAAGCCCAACCGATGTTCTGAGGCTATTTCATTGAGCCTGGAGTGAAGAGAGTGAGAAAGAGTAAAGATTTGAAAATTTAATTCAAAATCTGGCACATGTCGTTGCACGTTATTATTAAGCATTTTGACCGTCAGAATTCAGCCAAATTTCACCCTCGGATCAGGAAAAATTTCTCTTTCATGTCATGAGACTTGTAGACTTGATTTAGGTACAATGACCGCTGAACTGAAATTGGACCACCACGTGAGATCTGGGAACTCTACAGGTCTGACAACTTGATGTGAGCAGGATCCAATGTACATGAGCTTAAGTCCGACCGCGTTCGGCTAGGGGACCTCCCGAAACACTCTTTTGGCTCAGAAAAGTCCCAATTTGGTTATAACTCAAGTATACCTTGTTTCCAAGTCTATTCAGGTTAGATTTTAGCCTATATAAGGGCCTTAAACCCTTTCATATCTCTCCCTTCTGAATTTGCAACAAACCCTAGAAAGTGAAGAGAGAGAAAGAGAGAATTTGTGAGAGAATTGTGAGTCTTCCTACCACTTACTGCAGCTTCTACCCGTGTTCATTCACCGCATTCTAATCACTTTTCCGGTGATTTCCAACGCACTTCTAGGTAAGAAAACCCTACCCTCTTGTTTTTTTAGGGATTCCTTTGATGCGAGTAGCAGTTTAGCTTATGTAACTTGTGATATAGGTCGCCTTAACGCCGTTGACGAAGCGTAGACGTTCTATTCGAATCGATACACGTCTAAGGCGAAAGCTGAGGATTTTGGACGCTTTGATTGACTGATTTCAAAGCTTTCAATGTCGTTTAATAGTAGATTATTGATGAGAGAGCCGTTTGACATGTAGAACATGCTGTCCGTTTTCCATTTCGTATAAGTATGGAGAATATGAGATTTAGGGCACTTTAGGTATTTGTAGGAAATACAGTATACGTCCGTATTTTTTTGAAATGATTTTCATGGCTATTTGTCATGTTATGATATTAGAAATGCGTGCATAATCTATTTGGCGAAGAGATTTGCCCTAATGCGCACTTTGGGTCGACATACGCTATGTAGACTAAAGTGTGTAGACTAAGTGTTTGTAAAAATGTTTGTATTAGTATGTATTGAGTAAATGGTGTTGTGAATTAGTTTTGAGATTGTATTCTCGATTAACATGCTGATGTATATGATTTCCACCATGTTGGCTATATGAATTGATTTCATTATATATATGGAATGCATGTGTTGGTGGATTTGCTTACGTTGTATATTAGAACGTGTGTCAACATGCTTGTATTGTTTATATTCATTTCTGTTACTCTCATATGATTACTGATGTTGTGTACAAATGCTTGGGGCTATACGTTAGTCCAGGCAGTCGGTAATGGATCGAATTCGTGGTTGACTTCTATTTGCCACGAAGGAGGCGTCGATGAACGCGAGTCGTGTTTTGGGTTGGCGGAAGTGGTTAGGCCACACGAAGTGTTTTATGCACTTCATGTCATTCGGCTTGAGATGCCCTCGTGCTAGTCGAGCCCGTCAAGTAACCCGACTGGCCATTATATGTTCACCCTGTATGAGTCATAACTGCTTGAACTTAGGGTACTGAACTTACCATTGAAAACCCTGTTAACCATGGTACCTTGATCCATAAATACTCATGAGCCGGGCATGGTGGTATGAGACACCGTGGTCGAGCTGTCGGCCTATGCTAGGGCCACAAACCTCCCTGTAGTGACCAGTGAGCACCTTTGACTCGTGATTCGATTGTGGTGGTATGAGACACTACATTCGAGCTGTCAGCTTACACTGATTGGTGACGAGCCCTTTGTAGTGACCTTGAGGGTATTCTGAGTCTACGGGAGGCGACGACCCTTTCGTAGCGACAAGAGTACATTAGGCCTGTATTGATAAGGTGATGGGGGAGCGGTGCAACGAGTGCGAGCAACAGCCCTGACAGCCCTTGCAGCGACCTATAAATGTAACATCGTATGAGATTACTAGGAGTGACGACCCTAAACAGGATCTGTGTTGGGATTGATATAAGGAAGGTACCTTAGTTTCCCAATACTGCTGTATGAATGGACTAATAACAACTCGGTAATCATATCCACATCGCACTGCATGTGCCTGGAAGATGTGGAGCACTGTAGGAAGAAAGCATGCCGCAGACACAGATGGTGCCGCATGAGGGAGTATGTCGGTGAGGGCATCCATCATGTCATTTCATGCTTGCATTAATAACAGTATCTAGGAATGTTTGATTGTCTGCTTTACTATTATCGCATGATTGATTTGATAACATGTTAATCTTTGCTCTATGATTCCACTGAGTTGATCACTCACTCCCACGTTACGGGACGGTGTCACGCACACCAACCAGTCCCTGTTTTAGTTGCATATGATGGCGCTGCTTGTGAAGTGGAGCCGGACTTGATGATGATGATGAGGATTTCTCCTATATGCGTGTTCTGACTGACGGGATTACAGGGAGGTTGATTAGATGCCATGAAACTTGTCATTTTATATTTTTAGAGCACTCATGTATATCCTTTTTATCATTTTTGGAGTATACATGTATATGTCTAACCTGCTAACATGCTTACACTCTGGAGACTTACAATCAATTATACACTATTATATATTTTTCACAGTCTTTCGCTTGTAAATTTAACTGTCTCTGGAGTATGATATGGTGTTTTAGCTTAATCCCAATCTTGTTTAATGCCATTCTACAGACGACATGCATTTACTATTATCTATGTTGCATAAGTGACATTTTGGAACTCGGGAGTTAAGATTCTACCCGACCCCGATTTTCGGGATGTTACATGTAGGTAGTACGAAACATTGGGGTCGAGCTGAGATAGCTAGTGGTATCTGACGGTTGATCCTATGAGGAGGCATAAAGTCATTGTCCCTCATCCTAGTGAAACAATAAGTGTTAGCTTGGCCCGACCTCTTACAGTAGGTTCACCATATATCAGGTCGTCTCGGCTGTATCGATGGAGTCATAAGCTGAGGAGGAGAATCTACACGTGGCTTCTTACCGAGGAACGGTCTGCTTGGTAAGTTTGGTGGAGGCCTCTGACCCATGGGCATGAGCGTACAGGACAGCCTGTCCCTATCCTTCTCAGCTCCCAGAGACATGTCCACTAGTTCAACATAGTTGAGTATGCTAGCGCAACACATCTTCGAGTGTATCTCGGGTTACAAACCCTTAGAAAATTACCTCATTCGCATCGGTTGGTCTGCTAATATAAAGGGTGCATATCTGTCTAGCTCCGTGAACTTATTCTCATATTCTTCTACTATCATTCCTCCATGGCGGAGGCAAAGAAACTCTCCCTCTTCATTTCAGTAGGTGAGAGGGAAATACTTCTTGTGGAAGTGCGTCTCAAAGGCCTCCCACGTCCACACATATCCTACAGGAACTATCCATAGGATGCTATCCCAACACAGGCTAGCCTCCTTCTCAAACATGTAAGTGATTAACTCTACCTGCTCCGACTCAGTACAGTGCAACGGCTTCAGCATATTAGAGATGTGGTCAAGCCAATACTCGGCCTCCTCGGGTCTGTGAGTACCCACAAACATAGGAGGTCGAAAGTGCTAAAATCTCTCAAACAAGCCGCTGACACCCACGTTTTCAGCAGGGTGCACAAGTAGTGCAGATGGAGTCGTGCTCATATTCTGGGAAAGGGCCTGCGATGATGGTTCATATCTACTGCTGCTATTATTGCTGCATGAGGAGTATCATCTACTCTAGCCAATCAAGAGGAGGAGCCTGGTGCATGTGAGGTGTTAAAGAGGACACACAGTTCTGCTCTAGAATCGTTGGTGCAATAGGTGTCGGCTTATTTGTGGGGCCAGTGGCTGGTTGAGAATTCGGCATAGTCTCGTGAGTTGGGCCCAAACTGGGGTCCGTATGACTATCTCTTAGGGGAGGTGCCCCATCAATCTAGTCACCAAGTGTAAGACATGTTGTACTCTGTATGGCCTTAGGTGGCATTCCCTATATATAACATAGGGTGCAACCCGTGTGAGATTTAACATACAACACTTAATTTCTCAAGCATTCTACACCTTTCATAATAAAAGGAGCCACATGCATTTCATTTAACTAAAATTGTCACAATACATGAGATGTAGTATTTACATGGATCATGATAGAAGATGCGTGTGAAGTAATCTAAGAAAATTTTCAAACTACGATGTTACTAAGCCTATTAAGGTTACACACAGAAACAAGAAAACACGCAACAAAGCAAACTAAAAGATGACCACAGGCATGACTAGTCATCTGAATCTAGCGATGGTGGAGGTACACCCTTGTCCTGCATACAACATAAGATAACTCTCAAGGTGCGAGATACTTTTATAAATTTCTACTTCACAAAGGCCTGATTCTCATCAAGCTTGGCTCGGGTCTCTGTGATCTCCTGTCTCAGGGTGACTTGGCCCTCCTTGATCTGAGCCAAGCGGGCTTCTATTACAACCCAATCATTGTCATGCTCATGTGTAGTAGGTGGAGAGCCCTCATCAATGTCTTGGGCCTCCTTTTCTTCCTCTTCCTCGCCTTCTTCCACTATCTCATTCTTTCCTTCTTCTTTACTCTCTTCCTCTTCACTCTCCGTCTCATCCTCACTCTCATCGAGTCAGGCTTGACGTTTTCGTGGCCTAATATTCATGTTGTTGAGAGTGGTGTCATTGATGAAATGGATTAGCGCAGGAATTTTTACACCAAGTCTGTAGTTGAATTCACAAGCAAGCTTGCAAATAAGTTGGTGAATGGGAGTGAAATGGTTGTCCTAGAAGAGCGTACGGTCTAAACTATTTGCAGTAGTACATATGTAGGTAGGCACAACTTATCTCCTTGCCTAGCTCTGTATAGGAAATCTACCATCAGACACATGCATTTGCTGCGATTGCTCCACCTGAAATACACATTGTACATGAAAATGTGGTGGAGCAGGCGGAAGTCGTGAGTCATCTTGGTTATCGAGAGGTAGTTGCCTTTATTCCAGTGGACCAGTTGGCCACAAAGGAAATCGCTTTTGTTGATCTCTTTCACTAACACTCCTGAGACTCTTCTTGTTGGCATAAACCTCCTCACGCGGCATTCCTATGACTTAGGCTATCAAGTCCACATTGACAATGGCTTCCCGCCTACCCAAGGGGATAGAGAACTGTAGAGGCTTCAGTAGTGACTCTCGTATATGGGCGTAGAAAGATCGGATAATGCTCTCATTCACATGAGTCTTGGCCTCAAATATTTTCCCCATCTGGCTTCCAACAGGAGATCTATCACCAGATAAAGCCTAAAGAGCTTCTCATCCACATGTTCTTTAAAGAGGACCCTATGGCCTTGAAACCTTCCATGTGACATATCTGCTAGTAGAGCTCTTTCGAGAGGAAGTTGGGGATCGAGATCCCGCTTTGTCCTTATCTCCTGATCGACGCTTGTGCTAACCTCGGTGCCTTTCTACCTCCTTGAACGAGTAGGGCAGCTAGGCTCGACTTCATTTATGGAAGCCCTCTTCTTCCCCATGAGAGAAAGAAGTGTGAAAAGGGAGAAAATCACCGCCACAAGCTTGAAAAGAGCCATGAAAGTGCAATAAAATGGAGGGATAGGATGGGTTATTAGACCTTGAGATTCTTGAGACACAAGTGAGAGTTCATGCACTCAAATGGAAGGAAATGAGGGAGATATGAGATGGGTTTGAAAGAGATGATGCGAGGTGGTGCAAGAAAAAGGAAGAAGATAAGATTGGAGCGGTGATTTGAGAGAGAAAAATGAAGATTTGAGAGATTTGGAAAGCTTAGAAGGGTGGGAATGTGAGGAATGAAGCAAATGGGAGAGAAATAGGGTCCCCACATGATTTCATGGGCCCCACATATATGTACAAGTGCCGGCCCGACAGGCCAGGATGACCCAATCAGTGAGGCCTCGCCATAACAATGATGACATCGCCTGTCGTTGGAAAGGTGAGCGATGGCTCTCCCCAGGGGCGATGCTACCCCCCCCTTAGGGTAGAGGAAATGTGCGGGGTCCACCTTAGTTCACCCCGTTTTGTACTGTTTAGGCCCCAGAGTCCATTTGAGCCATTTTTGGTGTCCATCTCGCGTATATTCACGCATTTCAGGGTGTTTGAGTGTGGAATCGGCTGAATCTTTATCTAATCTCATCGATTGGCTATCTAGAAAAGAATTGGGGCATCTCGCATGATCGCAGATGTCTATGGGTCCGATTTCAATGGTCAGTTTCACCTGTCGGCGAAGCTGTGAATCCTACGACTGTTTTTATGTTTTATCGCTCCCTCCTAGATCAAAGTATGTCAGTATGCATCATGTTACCATAACCCAAGCCCAGTGTAAGAACCGTATCCTAGTCCATTTTGTTTCGTTGGCCTTCACGGTCTTCCCGGTTGACTTCTGGAAACCTTTAACCTTTATCTAACGTTTGCGCGTGACCCTGAGTTAACACCATCAACCCGAGACTTGTACCTTGGCGATCGTACTGTCACCACGGTTCTGATGCTGCGTCTCACGAGCCGAGGCGATACCTAAGTTTAGGGAGATGTGGGTCTGTGTTCAGTTCTAGGAAAATGCCGCTCGTTGCAAAACCCAAGAGAATCTTTACCGAATGTCACTCCGATCAATCAATCAATCCCATCAAGCGTCAAGTACATGTCAAGTGTACATCACCTCACACCCATCCCCAAGCAACCTCATAAGTCAAAAAGTTCTTACACGCCCTATACCTTTCTTACACAATCTAGCCCAAAAGTTAAAAAGCTCTTATACACCCATCACTCACCACATCCATCACTCCATCACCCATCACTCTCTCTCCTTACAACCCTCTCTCTCTCTCACTTCTCACCACACTTCCCAAGAAAGCAAGAGAAACACATGTCCAAGCTCTTCCAAGGTGAGAAAGAGTTGTGTATGGCCCACTTTCTCATCCCAAAACCTTCATCCTAGCCATTCATTTCTCATCTTCCACCATCAAAGTGAGACATAAGGAGATCGGCTTTCCAACGGACCAAAAAGATCGAACGGTGGGTGCTTATTAGACTAGATTTTTTATGTTTTGATGATGGGTCAAGTGAGGCCTACCGATTGATAGATGGATCTCACTTTAGACCCCAGGTGTGGCCTTTTTCCCACCTTGATCCTCATGATGGGGCCATTCTCCATAGACCCTATCATGATGTTTATTTTACTTGCATAAAAAATGGTCATCTAGACCGTCCATTTTAGGTGGAGAAGGAACCTCTACCCTTGATCTTTGATTTGGTGGCCCACATGTATTGGGACCCACTTGATGTATGATTGAATGCCATGGAGGGCTCATAGTGGCGGAGCCCTCCATCACACGTGTCCCATCTCTCTCTCTCTCTCTCTCTCTCTCTCTCTCTCTCTCTCTCTCTCTCTCTCTTTCCCTTTTTGTGATGATGTAGTTGTGTGGCCCACCCGGATGAACCCTATCTTGATGTATGTATTACCCACACCATCCAACCCTTTTTTGGTGGCCCACATCCATGGGTGGGGCCCACCTTAATTGTACGTGTTAAGCCCAAATTGTCCAGCGTCCAGGGACACTGGACGTGAAAAGGAAAATGCAAATATTAGCTTGGTTCCATAAGCTCTTTACGGGGGTGACTTGTGTCGGCCCCACCTTGACAAATAGATCCAATCCACGCTGTCCATCCCATTTCCCAAATCATTTTAAGCGTCAAGCCAAAAAATGAATTTGATCCAATTTTCTGGCAGGCTATACCTTTGAAAATAGTGATTTTCACAATTTAAATTCACTTTAATTTTTCTACATGCTGAAACACGTCGAATATGGGGCTCGTTTAATCTGTCTTAAGCCGTAGAGTGTAATGGTAAGAGCAGATTCACCAGATTCAGGCCCCACGCATGAAAAACCGTAAGAAAACTAGATTTCAAATTAAAATAAAAAAATATATGCAGTAGGTGCTACTGCTGCCAAAGGCGCGCAGGCAGCGCCTGCGACATTTTGGGTGGACGGTCAGCAGGGTCCCACGGTCCCATTTATGAGCCCTACCATGATGTATTTTTCTCATCCACACCATTCATTCAGTGGGCCCCTTCCTAAAGTGGGCCTCCTCCAAAAATCAGCCTAATCTAGGACTTAGGTGGCCAACTTCATAGGAAATAGCAGTGATTTAACATCTTCCATTAAAACCCTTTTTGTGTTATCGCAGAAGCTTTGGGTCAATATGAAATTATTTTTCCTATTCATCCAGGTCTGTGCGACCCTTTCAACAGGTTGGATGGAAAACAAACGTTATAGTGGGCCCCATGTGGGACCCATAATGATATGTGTTTTATTCTCATCGTCCAGGCAGACGATGGAGCTCGCAGTGATATTTGTGTTTTATTCATACTATCCAATGACAGTGGGACCCACTATGATGCATGTGTTGCATCCAAACCCTCTAACTATTTTAAGAGCTCATTTTATGGCATGAGCTAAAGAATGAGACAGATTTAAGATCAAGTGGACCATCTAGCAAAAAGTAGTGGGGATTGAGTTCCTGACATTGAAATTCTTTTGTTGTCACAAAAGTTTGTATTATTAGGAAATTTGTTTAATCTAGGTTTGTGTGACCCTATGACCAGATGGGTAGAAAGTAAATGTTATGGTGGGCCTTGGGAAATTTAAAGATGGAAATCATTATCACCACTTATTTTGGGTGTGGCCCATTTGATATGCATGGGGTCCAATTAGTGTGGCCCATTTGATACACATAAGGCCCATGTGATTAGGCCCATTTTGATGTATTCTAAGGCCCATGGGTTATGACTCATTACAATGTACATAAGGCCCCATTGGTGCGGCCCATTTATGTGGCCCACTAGATGAATATAAGGCCCATGTGATATGGCCCATTTGATGTATTTAAGGACCAATGGGATGTACTTAAAGTCCATTACAACGTGTAATTCCACCATGGTTATGTAATGATATTTATGGCGGGCCGTGCCTTGGGAACAATGATGGTTTGACGTCCACATTATACGTATAATGTTGGTTAAATGTCCGCATTATGACTCTCCCTAACGCCCATTGATAGGCCCATACTTATTATGTGAAGGCCGTCTAGACCCATCTGCGTTGTAAGGATAATTCATTACTTTATAACATGCTTAGTATAATCCCATGATTCATGCCCATATGCATCATATGCATGCTTAATATAGGAAATGTTTGATCACAGAATAAGCCAGTTGGGTTGAGACATTTATGCTACTCCTTATGAGATGGAGTGCCCCACATGATCGCGTGGTATGCGCTAGATTGCTGCATGATTTGACGCTGTGATTCATGCATCTCATATTTATGTGTCATGATCATTATACCCCCTAGTGACATCAGGGTCATGGCTCCACAGGCACATCGTGAATGACCGTATCGTATACCAGAAATACTTGGTTCGAGCATTGTGTGCACTTAGGATGTCCTTGAGTGAAAGTCACAGAACCTTTTTGGTACCAGGAGCTGCTCCAATGTCTAGACTGAGTGGATACATGAGTGCCTGTAATGCCCTGAAAAAATCCGTACTTAGACTCGAGTACCAACTCGACCAGAAATCACGTAGGATTAATTCCTTTGAAAAATATGTGTAAGTTAGCTAGCGCAACGCTAGAGTAGCTGGGAAATACTCCCTGATCACTTTAAATACGTTCTACAAGACCCAAAGTGAGTAGAACCAATGACGCTATAATACTTTAAAACCTCGGATCAAACTCTAAGCCGGTTTGTTCTCAGGACCTCTTTGAAACTTTGTATTGGATCTAGACCGCGTGTCGAAAGTCCGATACGTACAATCTTAGACCGTTATAACCGCCTAGCTGGACTTGACAATCATTTCAAAAATCAAGTCCAACCGACATTCAGAGGCTATTTCATTGAGCTTGGAGTGAAGAGAGTAAGAATAGGGTTAGATTTGGAATTTGAAATTCAAATCTGGCACACGACTTGACGCGTTATTATTAAGCGTTCTGACCTTCAGAATTCAGCCAAATTACACCCTTGGATCAGGAAAAATTTCTATTTCATATCACGAGACTTGTAGACCTGATCTACGTGCGGTGACCTCTGAACTGAAACTGGACCGCCACGTGCGATCTACGAACACTACTGGTCTGAAAATGGGATGTGAGCAACATCCGACGTGCATGAACTTAAGTCCGATCGCGTTCGGCCAGGGGATCACCAGAAATGTCTTTTTGGACCGAAACAGCCCCGATTTGGTTAGGCATCAAGAGAACATTGTTTCCAAGCTTGTTTTGGGCATGTTTTAGGTTATAAAAGGGGCTTAAACCCTCACTTCTCTCACCCATCCGAATTTGCTAGAAACCCTAGCTGGTGTGAGAGAAAAGGTGAGAGATTGTGAGAGAGAGTGGGAGAGAATTTCCTACTGCTTGCACTACGTGTTGTGCGTGCCTAAGCGACGCACCTCAATCACTTTCCTGGTGATTACACCGCATTTCTAGGTAAGAAAAGACCCTAAATACTTGCTGATTTGAGGTTTCGTCATTTCCATAGCGAAGTAGCTTATAGATCTTGTATATTAGGTTCCCAGTTCGCCGTAGACGAAGCGTACACGCTCCGTTCGAATCAATACGCTCCTAGGATAAAAGGTGCAGATTTTAGATGCTTTGATTGACTGTTTTCAACGCTTTCAATGTTGTTTAATAGTAGATTATCGACGGCAACGCCGTTTGACATGTACAACATGCTGTCCGTTTCCTGTTTTATAAGTAGACGAAAAATATGAGATTTAGGGTATTTTAGTCATTTGTAGGAAATACTGTTTTCATCCATATTTTGCTGATGTGATTGACATGGCTTCTTGTCGCATTAGGATACTATGAAACCGTACATAATTAGTTTGGCAAAGAGATTCGCCCAAATGCGCACTTTGAGTCAACATACTATATGTAGACTTAAGTGTGTAGTTTAAATGTTTGTATAAATGTTTGTATTAGTATGTATTGAATTAAATGGTGTTATGAACTAGTTTGAGATTGAATTCTCAATTAATATGCTGATGTACATGATTTCCTACATGTTAGCTATATGCATGATTTCATTATATGTATGAAATGCATGTGTTAGATGATTTACTTAAGTTGTATGTTATAAGATGTGTTAACATGCTCACATTGTTGTATTTCATTTCCATTACTCTTACATGATTGCTGATGTATATTCATAAATGTTTGGGACTATACCTAGTCCAGGCAGTCGGTAACTGAGTAAATTCGTGGTTGGCTTATCTTTGCCACGAATGACGCGTCGATGAACACGAGTCGTGTTTTGGAGTTGGCGGCAGTGGTTAGGCCACACGAGGTGTCTTATGCACTTCATGTCGTTCGACTTGAGATGCGCTCGTGCTAGTCGAGCCCGTCAAGTAACCCGACTGGCCATTGTATGTTCACCCTGTATGAGTCATAACTGCTTGAACCTAGGGTACTGAACTTACCACTGTAAACCCTATTAACCATGATACCTTGATCCATAAAGACTCATGAGCTGGGCATGGTGGTATGGGACACCGTGGTCGAGCTGTCGGCCTACGCTGGGGCCACAAACCTCCCCGTCGTGACCAGTGAGCACCTATGACTCGTGAACAGATTATGGTGGTATAGGACACTATATTCTTGCTGTCGTCCTACACTGATCAGGCGACGAGTCCTTTGTAGTGGCCGCGAGCGTATTCTGAGTCTACGGGAGGCGACGACCCTTTCGTAGCGATGAGAGTACAGTAGGCCAGTATTGATAAGGTGATGGGGGAGCGGTGCAATGAGTGCGAGCAACAGCCCTGGCAGCCCTTGCAGTGACCTACAAAATATACATCGTATGAGATTACTAGGAGTAACGACCCTAGACAGGATCTGTGTTGGGATTGATATAAGGGAAGTACCTTAGCTTCCCAACATTATTGTATGAAAAGGACTAATAATAATTCGGTAATCATATCAACATCACATTGCATGTGCCTGGAAGATGTGGAGCACTGAGCGGTACGCAAGCATGCCGCGGACGCAGATGGTGCCGTTTGAGGGAGAATGTCGGTGAGGGCATCCATCATGTCATGTCATATTGCATTAACAACAGTATTAGGAATGTTTGATTTACTGCTTTACTATTATCGCATGATTGATTTGAGAACATGCTAATCTTTGCTCTATTATTCCACTGAGTTAGCTACTCACTCCCACGTTACGGGATGGTGTTTGCAACACCCATCAGACCCTGTCTTAGATGCAGGTGAGGCAGCGATTCAGGAGGCAGAGCCGGACTATGATGAGGACCAGGACGAGTTCTCATATATGCAGTACCATGACGGCTTTGCTTAGGTGGCCTGGATTGGTGGGACTTCTTAGTGGGACTCTTTTTGGACATTTGATTTCTTTTTATTTACATGTATATGAGACTCAGAGATGTATTCATACTTTTGAGACAGTTGAGATCTACTTTGTTTTCCATACAGTGATATATATATTCTTTAGTCTTCCGCTTGCTTTTATCACTGAATCTGAAGTATGAATTGTAGTTTTGGTATACTTTTACTCATGTGAATGCTTTAACTCAGACAACATCGAATCATAATCATTTTTGTTGCATAAGTGACGGTCTGGAACTCGGAAGTTGGGTTTATACAAGACCCCCGATTTTCATGGTGTTACAAGTTGGTATCAGAGCATGAATGAGATTATACCGGGCCTGGGTTATGGTCACGCGATGTACGTTGTCACTTCCTTTGACTTAGATGGGTGCGAGAAAGCTCTAGAAACACTTATAGGATCGCAGATTTGCCAATAGGCGAAGTCTATTCGTATCGATCGCGCGATCGAGTCCATAATGCATCTAGGGTCGCGTGAAGCGACCTAAGTAGCTCCCGGTTGTAGGTAGGTGGGTTGAGATGTTCTTTGAATAGTTCTAAACCCATAAATGTAAGTCCTTGTACTGTGAGGCAACCACAACCCTTACATTCAATCGCTAGGGCTTAAAAACCCCGTTTCACCTAATTTCTTCAAAATTCTTCCTCTCACCACTCCATTCTTCAATTCTTTCTCTGAATTTTCATATTAGGCATTGATCCTAATGTGAAAATGATATAAAATCATACTTCTATAAAATTTTACAGTGAATAGTAAAATTTCATGAAAACTAGCCATTAGGCCATTCTAAGTTTGCAATCTTTAGCAACTAGTGGGCTAGATGAATGTATTAGCTCCTTCTATCCCAAAATAATATGCTACATGATAGGGGATTGCATTCAGGTTTACATATTGGCCCCAGAAAGCCCAGAATAGAAGTTTAGGCCTCCCTAGGCCAATCTAGAATGAACTAAGGTGGGGCCTATACCAATTTGAGGTCCCTAGGCCAGGGGGGACCCAACCCATGTGGTCCCACCGGCCAGATGGGCGACCGGCCGACGATGCATCGCCGATGAGTGTGCCCCACTTGAGTTGAAACTTGGGCTCGGGGTGTTTTTAGGGTAGGGCACCCCTCCCATGTATGGTCCGTCCATCAGAAACCCCTAAAAGAGGTACCTCCTTCACAAACGGCCCCCTCCCAAGCTCATTTCACATTTTTCCTACTGCCCTCTCTCAAACCGCAGCTCCAAATCCCCTCCAATCTCACAAATTGCTGAAACCGACCCCTGTCCTCCTTCTAGGGTGATTAGTAATCCTCTTCCTCTCCGATTTTGTCGTTTGGAGCTCCTACAACCCCCAAAATGAGCTGAAATCGGGTGGAGCTCCATTCCCCTTTTTCCTTCTCTTTTCTATTTGAAAATCTAGCCTTGGGGAGCTTAAAGCATCCCTCTACAATGCCTAGATTTCATTTTGTCCGTTTGGGCAGCCATTTCTCCCCATTTCCCACATTTTCCATGGCTTTTGTTGAAGCCATTTTGGGTTTTTTCTCTCTCTCCACCATCCTCTCTTTGATGGGAAAGAGAAAGACCGCAGTGGATGAGGCTGGGGCAAGTCACCCTACGTAATCAAGAAGACCGAGGGGTGGCGTCGCTAGTTCGAGCGCCGTCGCAAGTCCAAGCACAGCCCGTGAGTTCCATACAAAGCGGGATTTGGATCCCCATGCTCAAATTGGGCGAGTGATATTAGCAGAGATGCCTCACGACGAATATACTGACCATAAGATATTGTTTGAGGCGGACGTGAAAGGGTGACTCTTCGGTGAATTTATATTATTCGAGCGCATTAAAGATGCACATTGGGGTCTGCTCTTTAAAGCCCATTCTCGTGCTAATGTGAGCACCGTTCGTGCCTTCTACGCTCGTATCCAGAGTCCTACATTAGAGCCATTGCAGTTCAAGATTTCCTTTGGTAGAGACCGGATGGCTACGATCGATGTTCGGTTGATAGCGCGACTTCTAAACGTGCCCCTTGGTGATGTTCATCCTAGTGCAAAGAACTTGAGGAGTAGGCATGAGCGAGATCGCCGTACTAGGTTCCTATGCGGTAGTCTAGTTCCATGGCAGTCTAACAATAGCCTCAAGGTGTCTCATATGTCTGATGATTGTGCCTGCTGCACCACATTTACACGTTCAACGTGTATTCCAAGTCGACAAATCGCATTGAATGTACGCACCTTATGGTTAATTTCTTGTATCAGGTGGCCCAGGGAGAAAATGTGTGTATGGCCACTTTCGTGTTGCGACAGATTATCCTCAAAGCGAAATCAAGAAGAACGTCTAAGTCACTTCCTTTTGGCCGACTTATATACAAGATCGTGCTTAAGTTTGCTTACAGACTTGGGCCAGAGCTGCCAGTTCCGATTCATTTTATTGATGAGTCTACCATGGTCAAGATGAAGATCGAGTCTCAGTACCGTGAGACTCAGCTTGATGAGGATAGCGAGGGCAATTTTGATGACGAAGAGTATCCAAGTGAGGGAGAACCTAGAGCGGAAGTAGAGGAAGAAGTCCAGGAAGAGGTAGAAGAGGAGGCTCAGGATACTGATGAGAGCCCTCCTCTTTCTACTCAGGCTACTAGTGATGCTCGCATTGCCCGAATTGAGGAGAGCCAGGTCACCTTGCGAAGGAAAGTTCAGGAACTTCGGGCTGAGGTCGAGGATACTAAGGTCGTTATGAAGAGAAAATTCGACAAGGCGACTCGCACCTTGAAGGCGATCTTGTGCTGCTTGTAGGATAAGGGTGCTCCTCCTCCATCACCCGACTCAGACTAGCGATGAGATTTTAGTTGTTGTTGTTAGTAGTTAGTCGTTTCCTGCTTTATGTTGTGTAAGCCTGTTAAGGCTAGTGGTCTACTTATGTTGCTGTTGTAGTTTTAACTGTCTTAGTTTCCATGTACTTCTTGTCATGATGCCTGTGAGGAAATATCCCTTGTATTGTGATAATTTTAATTAAATGAAATGCATGGAATGCCTTTGACTCTTTATGTGAATGATTGGGGTGTGTTTGTGCTATTGAGACTGACAAGGTTGCGCCCTATTTTGAATATAGGGAATGTCGCCGAAGGCTACACGGAGCACAGCTTGGCTTACATTGGGTGAGCCTATGGATCAGGTTCCCTTTCAGTCTAGTGCTCATTCGGACCCTACTGTGGGCCCGATTCCTGAGACAGCACGTGAGTCTTAGCCTCCTCCTGGTCCTACAGCTGGACCACTGCCTTTCACACCACCCGTCAGAGAGCAATACCGTGCGGCTTCTTCGATGCAGTACATGCCACAGCCTGCTCCACCTCCAGATAGATTTGAGAAGATGATGGCCATGATGCAGCAGTAGCAGCAGCTCCTGACTACTTTAGTGGGGGCTCTAACCCAGGGTGGGAGTGTGCCTCCACCTGCACCACCTACGCATCTAGCTGAGGATGCCGATATATATGCTCAGGATAAGGGCATGACTCATCCTGCACTACCTGCTTACCCTGCGGGGAATGCCAAAGACACACGAAGCTTACTAAAGCGATTCCAGCGCTTACGGCCCCCCACTTCTACGGGTTCTCACAGACCCGAGGAGGCCGAGTATTGGCTCGACGGTGTGTCGAAGATACTACGGATGCTGCATTGCTCAGAGACTGAGCAGGTTGAGTTGGCTACGTTCTTATTTGAGTGAGAGGCCAGCTTATGATGGGACAGTGTGTTGCGGACCATTGCCGCTGACTACATATGGACCTAGGCAGCGTTCGAGTTCCGCTTCCATGAGAAATACTATCCCCAGACGTATAGGCATGACCGGGAGATCGAGTTTCTACGCCTCAAACAGGGAGGCATGACAGTGATTGAGTATGAGAATAGGTTCACTGAGTTGGGCAGATACGTCCCGACTATACTGACAGATGAGCAGATGCGCATAAGGCGCTTTTCTGAGGGTTTACGACCGGATATTCGGTCGAAGATGTGTTGCGTGAGCATCTCCTCCTACGCAGAGCTGATCCACATGTCCATGCAGGCAGAGCAGGATGTGGATCGACTTACGCGATCTCGTGGCCCTATTACTCCTAGGCCACGACCGGAGTTGCAGGACAGGCCCTTTGCGAGCAAGAGGCCTCGCATCGACTCTCCTTCTAGGGCTACCGCGCCAGTACCACGGTTGCGGCGCCCCGATTTGTCATGTACTTATTGTGGGAGATCGGGCCATTTGGCATAGAGTTTTTCGCTCGGATGCTGGACAGTGGGTTCTAGCTGCCACAGAAGATCCACCGTACACTCTCACAGGCTATATCAGCACCGCCTTTACAGTTAGCTCCTGCGCACCCTTCCTTCAGACCTCCGGTATCTCAGTTCAGGCCGCCTCTACGGCCCATGGCACAGCGGCCGAACTGGCCACAGCAGGCGCGAGTGCATGCCTTGACGGCTGAGGCAGCCAAGACAGAGACTTCTCAGCATACGGCCTTTGAGGTCACTGCCCACATCGGAGGTATTCCTATTCTCGTGATGGTGGATACTGGATCCACACTTTCTTTGATATCGCATTCCATTGTCAGGCGTCTTGGACTGCCGACCATTCGCATGGATGGAGTGCGAGTTCTTTCAGCTCATGGAGATTTTTCTGATGCCACCCTGATGTATGAGGGTTGCCAGGTGGATCTGGGAGGTAGGAAGATGGCTCTTGATCTTGTCGTCGATCCCTCTCTTGTTTATCTCGACGTCATTCTTGGCATGGACTGGTTGACTGCTGGGAGGGCCGAGATTGACTGCGAGACTCGTGTGGTGACGGTGTACGAGCCAGAGGGACCGCCTTTCACATTTTCAGTTTGGGTAAATCTCCCCTTCCGCATACTTAGCTATGCTTCTTTACTTCGGGACGCTGATGCCCCGATGCTTGAGCATACGCCAGTCGTTTGTGAGTTTGGGGATCTGTTCAGGAAGATCCTTGGTTTGCCGCCTCGACGAGAGATTGATTTCACTATCGATTTGGTGCCTGATTCCACGCCTGTCTCACTGCCGACGTATTGCATGACACCGTGTGAGATGGAGGAGTTAAGGACGCAGATTGATGGTGTGCTGGAGCTTGGCCTTATACGGCCTAGTGTGTCTCCTTGGGGAGCACCAGTCCTGTTTATAAGGAAGAAGGATGGTTCGATGCGATTGTGTATTGATTATCGCAGACTGAACCAGATCACGGTGAAGAACAAGTACCCTTTACCCAGGATTGATGACTTGTTTGATCAGTTGAGAGGAGCGCAGTACTTCTAGAAGATTAATCTTCAGTCAGGATATCATCAGTTGCGCATCAGGGATGAGGACGTGCAGAAGACAGCATTCAGGACCAGCTTTGGCAACTACGAGTTCCTAGTGATGTCGTTCGGTCTCACGAACGCACCAGCCGTGTTCATAGATCTGATGAACCGGGTATTTTGGCCTTTCCTCTATAGATTCGTTGTTGTGTTCATTAACGACATTTTGATATACTCCAGGAGTCGAGAGAAGCATGAGGAGCACTGGCGCTTGGTCCTGGATACTCTGAGACAGCATCAGTTGCTCATACAGTACAAGAAGTGTGACTTCTGGAAGCAAGAAATGAAGTTCCTGGGACACGTGGTGTCCAAGGATGGCATGGCAGTTGACTTGTCTAAGGTAACTGCAGTTCAGGACTGGGAGCAGCCTGGTTCTGTCACTGAGGTGAGGAGTTTCTTGGGTCTCGCTGGCTATTATCGACGCTTCATTCGGGATTTCTCGAAGATCGCGAGACCTTTATCTCAGTTGACACAGAAGGGCGTGAAGTTCACCCGGAATGACAAGGCGGAGTCAGCTTTTCAGGAGCTGAAGGACAGACTTACGTCTGCCCCTGTGCTAGTATTGCTAGAGCAAGGGGTTAGGTACACTATATACACTGACGCGTCTAGCGTTGGTCTGGGTTGTGTCCTTATGCAGAGGGATAAGGTAATTTCGTATGCCTCGAGACAATTAAGGAAGCACGAGGAGAATTACCCTACACACGACCTAGAGTTGGCTGCCGTCATATTCGCACTGAGACTCTGGAGACATTACCTCTATGGAGAGGAGTTCGAGCTCTTTTGCGACCACAAGAGCCTCAAGTACATATTCACTCAGCGAGACTTGAATATGAGGCAACGGCGATGGATGGAGACTTTGAAGGACTTCAAGTTCAAAGTCTCTTACCATCCTAGGAAGGCGAACCTTGTGGCTGACGCGTTGAGCCGCAAGAAGGCGATAGATTTTGCAGCTCCGCTAATGGTTGCGGAGTGGGATATGGTTGAGTTTTTACGAGACTTTGAGCAGAAACTCACTGTAGAGGAGCCGTATGAGTTCATCGCACATGTGCAGGTTCGATCTCAGATCGATGACCGGGTCATCGAGGTGCAGAGGGATGATGCGCGTCTGACTGAGCTTCGAGAGCAGGCCAGTGATGATGCAGACGCCGAGTGGCGAGTTGGCATGGATGGGGGCTTACGTTATCGTGGCCGCCTATGCGTCCCAGATATCCCTGACTTGAGATGAGAGATTCTCGAGGCTGCGCATTGTACCAGACTCGCATGCATCCAGGCAGTACGAAGATGTATCGCGACGTGAAGAGGACTTATTGGTGGGAAGGTATGAAGACCCATATAGCAGAGTTCCTGTCCCGTTGTCTTACTTGCCAGCAGGTGAAGACATAACATCGCCGACCACCTGAACTTCTTCAGCCTATGCTGATCGTAGAGTGGAAGTGGGACTTCATTTCCATGGACTTCATTTCAGGGCTGCCGAAGACGAGGAAAGGAAATGATTCCATATGGGTGATCGTCGACCGTCTGACGAAGTCGACGCACTTCCTACCGATCAGAGTCACGAACTCTACAGATGAGCTGGCTAGACTATATATCAGAGAGATCGTGCGTCTGCATGGAGTTCCGTTGGAGATCGTGTCGGACAGAGACAAGCGGTTCACTTCTATTTTATGGACTCGCATTCAGGAGGCTATGGGTGTGAAGTTGAAGTTCAGTACTGCCTTCCACCCACAGACAGACCGACAGACAGAGCGGGTGAACGAGATCTTAGAGGACATGTTGCGAGCTTACGCACTGGACTTTAAGGACAGTTGGGGTGACTGTCTTGCATATATGGAGTTCGCGTACAACAACAGTTTTCAGGTGAGTATCAGTATGACACCTTACGAGGTGTTGTATGGGCGACCTTGTCGCTCACCGCATTGCTGGGCAGAGGTCAGTGAGCGTAGCTTGATTGGCCCAGAGTTAGTACAGGCGACGTCGGAGAAGATTGATATTATTAGACGTTGGCTTCTCAAAGCGCAGAGCAGACAGAAGAGTTATGCCGATACGAGACGACGGCCGCTAGAGTTCATGGTTGGGGATCATGTATTTTTATGAGTTTCCCCTATGAAGGGAGTCCTTCGGTTCGGGAAGAAGGGAAAGCTGGCACCGCGATTCATTAGTCCATTCCAGATCCTCGATCGTGTGGGAGTAGTGGAATACCATTTAGCTTTACCCACGCCTCTTGCGAGCGTTCACAACGTATTTCATGTTTCTATTGTAACGCCCGTGAAAAATCCGTACTTGGGCTCGAGTACCAACTCGACTCGAAATCCCGTAGAATTAATTTCTATGGAAATTAAGCGTTAGTTAGCTAGCGCAACGCTAGAGTAGCTGGAAAATAGTCCCTGATCACTTTAAATACGTTCTACAAGACCCAAATCGAGTAGAACGAACGACTCTACAATACTCTATAACCTCGAATCAAACTCTAAGCGGGTTTGTTCTCTAGACCACTTTGAATTTCTGTATTGGATCTAGACCGCGCGTCGAAAGTCCGATACCTCCTATCTTAGACCGTTAGAACCGCCTAGCTGGACTTGACAATCATTTCGAAAATCAAGTCAAACCGATAATCACAGACTATTTCATTGAGTCCGGACTGAAGAGACCGCGAATAGGGACAGAATTGGAATTTCAAATTCAAATCTGGCACACGACTTGACGCGTCAGTATTAAGCATTCTGACCGTCAGAATTCAGCCAGATTACACCCTCGGATCAGGAAAAATTTCTATTTATTATCAGGAGACTTTCAGCCCTGATCTACGTGCGGTGACCGCTGAACTGAAACTGGTCCGCCACGTGCGATCTACGAACCCTGCCAGACTGAAAACTTAATACGTGTTATATCTGATATGCATGAGCTTAAGTCCGATCGCAATCGACCTGGGGACCACCAGAAAGCAACTTTTGGATCGAAACAGCCCCGAAATGGATAGGCACTAAGTAAACTTCGTTCCGGAGCCTGTTTCTGGCATTTTTAAGCTTATAAAAGGGGTTGAAACCCTCATTCCTCTCTCCCATCTGAAAATTGCAAAAACCTAGATTAGAGAGAGAGGAAAGGTGAGAGTTTGTGAGAAAGAGTAGAAGGAATTTTTCCCATCTCCGAGCCACCGGTTGCTAGTGCTGTAGCAACACTTCCTGATCACCAAGCCGGTGATTCTCCCGCATTTTCAGGTATAAAACAACTCTAGAACTTGCTGATTTAGGGTTTACTTAGATTCATGGCATGTTAGTTGACGTAACTTATAAAATAGGTTCTCCTACTACCGTTAACGATGCGTATACGCTCCGTTTCGATTCACGAGTCTACAAGGCATAAGGTGAGGATTTTAGACGCTTTGATTGACGGTTTACAACGCTTTCAATGTCGTTTAATAGTAGATTATCGACGGCATCGCCGTTTGACATGTACAACATGCTCTCCGTTTCCTGTTTCGTAAATTAACGAAGAATATGAGATTTAGGGCATTTTAGTCATTTGTAGGAAGTACTGTCTACATTCATATTTTGCTGATGTGATTGACATGGCTTGTTGTCGCATTAGGAAGTTAGGAATACGTGCATGATTAGTTTGGCGAAGAGATTCGCCTAATTGCGCACTTCGGGTCGACATACTATATGTAGACTTAAGTGTGTAGTGTATGTGTTTGTATAAATGCTTGTATTAGTATGTATTGAATTAAATGATGTTATGAATTAGTTTGAGATGGAATTCTCAATTAATATGCTGACCTAAATGATTTCCTACATGTTGACTATATGCATGATTTCATTACATGCATGAAATGTATGTATTTGAAGATTTATTTAAGTTGAATGTTATAACATGTGTTAACGTGCTCACATGATTGTATTTCAATTCAAATATCCAATATACATCGCTGATGTGATTCCATAATTGTTTGGGACTAGACTTAGTCCAGGCAGTCGGTAACCGAGTGAAATTCGTGGCTGGCTGGTCTTGGCCACGAACGACGCGTCGATGAATGCGAGTCGTGTTTGGAGTTGGCGGCAGTGGTTTGGCCACGCGAAGTGTTTTACGCACTTCATGTCGTTCGACTTGAGATGCAATCGTGCTAGTCGAGCCCGTCAAGCAACCCGACTGGTCGATGTATGTTCACCTTGTATGAGTCATAACTGCTTGAACCTAGGGTACTGAACTTACCACTGTAAACCCTGTTAACCATGGTACCTTGATCCACGAAGACTCATGAGCCGGGCATGGTGGTATGGGACACCGTGGTCGAGCTGTCGGCCTACGCTGGGGCCACAAACCTCCCCGTAGTGACCAGTGAGCACCTAGACTCGTGAGTAGATTATGGTGGTATGGGACACTATATTCTAGCTGTCGGCCTACACTGATCAGGCGATGAGTCCTTTGTAGTGACCACGAGCGTATTCTGAGTCCACGGGAGGCGACGACCCTTCCGTTGCAGTAGAGTACGGTAGGCCTGTATTGATAAGGTGATGGGGGAGCGGTGCAATGAGTGCAAGCAACAGCCCTGGCAACCCTTGCAGCGACCTACATAAATATACCTCGTATGAGATTACTAGGAGTGACGACCCTAGACAGGATCTGTGTTGGGATTGATATAAGGGAAGTACCTTAGTTTCCCAATCCTGCTGTTTGAATGGACTAATAATAACTTGGAAATCATATCACCATGTCATTGCATGTGCCTGGAAGATGTGGAGCACTTGAGGGTCGATTGCATGCCGGGGTCGTAAGATGTTGCCGTATGAGGGAGATCGTCGGTGAGGGCATACATCACGTCATGTCATCTTGCATTAACAACAGTATTAGGATTGTCTGATTTACTGCTTTACTATTATCGCATGATCGAATTGTGAACATGCTAATCTTTGCTCTATGATTCCACTGAGTTGATCACTCATTTCCACGTTACGGGATGGTGTTTGCAACACCCACCAGACCCTGTTGTAGATGTAGGTGAGGCTGAGATCCAGGAGGCAGAGCCAGACTTCGACGAGGACCAGAATGAGTTCTCGTACATGCAGTATCACGATGGCTTTGCGTAGGCGACCTGGATCGATGGGACTTCAGTGGGACCATTTTGGACATTTACTTTTGTTCATGTATATGTATATGAGACTCAGAGATGTATTCATACTTTAGAGGCAGATGAGATTTACTTTGTTTTTCCATACAGTGATATATATATTGTTTAGTCTTCCGCTTGCTTTTATCACTGGATCTGAAGTATGAATTGCAGTTTTGGTATACTTTTACTCATGTGAATGCTTTAAATCAAACAACATTGAATCATAATCATTTTTGTTGCATAAGTGACGGTCTGGAACTCGGGAGTTGAGTTTATACACGACCCCCGATTTTCAGGGTGTTACATCTATGCTGAAGAAATACGTTTCTGATCCTTCCCATATCATCAGATGGGAGCAGGTGCAGTTAGGAGAGGATGTTACATATATCCTGCAACCGACGTGTATCCTAGACAGGAAGGAACAAGTACTGCGTAGCAAGGTGATTCCCCTTGTGAAGGTATTGTGTACGCATCACTCTGAGGAAGAGGCTACCTGGGAGACAGAAGCCGAGATCAGAAAGAACTACCCACAGCTTCTCGAGGAGTACGAAAAGGTACAAATTTTGAGGGTAAAATTTTTTTATTAAGGGGGGTAGCTTATAACGCCCTGGAAAAATTCGTACTTGGACTCGAGTACCAACTCGACCAGAAATCGAGTAGGATTAATTCCTTTGAAAAATATGTCTAAGTTAGCTAGCGCAACGCTAGAGTAGCTGAGAAATACTCCCTGATCACTTTAAATACGTTCTACAAGACCCAAAGCGAGTAGAACCAATGACGCTATAATACTCTAAAACTTCGGATCAAACTCTAAGCCGGTTTGTTCTCAGGACCTCTTTAAAACTTTGTATTGGATCTAGACCGCGCATCGAAAGTCCGATACTTACAATCTTAGACCGTTATAACCACCTAGCTGGACTTGACAATCATTTCGAAAATCAAGTCCAACTGACATTCAGAGGCTATTTCATTGAGCCTGGAGTGAAGAGAGTGAGAATAGGGTTAGATTTGGAATTTGAAATTCAAATCTGACACACGAGTTGACGCTTTATTATTAAGCGTTCTGACCGTCAGAATTCAGCCAAATTACACCCTTGGATCAGGAAAAATTTCTATTTCATATCAAGAGACTTGTAGACCTGATCTACGTGTAGTGACCGATGAACTGAAACTGGACCGCCACGTGCGATCTACGAACACTACTGGTCTGAAAATGGGATGTGAGCGACATCCGACGTGCATGAACTTAAGTCCGATCGCGTTCGGCCAGGGGATCTCCAGAAATGTCTTTTTGGACCGAAACAGCCCAGATTTAGTTAGGCATCAAGTGAACATTGTTTCCAAGCTTATTTTGGACATGTTTTAGGTTATAAAAGGGGCTTAAACCCTCACTTCTCTCACCCATCCGAATTTGCTAGAAACCCTAGCTGGTGTGAGAGAAAAGGTGAGAGATTGTGAGAGAGAGTGGGAGAGAATTTCCTACTGCTTGCACTACGTGTTGTGCGTGCCTAAGCGACGCACCTCAATCACTTTCCTGGTGATTACACCGCATTTCTAGGTAAGAAAAGACCCTAAATACTTGCTGATTTGAGGTTTCGTCATTTCCATAGCGAAGTAGCTTATAGATCTTGTATATTAGGTTCCCAGTTCGCCGTAGACGAAGCGTACACGCTCCGTTCGAATCAATACGCTCCTAGGATAAAAGGTGCAGATTTTAGATGCTTTGATTGACTGTTTTCAACGCTTTCAATGTTGTTTAATAGTAGATTATCGACGGCAACGCCGTTTGACATGTACAACATGCTGTCCGTTTCCTGTTTCATAAGTAGACGAAAAATATGAGATTTAGGGTATTTTAGTCATTTGTAGGAAATACTGTTTTCATCCATATTTTGCTGATGTGATTGACATGGATTCTTGTCGCATTAGTATACTATGAATGCGTACATAATTAGTTTGGCGAAGAGATTCGCCCAAATGCGTACTTTAAGTCAACATACAATATGTAGACTTAAGTGTGTAGTTTAAATGTTTGTATAAATGTTTGTATTAGTATGTATTGAATTAGATGGTGTTATGAACTAGTTTGAGATTGAATTCTCAATTAATATGCTGATGTACATGATTTCCTACATGTTAGCTATATGCATGATTTCATTATATGTATGAAATGCATGTGTTAGATGATTTACTTAAGTTGTATGTTATAACATGTGTTAACATGCTCACATTGTTGTATTTCATTTCCATTACTCTTACATGATTGTTGATGTATATTCATAAATGTTTGGGACTATACCTAGTCCAGGCAGTCGGTAACTGAGTAAATTCGTGGTTGGCTTATCTTTGCCACGAATGACGCGTCGATGAACGCGAGTCGTGTTTTGGAGTTGGCGGCAGTGGTTAGGCCACACGAGGTGTCTTATGCACTTCATGTCGTTCGACTTGAGATGCGCTCGTGCTAGTCGAGCCCGTCAAGTAACCCGACTGGCCATTGTATGTTCACCCTGTATGAGTCATAACTGCTTGAACCTAGTGTACTGAACTTACCACTGTAAACCCTATTAACCATGGTACCTTGATCCATAAAGACTCATGAGCCGGGCATGGTGGTATGGGACACCGTGGTCGAGCTGTCGGCCTACGCTGGGGCCACAAACCTCCCCGTCGTGACCAGTGAGCACCTATGACTCGTGAACAGATTATGGTGGTATAGGACACTATATTCTTGCTGTCGTCCTACACTGATCAGGCGACGAGTCCTTTGTAGTGGCCGCGAGCGTATTCTGAGTCTGTGGGAGGCGACGACCCTTCCGTAGCGATGAGAGTACAGTAGGCCTGTATTGATAAGGTGATGGGGGAGCGGTGCAACGAGTGCGAGCAACAGCCCTGGCAGCCCTTGTAGTGACCTACAAAATATACATCGTATGAGATTACTGGGAGTAACGACCCTAGACAGGATCTGTGTTGGGATTGATATAAGGGAAGTACCTTAGCTTCCCAACATTATTGTATGAAAAGGACTAATAATAATTCGGTAATCATATCAACATCACATTGCATGTGCCTGGAAGATGTGGAGCACTGAGCGGTACGCAAGCATGCCGCGGACGCAGATGGTGCCGTTTGAGGGAGAATGTCGGTGAGGGCATCCATCATGTCATGTCATATTGCATTAACAACAGTATTAGGAATGTTTGATTTACTGCTTTATTATTATCGCATGATTGATTTGAGAACATGCTAATCTTTGCTCTATTATTCCACTGAGTTAGCTACTCACTCCCACGTTACGGGATGGTGTTTGCAACACCCATCAGACCCTGTCTTAGATGCAGGTGAGGCAGCGATTCAAGAGGCAAAGCCGGACTATGATGAGGACCAGGACGAGTTCTCATATATGCAGTACCATGACGGCTTTGCTTAGGTGGCCTGGATTGGCGGGACTTCTCAGTGGGACTCTTTTTGGACATTTAATTTCTGTTTATTTACATGTATATGAGACTCAGAGATGTATTCATACTTTGAAGATAGTTGAGATCTACTTTATTTTTCATACAGTGATATATATATTATTTAGTCTTCCGCTTGCTTTTATCACTGAATCTGAAGTATGAATTGCAGTTTTGGCATACTTTTACTCATGTGAATGCTTTAACTCAGAAAACATCGAATCATAATCATTTTTGTTGCATAAGTGATGGTCTGGAACTCGAAAGATGGGCTTATACACGACCCTCAATTTTTGGGGTGTTACAGTGCCCAAATGCTGAATATTAGTAGGACGTGTCTCTCACTATGTCGTGGCCAGTTGGAAGGGGGTGTGGCCTTATCCGCCCAAGTGAGAGGGCTATAAGCTAGGCTGATTTTAACCAGCTCACAAATGAGTCCGCTATCAATGAGCCGGGTAGGTATTGACAGACTACTGGTCAGGCGGATAGTAAGGTCTATTCCGCTTGCTGGGCTGTATGGCTAGGGAGGCCGCAGTAAGTGTGTTGTGTACTAGACCCCAGTGATATCCCAGAGATGAACTGTACTTATATATGTACTTGATGAGTACTGGCATGCTTACTTCACATCTCGTATATGACATTTGGCTACATAGGCCTCACATCGCTTGGCCTTGGTATGGCCGATAACATTCATGCCTTGCATCACATATCTTTGGTATAGCTAATAGTATTATGGACTTATCGCATATTTCCACATTACTCTGATATTGTACACTTGGGGCTTGCCTTGCGCACACACGTACACCACCCCTTAAGATTTTGTATACTTATGCACGACCATTACGTGCAGGTGGCATTAGATCATAGTAGTACTAAGGCAGGAGCGCACATCAGATTATTTTAGAGTTTTTGATCACCCTATATTTCCCTTTCCACATTGTACTTAAAGTTTTTGATATAGTGGATATGTGGTAATGTTGTTTTGTGACTTGTTTATGCTTGTGGTTATGCTCCATTACAAAAAAAAAAATCATACCGAAAATCCTCCTTGTAGGATCTCAGGATTTAATCTGTCATATGAGTGTTGGGATCTGAGAATGGGGCACTACAGAGGCTATCGGCGTCGGATTAGGTGATCGGATATTTTGTGAGCCCGTTTTTTGAATTTGAGGCATGACAGAGGTTGATATCAAACCATAACTTGGGAATACCTAAGGATCACATCACATATCTACTATAAATAGGTTCAAAGTCTGAATAACTTAGCAATTTTCTGACATGGACCCTTAACGTTTATGCCTTCAAGAATTCTCAAGGCTGATAGGCCCTTATTCCTTCCTGTAGGATGTGATGCCTAGAAGAGCAACCCGAGCGAATCCCACTCCACCACCTGCGACTCCCACACCACCACATGCAACTCCCGCTCTACCACCTGCGACTCCTGCTCTACCACCAGATATTCCTGCTTTCCTGCCTGAGGATGTCACTCCTCTACCTAAGACTGGTGCGGATCCGACCATACCCGTGAGTGACGCCCAACTTCAGCAGATGCTGCAGGCAATGACCGCTATTCTTCATGGACAGAGCAGGTGTCCCATTGTGACACCGGCCGAGGCTGAGCAGGAGCGAGCGAGCGCCCTTCTCAAGGACTTCCGACAGTACAATCCCCTACATTTTCAGAACAAGACAGACCCTATTGTAGCACAGATATGGTGCTCCAAGGTGGAGAAGATATTCGACACCATGAGATGTACAACTCAGGAGCGAGTCTCATTAGTTGTATTTCTTCTCCAGGGTGAGGCTTATCATTGGTGGGCATCTGTAGCCCGATCAGTAGCAGCCGACTTAGAGTGGACCTGAGAGGACTTTGTAGACCGGTTTGACCAGAAGTTCTTTCCTGAGCATGTGCGACAGCAGCATTAGAGTTTGATACTCTGGTCAAGCGAGACATGACTGTGTCCCAGTATGAGGTACGTTTTGTCGCACTATCGAGATTTGTGATGTATCTTGTTGATGATGAGGGGTGGAAGGCCCGCCATTTTGAGAACTGTTTGCATCCTGCCCTCAGGAGCCATGTGATCAGACACATGCTTCTGACATCTAAGCAGATTGTGGAGAGGGCCCAGATCTATGAGTCAGATTGGGTTAGTTTGCAGAGAGCCCGTGACCATAGGGGAGATCAGAAGAGGAAGGCGCCCTCTGGTAGTTCCCACCAACAGCGTCGTTTATAGCAATGGCACCCGACCCACCCAGCATTTCGAGCACCAGTGGCACCCCCTTCGAGACTGTTCACAAGTACTTGCTTTAGATGCGGTAGGACAGGACATCATGTGCATGAGGGCCCCATCCACAGCAGCAGCAGTCGAGAGCACCACATCCACCTTTGCAACAGCCCCTACAGTAGTAGCAGCGACTGCAACACCAGCCTTCGGGGCCTCCCCCATAGTAGCAGAGGCAGTATATCAGGCTGCCACTACGACAATAGCATCAGCAGAGACCTCAGAGAGGACCTGCACCTCCCCATCCGGCCCAGGGAAGATTTTATGCCACTCAGCATGTAACACCCCAGATTTTTACCAACCTAGAGTTAGACGTCCTTAGGCAATGGGTCAACCATAACACCTTGGTAACTTCTCAAAACTCAATTCTAAAGCCAAAGAAATCATTTAGAACCTAATTATTTAAAAATTTAATGTGTATTAACTAGTGCTAAACTTGATTACCTATGAAATTAGCACCAACCACTTTTAATGCTATTTGTAGGATCCAAAACCTATAGAATTATTAATGCTATATTACCTTGAAATCTAGGATCCAACTCTAAACCCAGTTGCTCTTGGGAGTACTTTGAAACTTCGTATCGGACCTAGACCACACGTCAAAAGTCTGATAGCGATGAACTTAGACCGTTATGACTGCCTAGTTGGACTTGACCATCACTTCGAAAATCAAGCCCAAACGATGTCCTGAGACCATTTCCTTGAGTCTGGAGTGAAGAGTGTGAGAAAGTGTAGATTTTTAAGAAATTAAATAAGAATTTAAGTAATCTGAGTCGTGTCACTTGCACGTTATTTCTAAGCATTTTGACTATTGGTTTTTAACCTAAATTCACCCTCAAATCAGGGAAGGTGGCCCATACATGTCAAAGCAATTGTGGCCCTGATCGAGTTTCGGTGATCGTTGAATTGAAACTGGTCTGCCACGGACAATCTGGGAACCTAATCGGACTAAAAAATTGCTTGCTTAAGATCAAATACTAATGAGCTTATGTCCGACCACATTTGATAAGAGGACCTCCAGAAGTGTTCCGTTGGATCAGAAAGTGCCCGATTTGGTTATAACCTAAGTATACCTTGGCATTAGGGCTATTTTCATCGATTTTAGGCTTATAAAAAGGCCTTAAACCCTCATTCCCAAATCCCATACGAATTTTCAACCCTAGCCAATTCAAGAGAGAGAAAAGAGAGAAAAAGTAAGAGAGAACCTGTTGTTTCTTCTTGGGATTCTTCCCAGCTCTTTTACGCATCGATCCATCGTATCTGAATCATTATTCTGGTGATTCTGATTCCGTTCTTGGGTAAGTTAGTCAGTCAAACCCTAACCTGTTTTGAAGCTTAAAATAGTTGAAGTGAAGTTATAGCTAACCTGTTTCATGCCTTAGGTAGCGTATCCGCCGTTGACAAAGACTTATCGTCTGAATCATATCTATTTCGCATTTTCTGGTTTAAGGTGCGGACTATATACGTTTATGTTATGGTTTTCAAGACTTTCAATGATAGATAATTATTTATTCTTGCTTAGGATGCTATTACACATGTTAAACGTGTTGTCTGTTTTGATTTATGTATATGTATAACCTATGTTATAAATAGAGGATTTCATGTATATGTTAGAATACCCGTATACATATGGAATTTGGTGTTATCATTGCCATGATTATTTGCCGTAGATATACGCTTGATATGTATGTGACAACTCCTTGACGAAAGGATTTGCCCTAATATGTAATATGGTCGACATACGAGATGTATATTGATTAGTGTAGTCTAAGTGTTTGTAAAAATGCCTAAATGAATTAGTATTTGGTAAAAGCATGATTTTGAGGGTATTGAGATATGAATCTCAATCACCTTGCTTGTGTGTATGATTTCCTCCATGAACTGTTTAGCCTAACTTATTCATGTTAACCGTGTGTATGATTTCCTCCATGTACTGTATTTATGTTCAAGTTATATTTCACCACGTGTTCATATGAATGTAGGATATGAATCAAATGCCTGTTATTGAGCTTGTACGTGATTGGGACTATACTACAGTCCAGGTAATCGGTAACCGTCCCTAAACTGGTGGTTGAGGTTGTTTTCGCCACGCAGGATGTGTTCAATGAATCCGAGTTGTGCTTGGGATATTCGACAGTGGTTAGGCCATACGGAGTGCTTATGCATTTCATGTCGATTAACTCAACGTGCGCTTGGCCTAGTTGAGCTTATCAACTAACCCAGTTGACCGATGTTTGTTCATCATGTTTGGTCGCTACTGTTTGAATCTAAGGCACCGAACTCACTAGTGAAGATCCCATTAACCTTGGTACTATGATCCCCTAAGACTCATGAGCCGAACATGGTGGTATGTGACACCGTGGTTGAGCTATCAGCTTACGTTGGGGCGATGAGCCTCCCCGTAGTGACCAGTTAGTACCATACTCTCGTGAGCCGATTATGGTGGTATGGGACACTATATTCGTGTTGTCGGCCTACATTGATTGGTGACGAGCCCTCTGTAGTGACCTCGAGTATATCCTGACACTACATATGGGCGACGAGCCTTATTGTAGTATCTATGATATAACTAGACCTGTATTAATTGGTGACGAGCCCTTTACAGCGATCTAGAACAGTACTATCGTATGAGATGTCCTAGGACTGACGACCCTAGAATGGATCATTATTTGGGAATTAATATAAGGGAGGTGTCTTAGCTTCCCAATCCTGCTGTATAAAAAGGACTAATAAGAATTAGATAATCCTGCTCATAACATTGCACTGCATGTGCCGTTGGCGTTGGTGTAGAGCACTGAGGAAGTGACTGATATGTGCGACCGTAAGATGAAGATCGCAGAGGGAGATTGTGGTGAGGGCATGCATCATTATTTCATATCATTCTTGCATTAACAAGAGTATCTAGGACATGTTTGATTGTACTGCTTTATCATTACTGCTTGATTGAATTGATAACATATTAACCTTTGCTGTATAGTTCCACTGAGTTGATCACTCACTCCCATGTTACGGGACGGTGTTTGAAACACCAACCAGTCCCTCTTTTAGTTTCAGATAATGACGATGCTTATGAAGTAGAGCCGGACTTTATGATGTTGAGGAGGATTTCTCCTATATGCAGGTTCTGATCAAAGGGATTACAGGGTTATTGATTAGATGTTAATACACTTGGTATTTTACATTTTATTTAAACACCCATGTATATTCTTTTTTTTTTCATTTTTAGAGTATACATGCATATAATAAACTTGGTAATATGTTCACACTCCGGAGACTTACAATAAATTATACATTTTATATATTTATCATAGTCTTCCGCTTACGAAATTTAACTGTCTCTGGAGTATGATATGTTGTTTTGGTCTAATCCCACTCATGTTTACTGCACTAATATGAACAACATTCATTCATCATTATCTATGTTGCATAAGTGATGCGTTGGAACTCGGGAGCTGAGTTTCTGCTCGACCCCCGATTTTCAGGGCGTTACAAGATGGTATCAGAGCATGATCTAGATTAAACTAGACCTGGGTTATGGTCACATGATGCACGTTGACGCCACTTTAGTGCAGGAGGGTGCGAGAAAAATCTAGAAACAGGCTTAAGACTCCCAATTTTGTCAATTGGCAAAAGTCTACCGATAACGATCACCGAGATCGAGTCCGTGCATACTCCTGATCACACACGATGACCCCAAACCACTTCTAAGCCCTCAATTGACAGTTTAGATCATGTTTCAATCCATTTCAGCTGTTAGAAATAGACAAATATCAATATGTATCCGTTTTGTTCTGGAACGACCTGAATTAAGTCAAACCAAAGTAAGGGCCCAATTAGGGCTATTTTAGAGGGATCCAGAGTGGGACCCATATCAATTTGGATCCAAGGAGGGGGGAGAACCTTGTCGGTGGGGCGATCCCTCACTGGGAGGTCCAAAGAGTGGCGAGGCCCACGCCGGTTCGGTTAGGCCTCGTCGACCGGTGGGCTCGGCTCGGCTAGGACGGGCTGTCGGGCTGATGCTCTTAGGGGACTTGTGGACCCCACTGGTCCATGGTTCATTGATTAAAACCTCCCCAAACTCCTACTTCCTTCATAAAACCCTCCTCCAAGCTCTCCCTTTTCTTCAAAATAGCCCATTTCTCTCTCAAACAGCCCTTCCAATCTTTCTTTCCATCATTTTCCTTCAAGCCTCACATCCTTCCACCGTTCTCAGCAATACCCATCTTCCAACCCTCTCATTTCCTTTATTTTGAGCTCCTAAATCCCCCATTTAAGTCTCAAATTCGTGCAAACCCACTACCCATCTTATTTTGTCATTTTCCTTCCTCATTATTTCCTTCATTTGAGCCTTTACAACCTCTTTGAGGCTCAGATCCATTGAGACCCATTTAGCTCATCCCTTTCTTTCCTTTTCTTCACTTTTTCATGGCTTTCATGGAGTTTGTTGTGGCCTTATTCTCCATTTCCTCCATCCTTTCTTTCATAGGGAATAAGCGAGCCCCCGTTGATGAAGCTGGGCCTAGTCGCCCAACCCAATCTAAAAGACCGAGGGGTGGCACCGCTAGTTCAAGCACCACTCATGAATTACAGATGAAGCGGGATCTAGATCCCCATGCTCCATTAGGAAGATCCCTGTTGGCGGAGTTGTCTCATGGTGTTTTTAAGGGCCGTAGAGTCCTCTTTGAAGCTCATGTTGATGAGCGACTGTTTGGAGAATTTCTGTTGTTCGAGTGCCTAGTTGAAGTCGGGTGGGGTCCGTTATTTGAAGGTGAGCGTTGTGCTAATGTGGGTACTGTTCGAGCATTCTATGCCCACATCCGAGAGCCAACGCTAGAGCCCTTGCAGTTTAGAATTCTGGTTGGAAGAGATCGGGTGGATACAATTGACGCTGCTTTGATATCTTGTCTTCTGAATGTGCCACTTGGAGAGGTTCATGCCAGTGAGAAGAATTTGAATAGTGCACGTGAGAGGGATTACCGCACACAGTTCCTTTGTGGTCGTCTGGTTGAATGGTAGCCTAACAGAATCCTCTTAGCATCGAATATGACGGACGACTTCTGTTTGCTTCACCACATTTGTACGTTCAATGTTTATCTAAGGTGGAGCAACCATAGTGAGTGCACGCGCCTGATGGTGTATTGCTTATATCAGGTGGGGCAGGGAGAGAAGCTTTGTATGCCTACTTATGTCTTGCGACAGATAGTCCTTATCGCACGTTCAAATAGAAGGACTGAATCTCTCCCATTCGGCCGACTCATGTAGGATTGCACTTGAGTTTGGTTACAGACTTGGGGGAGAATTGCCGACGCCAGTCCATTACATTACTGAGACTACTCTCAATCAGATGAAGATTGGGCCTCGGTAGCGGCAAGCCTTATTGGAGGAGAGTGAAGATGAGTCAGATAGTGAAGAAGAAGAGAGTGATGAAGAAGATGGAGCAGAGATAGGAGAGGAAGAAGATGGAGCAGAGATAGGAGAGGAAGAAGAGGCTCAGGATATTGATGAGAGTCCTCCTCCTATGACTCAGGAGCATAATCCTGATAGGGCTGATAGAGAAGCCCGTTTGGTTAGGCTTGAGGAGGGTCAGGCCACTCTTCGGTAGGACTATAGATTTGTGTGGCTACGTGAAGCACAAGTTCAGGAAAGTAACTCGCACTTTGAAGATGATCCTGTGTTGTCTACAGGATAAGGGTGCCCCTCCTTCATCGTCAAATTATGAGGAATAGTCCTATATGTAATCGTTGTTTGTCTGTTATTGCTTGTTCTTGTGTGTGGTTTTGTAGTTGTTTGGTAGTTTGGTAGTTATTTAGTGTTTGAAGCTTGGTGTTTAAAGCTTAGTTGTCTTGCTCACATGCTTTCTCCGTCACGATTCATGTAATGCTGCACTTCATGTATTGTGACAATTTTGTTAATGAAATGCATGTTGTTTCTTTAGCTTCTGAAGTTATTGCTGTGTGGATGGACTGTGTGGATGGTTCGGGCAACTTAATCCTAATCAGGCAACTTTTGATCCTAAGCGATAGAACAATTCCCTGTAGTAGAAATGGTACGAAACCATCTAGCATATAAGCATAGACTTTGGATTACAACTAGTGAATTACAGACTAGGCTACTAGTTATATTAAGCAGTGTAACGACTGAATATGCTAAGACAATTGAAAGACAATTGAATATACTAAAGAATAGTAGGTTTGATTTGGTTGGAGTAAGACTTCATTCCTTCGATAGATCCCCTTAATACTCAAAGGCTCCTTTGGTAACTCTCAGGAGGCTTGCTTGACTTAGAACTAGTCACATTTGGGGAGAACTTATATATCCCTCAGATTAAATGCTAGGATAAACCAGCACGCCCCTTAGAATTGCCCTCCCAAGGACTTATTACAATCGGGAACACAGAGTAAAGGAACTGTATATAAGCGAAGTATTCACAATTTGAATCAAATTTTTAATCCTAGTAGTTACCAATGAACTCAATGCTCTGATCAAGCAGAAGATCGGGATCAACTTGGATTTAGAATTGATACAATAAATTTTCTGTCCTAGCTAGGCAGAAGGTCTATATATCCGGCTCAAACCCACTACATAACTTTTCTTCCGTGTTGGCCCGACCACTTACAACCAAAAGTTATTGCTTGCCTTTGGGAAGTGTTAAGGACATATAGCCAATAGAGATTAGACATCTTGTCGCAAGCTCACACCCGTCCCTGGAATGAACCACAACACCCATCATTTTTAGCTCCTTTCTATAATTATAGGTACCAATGCCATAGTATGCAACATTAATGAAGGAAGACCAATGTATTGAGAGGTTGTTTCCCATTTCATGTCAAGGATAGGTCCTAAATTACACCTCATTCCGACATACGGATCGAGACATAGATTCTTAAGCCTTATGTAGAAATAATTTTTAGAGGGGGTAGAGCATTATGAGCCCAATCTAGTTAGGTCAGCTAATACAAACAATGATGGGTGTTGTAACATTGTTTCTAACCATTCTGACCGTTGATTTTTTAATCCCCATTGTCCAGCAATGTTCGGATCGGGCTTATATGCTAGATGGTTTTTTTGTAGAATAACTTGCATTTTGTTAATTGATTTCATTGAGGAAAACATACTTATGCATAAGACAATAGGGAATTCTACCTTAATACTTATAATAAACACAAATCATCAACAATTTATCAAACACATAGACTACGTTAGTCACAATATATGTTTTATCAATTCTTTATACAGAGAAATCTACATGCATATGACAATGATGAATCCTAGATTAGAAATCATAGCACGCACTAATCATTTTCTATTTCTGATTTAGACATTTCAACAAACACATAGGTTGCATCACTTACTTATCACAGTTCATAGGCGTATCTCATATGAAAATCGACGTGTTTAAGACATGACGGTAGCAATCATGAAAAGCTTAAATCATTAGTTGACATGAGAGCACTGATAAACCATAACCTAAGTGTTTATAATCCACACCTTTCGTTACTATGCTTGACTCAGACTCGATCCAAATTTACGTTTCCAAAAATAGAACGCCGGGCACCTAAATGATGAAACTGGTTAGATAGGTTGACGAAAAACTGTCTTGGAGCTCTACCTTGATATTAGGGTTGGTATATCTTACTTGAAATCGTAGCTGGAAGAGGTCTGGGTAGTGAAAGGAGGTGGTGATTAGGCATGTGGATGGAAAACTTTCTTCTTTTAAGATCTTGTCTTGAAATACGATGTCTTGATATATCTTGCAGACCCCTTCCCCACTGGCCCAGGATAAAAGAATATACATAGGGTAATATAGCTAATACAATTTCCTTTGATTTTTCAATTAACAAAATGCAAGTTATAAAACAATTTGAATAACATAATATTCAAACTTACTCTTGTCCAGCAATGGAGTAAGACTTCATTTTTGTTTTTCTTCACCTGATTTTCACAGTATTTTTTAATCCCTATTAGTAGTCCAGCAATGTTCGGATCGGGCTTATACGACTCTATAATACTCTATAACCTCGGATTAAACTCTAAGCAGGTGAAGAAAAATCAATCACATATATTCTAATTGGTGAGCTTTAAATACGTTCTACTAGACTACTAATCTATTGGGCACATAACCCGAACCCATTCTCGAATCCCAAAACCAATGAGTGGCATAGCGAACCCCTTCCCCACTGGCCCAGAATCAAAGGAAATTGATTCAGGTTATACGTAAGGTTAGGTCATTAAATAGGGACAGAATCTTCTTTAGAATGTCAATAGTGAAATCTTTAAAAGGAAACAATTAGGGCTTAAGTGTTGAACCTATTCATATTAAATCATAGGCCAAACAATGGGAACCATCGTCAAGACTCCAAATAGGTAAGGAAATAAATTGTAGCAAACCATCAAGGTATAAGCGAGAGATAAAGAGTAAGTTTTTTAGGAGGATAGATAAAAATGCGTCAGACGAGTATAGATGTATATACCCCATCATGTATATAAACTTGAATCAGTAAAGTTTAAGCAAAAGGAATAATAGAATCTTTACTCATTACCCTTAGCCAATTTTGGTGATGAAATTATTTTTAAGGAGGGTAGATTATAATACCCCAGAATTTTGCCAACCTGGAATTAGATGTCCTTAGGCAATGGGTCAACCATAACACCTTGGTAACTTCTCAAAACTCAATTTCAAAGCCAAAGAAATCATTTAAAACCTAATTCTTTAGGAATTTAACATGTATTAACTAATGCTAAACTAGATTACCTATGAAATTAGCACCAACCACTTTTAATGCGATCTGTAAGACCCAAAACCTATAGAATTGTTAACGCTATATTACCCTAAAATCTAGGATCCAACTTTAAACCCAGTTACTCTCGGGAGTACGTTGAAACTTCATATCAGACCTGGACCACACGTCGAAAGTTTGATAGCGATGAACTTAGACCATTATGACCGCCTAATTGGACTTGACCATCACCTATAAAATCAAGCCCAAACGATGTCCTGAGACCATTTCCTTGAGTACGGAGTGAAGAGTGTGAGAAAGTGTAGATTTTTAAGAAATTAAATAAGAATTTAAGTAATCTAAATCGTGTCACTTGTGCATTATTTCTAACCATTCTGACCGTTGATTTTTTACCCAAATTCACCCTCAGATCAGGGAAGGTGGTCCATACATGTCAAAGCACTTGTGGCCCTGATTGAGTTTCGGTGACCTTTGAATTAAAACTGGTCAGCCACGGACGATCTAGAAACCCTATCGGACAAAAAACTTAACTTGCTTAAGATCCAATACTAGTGAGCTTAAGTCCGACCACATTTGATAAGAGGACTTCCAGAAGTGTTTCGTTGGATCAGAAAGAGCCCGATTTGGTTATAACCTAAGTATACCTTGACCCTAGGGCTATTTTTATCGATTTTAGGCTTATAAAAAGGCCTTAAACCCTCATTCCCAAATCCCATACGAATTTTCAACCCTAGCCAATTCAAGAGAGAGAAAAGAGAGAGAAAGTAAGAGAGAACCTATGTTTCTTCTTGGGATTCTTCCCAGTTCTTCTACACATCGATCCATCATATCTGAATCGTTATTCAGGCGATTCTGATTCTATTCTTGGGTAAGTTAGTCAAACCCTAACCTATTTTGAAGCTTAGAATAGTTGAAGTGAAGTTATAGCTAACCCATTTTATGCCTTAGGTAGCGTATCCGCCGTTAACGAAGACTTATCGTCTGAATCATATCTATTTCGTATTTTCTGGTTTAAGGTGTGGACTATATATGTTTAGGTTATGGTTTTCAAGACTTTCAATGATAGATAATGATTTATTCTTGCCTAGGATGATATTACACATGTTAAACGTGTTGTCCGTTTTGATTTACGTATACGTATAACCTATGTTATAAATAGAGGATTTCATGTATATGTTAGAATACCCGTATACGTAAGGAATTTGGTGTTATCATTGCCATGATTATTTGTCATAGATATACGCTTGAAATGTATGTGACAACTCCTTGACGAAAAGATTTGCCCTAATATGTAATGTGGTCGACATACGAGATGTATGTTGATTAGTGTAGTCTAAGTGTTTGTAAAAATGCCTGAATGAGTTAGTATCTGGTAAAAGCATGATTTTGAGGGTATTGAGATATGAATCTCAATCACCTTTCTTGTGTGTATGATTTCCTCCATGAACTGTTTAGCCTAACTTATTCATGTTAACTGTGTGTATGATTTCCTCCATGTACTGTATTTATGTTCAAGTTATATTTCACCATATGTTCATTTGAATGTCGAATATGAATCAAATGCTTGTTATTGAGCTTGTACATGATTGAGACTATACTACAGTCCAGGTAATCGGTAACCGTCCCTAAACTGGTGGTTGAGGTTATTTTCGCTACGCAAGATGTGTTCAACGAATCCGAGTCGTGCTTGGGATGTTCGACAGTGGTTAGGCCACACGAAGTGCTTATGCATTCCATGTTGATCAACTCAACGTGTGCTTGGCCTAGTTGAGCTTATTAACTTACCTGATTGACCGATGTATGTTCACCATGTTTGGTCACTACTGTTTGAATCTAAAGCACCGAACTCACTAGTGAAGATCCCATTAACCTTGGTACTGTGATCCTCTAAGACTCATGAGCCGGACATGGTGGTATGGGACACCGTGGTTGAGCTGTCAGCCTACGCTGGGGCGACGAGACTCCTCGTAGTGACCACTGAGCACCCTACTCTTGTGAGCCGATTATGGTGGTATGAGACACTATATTCGTGCTATCAGCCTACATTGATTGATGACGAGCCCTCTATAGTGACCGTGATCCCCTAAGACTCACTCCCACATTACGGGACAGTGTTTGAAACACCAACCAGTCCCTGTTTTAGTTTCAGATAATGGCAATGCTTGCGAAGTAGATCCAGACTTTATGATGTTGAGGAGGATTTCTCCTATATGCAGGTTCTAATCGACGGGGTTATAGGGTTACTGATTAGATGCCAATACACTTGGTATTTTACATTTTATTTAAACACCTATGTATATTCTTTTTTTTTTTCATTTTTAGAGTATACATGTATATAATTAACCTGGTATCATGTTCACACTCCGGAGACTTACAATAAATTATACATTTTATATATTTATCATAGTCTTCCGCTTGTGAAATTTAACTGTCTCTGGAGTATGATATGTTGTTTTGGTCTAATCTCACTCATGTTTACTACACTAATATGAACAACATTCAATCATCATTATATATGTTGCATAAGTGATGCGTTGGAATTCGGGAACTGAGTTTCTGCTCGATTCCCAATTTTTAGGGCGTTACACAGCAGGACCCTCGATCATCAGGAGGGGTCGTCGAGGGTACTCTCCTTATTTTTACTTGCATTACATGTGTATTATTTGACTCTTGTACATCGCATTCCTTTGTGGCCGATGATTTATGCTGATCGACCAGTTTGCCGATGGAGTCTGCCCGCGAGGGTTTGTCAATATAGATGTCCATGGGAAGACTGTAGTATTAGACCAATTTTTCTCATCTTACCCCATTCTGATTGGGGATTTCTTATTGCCTGCCGATCTATTGTATTGTCGATGTTCGAGTCTGATGTCATTTTGGGCATAAATTGGCTCGCCAAGTACCACGTCATATTGGACTGTTCTGTGAGGACAGTCACATTTTGTATACCCGGCGTGCCAAAGTTTCATTTTGTTACCGAGCGCAGAGGAGAGCAGCTTTCCTACTTGTTGTCATGTGCTGTTGAGGAGTTAGTTTTAGTATCGACCAACTACCGGTCGTTTGTGGTTTTCTCGATGTGTTCCAGGAGATTTTAGGGTTACCACATCCTCGGCACACTAAGTTCCAGATTGACCTCATGCTTGATACTGCTCCTATTTCGAAAGCCTCATATCATATGGCACCGTTGGAGTTATGGAAACTGCAAAAGCAGTTGGATGAGTTGTGCGAGTTAGGCTTTATCCATCCTAATAGTTCGTCATGGGGAGCACTGGTACTCTTCGTGAAGAAAGATGGCTCATTGAGGCTTTGCGTAGATTACTGCGATCTCAACAAGTTCACGATCAAGAGCAAGTACCCGCTTCCAAGGATCGATGATTTATTTGATCAGCTGCAAGAGGCACAGTTCTTTTCGAAGATATACTTGTGGTCTGGTTATCATCAGGTTCGGGTCCGAGATGAGGATATCCTGAAGACAGCCTTTAGGACACATTATGGTCATTTTGAGTTTCAGGTCATGTCTTTCAGACTGACCAATGCGCCTGCAGTATTCATGCAATTGATGAAAGAGGTCTTCCATCCGTATCTTGACCAGTTTGTTGTGGTTTTCATCGATGACATTCTGATATATTTAAGGATCCGTGAGTAACATGAGCGATATCTGGAGATTACCTTGCAGACCCTCCGTGCACACCAGCTTTACGCGAAGTTGGAGAATTGCAAGTTCCGATAAGAGGAGGTGAAGTTCCTCGGTCATGTAATTACGAGGCAGGGTGTCACAGTAGACCCCTCGAAGATTGATACCATGCGTCAGTGGGGTCAACCCATGAATGCATCCGAGATGTGTAGTTTTCTTAGTTTGGTGGGCTACTACCGACGTTTCATTGAGGGATTCTCTCATATTGCAGCCCCGTTGACCAGGTTGACCCGGAAGGGTACTGAGTTTGTTTGGAACGACGCTTGTGAGCAGGCATTTATGGAGCTGAAGGATCACCTCACGTCTGCTCCTATCCTCACTCTTCCTTCTGGGAGTGATGGATTTTTTGTATTTATCGATGCCTCGCGAGTTGGCATGGGTGATGTCCTGATGGAGCACGGGAAGTCGGTGGCTTATGCCTCTCGTCAGCTCAAGGTCGATGAGTTGAACTACCTCACGCATGATTTGGAGCTGGTAGCAGTTATCTTCGCCTTGAAGGTGTGGAGGCACTATCTCTATGGGGTGAGGTTCGAGCTCTTCTTTGACCACAAGAGTGTAAAATACTTGTTCTCTCAGTTCGAGATGAACATGAGACAAAGGCATTGGATGGAGCTCCAGAAAGACTATGATTTTGACCTCCAATACCACCCACACAAGGTGAACGTGGTGGTGGATGCCCTCAACTGCCAGCCATGAGGCTTGGTGGCACACATAATGGTTCAGGAGTGGAGGATGATCGAGCATATAACAGAGTATGACTTCGAGTTTGGTCTGCAGTCATCTATCGTTCAGCTATCGAGCCTGTCGATTCAACCCTCTCTTGTTGTAAGGGTGTTCGAGGCTCAGTAGAGAGATGAGTCGTTACAGGATTATCGAGCAGATGCAACATCTGAGAGTCAGACAGATTGGCAGATTGGTTCTGATAGTGGACTTCACTTTAGAGGATGATTATGTGTCCCGGATACTCCTGAGTTGCTGCGAGATCTTATGACCAAGGCACATTGATCGGGGTTCTCCATCCACCTTGTCTCGATGAAGATGTATCATGATATGAGGCGTCAGTATTTTTGGGTAGGGATGAAGCACCAGATAGCCAGTTTTGTGGCCTAGTGTGACACGTGCCAGCGTGTCAAGGCTGATCATCAGAGACCCCTGGTCTATTGCAACCGTTGAGCATCCCGATGTGGAAGTGAAAACACATATCTACCGATTTTGTCATGGGTTTGTCGATGACTCAGCGCGGTCATGATGTCATTTAGGTTGTTGTGGACCTTCTAACGAAGTCAGCACATTTTTTTTACAATTTATGAGACCTGACATGCAGACTGGCTCACCAAGCTATTTGTTGAAGAGATTGTAAGACTGCAAGGTGTTCCTATTTTGATCATTTCTGACCGAATCCCAAGGTTCACATCTCAGTTTTGGAGGAGCTTTCAGAGAGCGATGTGGACTGATTTGCATTTCAGCACTGCATATCATCTGTAGACTGATGGCTATACCGAGAGGGTCAACTAGATCCTTGTGGATATGATTCGGGCTTGCGCGATTGATTTCTCAAGTATCTAGGATGAGCACCTGCAATTAGCTGAGTTGCATATAACAACAGCTACCAGGTGACCATTGGTATGGCTCCTTTTGAGGCATTATATGGCAAATCGTGCATATCTCTAAGTTGTTGGATCGAGGTTGGAGAACAACGTAACTTAGGTACCGAGCTTGTGCAGTAAACGTTAAAGGCTATCGACATCTTCAGGTAGAGGATGCGCACAGCTCAGAGCTGATAAAAGGTTTTTTTGATCGTCGGCATCATCCTTTACAGTTTTCCATTAGGGATCATGTGTATCTCAAGGTCTCACCTATGAAGGGTGTGGTTCATTTTAGAGCAAAGGGCAAGCTTGCCCCTAGATTCATAGGACCTTTCGAGACCACTGGGTGCGTTGGCGCCATGGCCTATCGGCTTGCCTTGCCATCTCAGTTGTCTAATGTCCACAACATCTTCCATGTCTCTACGTTGAGGAAGTGTGGGTCGGACATCATTCACGTTATTAATTGACAACCGTTGGATGTTCGTGAGGACACTTCTTACATTGAGCAGCCAGTTCGTATCCTCGACCGGAAGGAGCAGGTCTTGTGGACCAAGGTCATTCCCTTTGTAAAGGTGCAGTGGGTCCATCATAATGTGGATGGGGCATCTTGGGAGTGCGAGGAGAAGATTTGAGAGCGATATCCTCATCTTTTCGATGTTTGATTGTATGATGTATTGTGCATTGATTATATATGCTATTATGTTTCATATTTTCTTACGAGTTAAAATTAGTTACGATGGTACTATAAATTTTGAGGTGAAATTTTTATTAGGTGGGTAGAGCTATAAGACCTGTATCCTAATCCGTATTGTTCCATCAGCATCAACGGTCTTCCCAGTCAACTTCCGACAACCTTCGACCTTTATCCGACATTTGTGCGTGACCTTGAGTTATATGTCGTTAACTCGAGTCGACTTAACCCGAGACTTGTACCCTAGCGACCGCGCCGTCGCAGCGGTTTCGATGCCGCGTCTCACGCGCTGAAGTGATAGCCAGGCTGGGAGATGTGAGCCCATGTTCAGTTCGAGGAAAACGCCACATGTTGCAAAACCCAAGAGAATCTCTGCCGAATGTCACATCCATCCATCAATCAATCAATCCCATCAAGGGTGAAGTACATGTCAAGTACACATCACCCTACACCCATCCCCAAGCAACCCCATAAGTCAAAAAGTTCTTACACACCCCATAGCTTTCTTACACAATCTACCTCTAAAGTATAAAAGCTCTTACACACCCATCACTCATCACATCCATCACTCCATTACCCATCACCCTCTCTCTCTCTCTCTCACTTCTCATCTCATTTCCCAAGCAAGCAAGAGAAACACACGTCCAAGCTCTTCCAAGGTGAGAAAGAGTTGTGTATGACCCACTTTCCCATCCCAAAACCTTCATCCTAGCCATTCAATTCTTATCTTCCACTATCAAAGTGAGACACAAGGAGATCGGCTTTTCAACAGACCAAGAAGATCGAAGGTGGGTGCTTATTAGACTAGATTTTTCATGTTTTGATGATGGGCCAAGTGAGGCCTACTGATTGATGGTATGAAACTCACTTTGACCCTAGGTGTGGCCTTTGGCCCACCTTGATTCTCATGATCATTCCATGATGGGGCCATTCTCCATGGACCCCATCATGATGTTTATTTTCCTTGCATAAAAAGAGGCCATCTGGATCGTCCATTTTAGGTGGAGAAGGAACCTCCACCATTGATCTTTGATTTGGTGGACCCACATGTATTGGGACCCACTTGATGTATGACTGAATGCAAGGGAGGGCTCATAATGGCGGAGCCCTCCATCATATGTGTCCCATCTCTCTCTCTCTCTCTCTCTCTCTCTCTCTCTCTCTCTCTCTCTCTCTCTTTCCCTTTTTGTTATGATGAGTTGTGTGGCCCACCCAGATGAACCCCATCTTGATGTATGTATTATCCACGCCACCCAACCCCTTTTTGGTGGCCCACATCCATGGGTGGGGCCCACCTTAACTGTATGTGTTAAGCCTAAATTGTCTAGTGTCTAAAGACGCTGGACGTGAAAAGGAAAATGTAAAAATTAGCTTGGTTCCATAAGCTCTTTATGGGGGCCACTTGTGTAGACCCCACCTTGACATATGGATCTAATCCACGCCATCCATCCCATTTCCCAAATCATTTTAGGCGTTGAGCTAAAAAATGAATCTGATCCAATTTTCAGGCGGGCCATACCTTTGAAAATAGTGATTTTCACTGTTTAAATTCACTTTAATTTTTCTACAAGCCGAAACACATCGAATATGGGGCTCGTTTGATCTGTCTTGAGCCGTAGAGTGTAATGGCTGGAGCAGATTCACCAGATGTGGGCCCCACGCATGAAAAACCACAAGAAAACTAGATTTCAAATTAAAACAAAAAAAAAATACAGCAGGTTGTGCTACTGCCAGAGGTTCACAGGCAACGCCTGCAGCGTTTTAGACGGACAGTCAACAGGGACCCATGGTCATAGCCATAGGCCCCACCATGATGTGTTTTTCTCATCCACACCGTTCATTCAATGGGCCCCTTCCTAAAGTGAGCCCCCTCCAAAAATCAACCTGATCTAGTACTCAGGTGGCCCAGATCATAGGAAACAGTGGTGATTAAACGTCTGCCATTGAAACCCTTTTTGGGTTATCACAGAAGCCTTGGGTCAATATGAAATTGTCTTTCCTATTCATCCAGGTCCGTGCGACCCTTTCAGGTTGGATGGAAAACAAATGTTATGGTGGGCCTCATGTGGGACCCACAATGATATATGTGTTTTATTCCCACCGTCCTGGCGGACGGCGGAGCCCACAGTGATAATTATGTCTTATTTCCACCGTCCAATGGTGTATGTGTTTTATTCATACTGTCCAATGACAGTAGGACCCACCATGATGCATGTGTTGCATCCAAACCCTCTAACCATTTTAAGAGCTCATTTTATGGTATGAGCTAAAGAATGAGATAGATCTAAGATCAAGTGGACCATCCAGTAAAAAGTAGTGGGTATTGAGTTCCTACCATTAAAATTCTTTTGTTGTCACAAAAGTTTCGATTATTAGGAAATTTGTTTAATCTAGGTTTGTGTGACCTTATGATCAGATTGAGTAGAAAATAAATGTTATGGTGGGCCTTGGGAATTTTAATGATGAAAATCATTATCACCACTTATTTTGGGTGTGGCCCATTTGATATGCATGGGGCCCAATTGGTGTGGCCCATTTAATACACACAAGGTCTATGTGATTAGGCCCATTTGATGTATTCTAAGGCCCATGGGTTATGACCCATTGCAATGTACATAAGGCCCATTGGTGTGGCCCTTAATGAATATAAGGCCCATGTGATATGTCCCATTTGATGTATTTAAGGCCCAATGAGATGTACTTAAAGTCCTTTGCAACGTGTGATTCCACCATGGTTTATGTAATGATATTTATGGTGGGCTGTGCCTTGGGAATAATGATGGTTTGACGTCCACATTGTAAGTATAATGTTGGTTAAATGTTCACATTATGACTCTCCTTAGGGCCCATTGATAGGCCCATACTTGTTACGTGTAGGCCGTCTAGGCCCATCTGTGTTGTAAGGATAGTTCATTACTTTATAACATGCTTAGTATAATCCCATGATTCATGCCCATATGCATCATATGTATGCTTGATATGAGGAATGTTTAATTGTTTGATCATAGCATAAGCTAGTTGGGCTGAGACATTTACAGGACTCCTTATGAGATGGAGAGCCCCACATGATCGCGTGGTACGTGTTGGATTGCTGCATGATTTAACTGTGTGATTCATGCATCTCGCATTTGTGTGTCATGATCATTTTACGCCCTAGTGACATCAGGGTCGTGGCTCCATGGACACATCGTGGATGACCGTATCATATACCGAAAATACTTGGTTCTAGTACTATGGGCACTTAGGATATCCTTGGGTGAAAGCCCATAACCTTTTTGGTACCAAGAGCTGCTCCAACGTCTATACCAAGTGGATACACGAGCGCCCGAGTGTCGAATAATAGTAGGCCATGTCTCTCACAGTGTCGTGGTCGGTTGGAAGGGTTTGTGACCTTATCTTCCTGAGTGAGGGGTCTATAAGTTAGGCTGAGTTTGACCAACTCACAAATGAGTCCGTTATCGACGAGTCGGGTAGGTATTGGTAGACTACCGGTCAAGCAGATAGTAAGGTCTATTCCGCTCGCTGAGCTATGCGACTAGGGAGGCGGCAGTCACTGTAGAGTGTATTAAACCTCGGTGATATCCCAGAGAGGAACTGTACTGATATGTGTACTTAATAAGTATTGACATGCTTGCTTCGCATCTCACATATGACATTTGGCTACATAGGCCTCGCATCGCATGGCCATGGTATGGCCGATAGCTTTCATGCCTTGCATCATATAGCTCTGGTACAACTGATAACATTCATGGACTTACCACATATTTTTGTATTACTCTGATATTGTACACTTGGTGCTTGACTTGTACACACACTTACACCACTCCCAAAGCTTTTGTAAGCTTATGCATGACCATTGCGTGCAGGTGGCATTGGATGGTAGCAGCGATGAGGCAGGAGCGCACATCAGATTATTTTAAAGTTTTTTATCACCCTGTAATTCCCTTTCTGCATTGTACTTAAAATTTTTGATATAATCGATATGTGGTGATGTTGTTTTATGACTTGTTTATGCTTGTGGTTATGCTCCATTTTTAAAAATAAAATCATACTAAAATCCTCCTTGTAGGATCCCAGGATCAGAATCTGGCATGTGAGTGCCGGGATCCGAGAATAGGGCACTACGGAGGTTGTTGGTGCCAGATTCAGCAATTAAAAATTTTGTGAGCCTATTTTTCGAGTTTGGGGCGTGACACCCAGTTTAATCTAAATCATGCTCTGATACCAACTTATAACGCTTTGAAAATTATGGGTCGAGCAGGGGCCCAACTCCTGAGTTCCAACACATCACTTATGTAATGAAGAAAATGATGATTAATTGTTGTCCGTATTAGTGCATTAAACATGAGTGGGATTATACCAAATCAGCATATCATACTCCATAGACAATTAAATTATGCAAGTGGAAGACTGTAATAAATACATATAAGCGTATAAGTGATTGTAAGTCCCCAGAGTATGAATGTCACCAGGTTAAATAATTACATGTATAATTCCAAAATTCATAAAACAATAAAGTGTAATGTCAACTAGTCCATATCCCTATAGCTCCGTGGTGCAACTCCAGGTCTACATAGACCTGCTAAAGAGTTACAAATAGGAGAACTCTTCCTCATCATTATAGAAGGCAGGCTCCGTTTCGTATACCTCGCCTTCATCTACAACAAAAATAGAGTCTGTTTGGTGTTTCAAAACACCGTCCCAGAGTGGGAGTGAGTGATCAACTCAGTGGAGCTATAAGGTAAAGGTTAACATATTATCGATTCAGTTAAGCAGAAATGATAAGGCAGTACAATAATCATGTCCTAAGTACTCTTGTTAATGTAAGAATGAGATGCGATAATGATGTATGCCCTCACCTGCACTTCCTCTGTGACATCATCTCATGGTCGCACATGCAACACTCCCGCTATGCTCAACACCAACGCCAAAGGCACATGAAATGTAGTGCATGTGCATGATTAGCCAAATTCTTTATTAGACTTATTCATACAACAGGATTGAGAAGCTAAGGTACCTCCCTTTATATCATTGACCCAAACATTAATCCATCTAAGGTCGTCAATCCTAGTAATCACATACGATGGCAGTTCTAGGTCGCTACGGAGAGGCTCGTCACCTTAGAGCAGGACTAGTCATACTCTAGGTCACTATGGAAAGACTCGTCACCTTAGCATAGTCCTAATGTATACTCGAAGTCACTATGAGAGGGTCCTCACCTAATCATAGGGCGACAGCTCGAATATAGTTTTCTATACCACCATATTCAGCCCACGAGTTTGGTTTGCTCAATGGACACTACGGGGAGTCTCGTCACCCCAGCGTAGGTCTATAATTCGACCACGGTGTCCCATATCACCATGTCTGGCTGATGAGTCTTGGCGGATCGAGATACCAAGGTTAAACGGACATTTCACTGGTAAGTGGTACCTTAGATTCAAGCAGTAGCATCCATACATGGTAAACATATAATGGACTAATCGGGTTACTTGACAAGCTCGACTAGTACGAGTGTACGTTGAATTAATTAACATGGAGTACGTAAGCATTCTGCGTGGCCTAACCACTGTCGACAAGCAGCGTACGACTCAGATTTCTCAAACATGTCTTGTGTGGCAAAACGACCTCAGCTACTAACTTGAAAAACATTATCAAATTGCCTAGACTATTTAGTAGTCCCAATCATACTCAAACACAATAGGCATTCATGTGTGATAGTCAAAACAACATGTGACAAGCAATTCAAATATAAATCTCGTTTGAGCATTTTAACAAACACATAGCATACATATTGTCATACATAGGCATTCATCCATAAATCATATAATAGTAAGAGAGGTTACATGAAGGAAACTGTAACTATAGATAGGGTGATTGAGAATCATATCTCGACACCCTAATTAAATACATTTCAAAGAGAATTTTCTCATTCAGGCATTTTATTAAACACTTAGATTACACATCTCACATACATGTAATACAGTAGTTATAACAAGTATTATAGAAAATCCCTTCACAAAGGATTCACCATATGTACAACAATCATGTATTCTCAGTCAGTAGACATGGTAAGCATAAATCATAATTCCATACTCATTCAAATATTTCAACAAACACATAGAATGCATTAAAAATCAACATAGTTTACATATATATGTTATATACAGAAAACATCAAAACTAGGCACATGTGACAGTAATCAAGTTAGTCATAAATCATTATTGACATTGAAAGACTTGAAAACCATAACCTAAACATTTATAGTCCACACCTTTCGCTGGTAGACTTATATCGAGCTCAGTTTGAATAATACGTCTTTGTTTACGGCACAACAACTACCCATAGCATGAAATATGTTAGCTATTTCACCATTTACTCTATTTGAATCTTTAAAATAGATTAGGGTTAGGATTTCTTACCCAAGAACGAAGTCGAAATCACTGATATAGCGATACAAGTAGGATGATTCGGCATGTGGAGCGATGGGATCGAATCTCAGCAATGATCTCTAACTCTCTCTCTCTCTCTCTTCTCCTCACTATTTCCTTCTCTTTTTCCTCTCTTCTCTCCTAGGGTTTGAAATTTGTATGAAATGAAAGAGAGGTAGGTTTAGGTCCTTATATAGGCCCAGAACTAATGAAAATGGCCCTAGGGCCATGGTATACTCAGGTTATAGCCAAAGAGTGGTTGTTTCGGTCCGACGGAGCTCATCTGGAGGCCCATTTCCTGCATTCGATATGGGGAAAGTTTCTCGACATTGGATCTATTCCAAGTTAAGATTTTGGTTTGATCAGATCAGTGGATCAACCGCGGAGGACCTATTTCAGTTCAACAATCACCAATACTCGATTGGGGCCACGAGTACACTGACATGTGTTAGAAATTTTTCCCGATCCGAGGGTGTAGTTGGGTCAGAATTTCACGGTTTAAAACATTAAATTTGGCCTGCAAGCGAATGACTCAATTCACTTAAGTTTCAGTTCACTTTCTAAAGATATTCACATTTCTCACACACTTTGCTCCGAGCTCAAGTTGTGCATTTTAGGATACTATTTGGACTTAATTTTTGAGATGGTTGTTAAGCCCAGCAAGGCGATCATAACCATATAGTCATATAGTTTTGTGGTAATCAGACTTTCGACGTGTGATCCAGGTCTGATAAGGAGTTTCATGATGCTCCAAGAGGAACTAGATTTTGAGATTGATCCTACGTTTCTAGGTAATGTAGCATTAGCGATCCTATTAGTTTTGGGTCTTACTGTTCATATAAAAAGTGCTTCGCACTGATTTCAACATAATTCGATCCTTAGTGATTTTTTCCTAAGGTGGTACTCGGGTCTTTGTATGAAATTTTTCAAGACATTACAAATATGGACAACATTTAAACATCATTATCTATGTTTCATAAGTGATGCGTTGGATCTCAGGAATTGAGCTTTGCTCGACTCTCAAAATTCGAGGCATTACAAGTTAGTATCAAAGCATGATTTAGATTAAACTGGACCTGGGTTACGGTAACACGACGCACTCTGATGCACTTTGACTTAAGAAGGGGGTAATGAAATGTAAAAATGATCATAGGATCCCAAATTTTCACTAACAAGTGCGGATGAACGTTGTAATCTAGCTTGTACGCATTCGAGATCATGTGAAATGATCTCTGCCCCTTTTATACTGTCAATCGACAAGTTTGAACTATAATTCGGTGAATCCTGAACTTGAAGCGAGCCAAAGGGCATGAATACACACCTTTTGGACCAAGAAAACATCTCATACGGGCATAGAGGCCCAAAATAAAAAATCACGTGGGACCTAGGGGTTCCCCTACACCTATACAACACCCTGGGAGGGGGTGGCCACTGCCCCATAGTGGAGCCACCACCGGCCAACCTAGGGAGGCACGCTGGCACCACCCAGCTTCATTTCAGGCCATGGCGGGCCCATAGTTTTGACAACCCACCACCCTCCACCTACTCATGTGGGGCCCATCCACGTGTGGAACCACTCCATTTCACCCCCTTTTACTCCATTTCCCTCCCATTTCAAGTTTTCTTATCCTCTAAACCCCTAAAAACTCCATTTTCTCCCTCAAATCCCTATTCCATACACTCAAGCTTCTTCTTTTTCTACATTACACACCCATCCTCCACCATTCTCTCAAACCCATTTCTTACAACTCTCCATCTTCCTCATTTCCCAACATTTGAGCACACAGACCCACATCTTTGTCTCATAACTCTCTAACTTCCCAAACCAACTTCATTCTCCTAGCTTTCCACTTTCATGGCTCTCTTTGAGCTTGTCACCACCATCTTCTCAATCTCTACGCTCCTTTCCTTTATGGGAAGGAGAAGAGAGGCCCCAGATGAGGCCGGGCCGAGCCATCTAAACCGCTTGAGGAAGAAGGCGAGCGCCGAGGCTAGCACGAGCGCCGAGAGAGAGCGAAGAATGAAATGAGACCTCGATCCCTAAATCCCACTCGAAAGATCTCTACTGGCGACCGCCGGACTTGGTAAGTTTCGTAACTGCAAAGTTTTATTTGAAGCACACATCGATGAGAGATTGTTTGGACTATATCCAGTGATTGACCTCAAGGGTCCCATATTTGAAGGCAAGTCTCATGCAAGTGAAGGCACTGTCCTAGCCTTCTATGCCTATATACAGAACCCACTACTAGAACCTCTTTAGTTTAATATTCCCTTGGGGAGGCAGGAAGCCATAGTTGATGTGGATGTCATAACTCGGATTATGGGAATTGAACGTGTTGTGGTACATGCTAGTGCATCTCATCTCATTATTCGACGAGAGAAAGATCGCCACACACGTTTTCTTTGTGGCTGAATGGCTCCTTAGAGGGAGGATAATAGCCTCACATCGACTAGAATGACGGCAGACTTCCGCCTACCCCACCACATATGCAAGTATAATGTGTATCCTAGGTGGAGCAACCGTATAGAATGCACTTGTTGGATGGTAGACTTCCTGTACAGGGCTGGACAGGGAGACAAGCTGTGTCTGCTTACTTTCACCCTGACACAGATTATGAGGACCGCACGCTCTACTCGTGGTGACGCTTCACTCCATTCTGCCGACTTATCTGCAAGATTGCTCATAATTTCAGTTTCAAGCTTAATATGGATGATCTTACGTTGATCCACTTCATTAATGATACTACACTCAACAACATGGGAATTGGCCCTAGATAATGTCAAGCCCGACTCGATGAGTATGGGGATGAAGTAGAAGAAGAAAGTGTAGAGGAAGAAAGTAGTGAAGATGAAGAAGGTAGTGAGGAAGAAGGAAGTGAGGATGAAGGTAGTGACGATGAAGAGGAAAGTGAGGAAGAAGAGTAGGAAGAGGAAGAGGAGGCCCAAGATTCAGATAAGAAGCCTCCTACTGCTACACATGACGACTGTCATGATCGGCCCGCCTTAAAAGCCCGTATGGCCAGGATTGAAGAGAACCAGGCTGCCCTGAGACAAGAGGTCAAGGAGAATCAGGCTTATTTGAAATAGAAATTTAAGAGGATGTCACGCACTCTGAAGACCCTCCTATGTTGTATGTAGGATAAGGGTGCGTCTCCACCTTCACCAACGTTAATGGACTAGTTATGTGTTACGGTCGTCTTCTGGTTTTTGTTGTTTCTTGTTTTTATTTTGTAATAGCCTTGTTAGGCTTAGTTAAACGTTAGAGTAGTTGGTGTTAAAACTTTTGATAAATTAGCTCACATGCATTCTCTGTCATGATTTATGTAATACTACATCTCATGTATTGCAATAATTTTAGTTAAATGTAATGTATGAATCTTCTTTTGAATTGAGATGTGTAGAATGTTTGGAAAGGTGGATGATATTATCCTAATCTCACACATGTTGCACCCTATGTTGTATATAAGGAATGCCTCCTAAAAACACTCGGAACATAACACGTCTCACACTTGGCTAGTTGATTGACGGGGCACCTCCCCTGAGCGATAACCATACGGACCCCAGTTTAGGCTTGGATATTGAGACCACCGAATTCATAGCCGACCATTAGCCCCACCAATGGGCCAACACCTTGTGCACCACTGGTTCTAGAATAGAACCATGCATCTTTGTTGATGCCACACATGCCTCAGGTGGCTTCTCACCTAATGTAGCAACAACAACAAGTTTGGGCTACTATTATAGGGGCAATTGCCCAAAACATGAACGTGGTCCCGCCTGTACCACCAGTGTAGCCCACTGGAACTATGAACACGAGCTGTTTATTTGAGCACTTTTAGCGCTTCCGTCCTCCTATTTTGTAGGAACTCACAGACCCGAGGAGGCTGAGTATTGGTTAGACCATTTTTCCAAGATGTTGAAGCCGTTGCACTGTACTGAGGCTGAGCAAGTAGAGCTGGTTACTTATATGTTCGAGAAGGAGGCTAGTCTTTGGTGGGACAACATCCTACAGATCATCCTGCAGGATACGTGTGGACGTGGGATGCATTTGAAAATTGTTTCCACGTAAAGTACTTCCCCCTCACCGTAATGAAAAGGAGGGTGAATTTCTTCATCTCCGATAAGCAGGAATGACTATGGCTAAATATGACAACCAATTACCGGAGCTGGCTAGATATGCTCCACTGATCTTAGCAGATGAGCCGATGAGAATGCGGTAATTTTTTAAGGGTCTGCGGCCCGATATTCGTATGCAGATGTGTTGAGCTAGCATTCCTTACTATGCTGAGCTAGTGAACATGTCCCTGCGAGCTGAGCAGGATGGAGACAGATTGTCTCGGATATGTATGCCCATGGGCCCAAGGCCTCGACTTGAATTGCTGAACCGACCACTTCTAGGCAGGAGGCCACGTGTAAATTCACCTCACAAGCTTATGGATCCATCGACTCAGTAGAGGCAATCAGACCTTTGGTGCACCTACTCTAAGAAGATGGGCCACAATGAGCCCTTTTGTTTACTAAGATGAGGGATAACAGCTTTATGCCACCTCAAAAGATCAACCGCCAGTTGCCACAAGTTATTTCGACTCCACCTGTACAATCTGTGCCACCAGTATAGCAGTACAACTGACCTCCTGTATCCTGAAATAGGCCACCTCAATGACCTATGGCAGCGCAACCCAATCGTTCTCAACAAGTGCGTGTACATGCACTTGTAGCTGAAGCATCTGAGTTAGTGTAACACCTTGAAAATCGGGGGTCGTGTAGAAACCCGACTCCCGAGTTCCAGACCATCACTTCTGCAACAAATATGATTATGATTCAATGTTGTCTGAGTTAAAGCATTCACATGAGTAAGATTATACCAAAACTGCAATTCATACTCCAGATCCAGTGATAAAACGCAAGTGGAAGACTGAAAAATATATATATCACTGTACGAAAACAAAATAATCTTAAACTGTCTCCAAAGTATGAATACATCACTGAGTCTCATATACATGTCATAAAGCAAGAAATAAATGTCAAGTGATAGTCCGCTAGCATCTCCCACCGATCCAGGCCACCTACGCAAAACCGTCGGAGAACTGCATATATGAGAACTCATGCCGATCCTCGTAGTAATCCGGCTCTGCGTCCTGAATCGCCTCATCACCTGCATCTAAAATAGGGTCTGGTGGTGTTGCAAACACCGTCCCGTAATGTGGGAGTGAGTGATCAACTCAGTGGAATAATAGAGCAAAGATTAGCAAGTTATCAAATCAATCACGCGTTAATAGTAAAGCAAACAATCAACCATCCCTAGGTACTATTGTTAATGCAAACATGAAATGACATGATGGATGCCCTCACCGACATACTCCCTCATACGACACCATCTTATACCCACGGCATGCTTGCGTTCCTCAGTGCTCCACATCTTCCAGGCATATGCAATGCGATATGGATAATGATTACCGAGTTGTTATTAGTCCTTTCATTCAGCAGTATTGGGAAACTAAGGTACTTCCCTTATATCAATCCCAACACAGATCCTGTCTAGGGTCGTCACTCCTAGAAATCTCATACGATGTTGTATTTTTAGGTCGCTGCAAGGGCTAGTAGGGCTGTTGCTCTCACTCATTGCACCACTCCCCCATCACCTTATCAATACACGCCTAATGTACTCTCGTCGCTACGGAAGGGTCGTCGCCTCCCGTAGGCTCAGAATACGCTCGCGGTTACTATAAAGGGCTCGTCACCAATCAGAGTAGGCCGACAGCTCGAATGTATTGTCCCATACCACCACAATCGGCTCACGATTCATAGGTGCTCACTGGTCACTACGGGGAGGTTTGTGGCCCCAGCGTAGGCCGACAGCTTGACCACGGTGTCCCATACCACCATGCCCGGCTCATGAGTCTTTATGGATCAGGGTACCATGGTTAACAAGATTTCCAATGGTAAGTTCAGTACCCTAGGTTCAAGCAGTTATGACTCATACAGGGTGAACATACAATGGCCAGTTGGGTTATTTGATGGGCTCGACTAGTACGAGCGCATCTCAAGTCGAACGACATGAAGTGCATGAAACACTTCGTGTGGCCTAACCACTGCCGCCAACTCAAAACACGACTCACGTTCATCGACTAGTCCTTCGTGGCAAATAGAAGCCAATCATGAATTTAATCCATTACCGACTGCCTGGACTAACGTATAGCCCCAAACACTTGAATATCAACATCAGTAATCATATGAGAGTAACAGAAATGAAATACAACAATGTAAGCATGTTGACACATGTTATAACATACAACTTAAGCAAATCATCCAACACATGCATGTCATGTATATAATGAAATCAATACATATAGCCAACATGATGGAAATCATTTACATCAGCATATTACTTGAGAATTCAATCTCAAAACTCATTCACAACACCATCTACTCAATACATACTAATACAAACATTTATACAAACACTTAGCCTACACACTTTCGTCTACATAGCGTATGTCAACTCAAAGTGTGCATTTGGGCGAATCTCTTCGCCAAACGGATCATGCATGCATTCCTAATATCCTAACATGACAAATAACCATGGCAAACATTTCAGCAAAATGTGGATGTAAACAGTATTTCTTATAAATGACTAAAATGCCCTAAATCTCATATTTTCCATACGTTTACGAAACGAAAAATGGACAGCATGTTCTGCATGTCAAACGGCATTGCCGTCGATAATCTATTATTAAACGACATTGAAAGCTTTGAAATCAGTTAATCAAAGCGTCTAAAATCCTCACCTTTTTCCCTAGACGCGTATCAGTTCGAACAGGATGTATACGCTTCGTCACCGGCGTAAATGCGACTTAATACATAAGATACATAAGCTATTTCGATAATGAATCAAAGAAATCCCTAAAACAGCAAGTGGTTAGGGTTTTCTTACCTAAGAGTGCGTTGGAAATCACCTGAAAAGTGATTGGGATGCGGTGCTTCGATATGAGCAAAAGCTGGTGCAAGTGGAGGAAAATCTTTCCCACGAGTCTCTCACTTTCTCTCTCTCTCTATCTAGGGTTTGTTACAAATTCGGATAGGAGGGTTGTGAGAGGGTTTAAAGCCCTTATATATGCTAAAACATAACCTAAATAGACTTGGGAACAAAGTATACTTGGGTTATAGCCAAATCAGGGCTGTTTCGATCCAAAAGAGCGTTTCGGGAGGTCCCCTGGCCGAACGCGGTCGGAATTAAGCTCATGCCTACTGGATCTTGTTCACACGAAGTTTTCAGACCGGTAGAGTTCTCAGATCGCACTTGGAGGTCCAGTTTCAGTTCAGCGGTCATCGTACCTAAATCAAGTCTACAAGTCTCATGATATGAAAGAGAAATTTTTTCTGATCCGAGGGTGAAATTTGGCTGAATTCTAACGGTCAGAATGCTTAATAATAATGCGCAAAGATTCGAGCCAGATTTGAAATTAATTTCCTAAACCTTTACCCGTTTCTCACTCTCTTCGCTCCAGGCTCAATGAAATAGCCTCAGAACATCGGTTGGGCTTGATTTTCGAAACGATTGTCAAGTCCAGCTAAGCGGTCATAACCATCTAAGATTGTAGACATCAGACTTTTGACGCGTGGTCTAAATCAAATACGAAGTTTCAAAGGGTTCCTGAGAGCATACGGGTTTAGAGTTTGATCCAAGGTTTCAGGGTATTATAGCATCATTGATTCTACAAGGTTTGGGTCTTGCAGAACATATTTAAAGCGATTAGGGACAATTTCACAACTACTCTAACGTAGCGCTAGTTAACTTACGCTTATTTTCTAAAGGAATTAATCCTAAGTGATTTCTGATCGAGTTGGTACTTGGGTCTCAGTACGAATTTTTCTGAGGCATTACAGTTAGCAACTGTGGTGCCTTTAGCCTTTAAAGTCACTGCCCACATTCAAGGTACACCTGTATTTTTATTGGTGGACACCGGGTCCATTATTTCGATGATATCATACTCTGCAGTTAAGCGTTTGGTGAATACTACCCCTATGGTTGGAGTGAGGGTTATCACAGCAGCAGGAACTTTTATTGATGCCACTAAGCTGTGTAAGAATTGCTTAGTAGATTTAGGAAGTAGGGTGGTGTGCATTGACCTGATTGTCACCACAATATACCATTACGACATCATCCTCGGCATGGATTGGCTCACTGAAATGAAGGCAGAGATCGATTGTGAAACCAGATGAATGATAGCTCATGGACCTAAGGGTACAGCCATCACTTTCCCAGTTCAGGTCAGTTACCCTTTCCGCGTCCGTTGTTATGCTTCCTTATTGAAAAATGTTGGGGGTCCAACACTTGGGAACACGCCAATAGTCCATGACTTCACGGACATGTTCAGAAAGATCTCTGTGTTACCTCCTCAGTGCGAGATCAATTTTACCATCGACATAGTGCCGGGTACGACACATATCTCTTTACTGACGTATTACATGCCTTTATGTGAAATGAAGGAGTTGGGGACACAGATTGATGATCTGTTGAATTCAAGTTTCATACGATCGAGCATATCTCCTTGGGGAGAACTTGTATTGTTCGTAAAGAAGGACGGATTGCAGCGATTGTGTATTGATTATTGCAGGATGAATTATGTCACGATCAAGAACAAGTATCCTCTGCCCAGGATAGATGACCTGTTTGACTAGTTGAAAGGGGCACAGTATTTCTCTAAGATCGACCTGTAGTTCAGGTATATCAGTTGCGCGTCAGGGATGAAGATGTGCAGAAAACAACATTCAGAACCAAATTTGGGCACTACGAATTCTTAGTGATGTCGTTTGGACTTACAAACTCACCGGCCGTATCCATGGACCTTATGAACCGAGTGTTTCGGCCATATCTGTACCGATTCATCATTGTGTTTGTAAATGACATTTTGATATACTTCAAGAGTCGGACAGATCACGAAGAACGCTTATGAGTAGTCTTCGATACTCTCAGGAAGAATCAGTTGTTTGCACAATGCCAGAAATGCAACTTCTGGAAAGAGGAAGTAGAGTTTCTAGGAGATGTGGTGTCCAAGGAAGGAATTACTGTGGACCTTGCCAAGGTGGCCGTGGTTCAGGATAGGGAGCAGCTAGGTTTTGGTTACAAAAGTGAAGAGTTTTCTTGGACTTGCTGGCTATTATTGCCGATTCATTAAAGATTTTTCTAAAATAGTCAGGCCGTTGTCTCAACTCACTCGAAAGGATCTTAAGTTTTCTTGGAACGAGAAAGTAGAAGCAGCCTTTCAAGAATTAAAGGACAAGCTGAGGTCCACACCCGTGCTAGTATTGTTAGAGTAAAGGGTCAGATATACTATGTACACCAATGCGTCTCGTGTTGGTTCAGGTTGTGTTCTTATGCAAAAGGACAGAGTGATTGCATATGCATTACAATAGTTGAGGGAACATGAAGAAAACTACCCCATGCATGACTTGAAATTGGCAGTAGTCATCTTCACATTAAAGCTCTTGAGACATTACCTCTACAGAGAGGAGTTCGAGCTCTTTTGCGACCATAAGAGCCTCAAATACATTTTTACGCAGAGGGACCTGAACATGAGGCAACGACGATGGATGGAGACCTTGAAAGACTTCAAGTTTGAGGTCTCCTACCATCTTGGCAAGGCCAATCTTATGGCAGATGCATGGAGCCACAAGAAGAAAATAGAATTTGTAGCTCCGCTGATGATAGAAGAATGGGCTATGATAGAGTTTGTGCGAGATTTTAAATAGAAGTTTGCAGTTGAGGAGCCTTTTGAGGGCGTCGCACACATCCACGTGCAGCCACTTATTGATGATCGGATCATTGTGGCTCAGAAAGAGGACGAACTATTAGTGAAAATGAGAGAGCAAGCAAGTGACAGTGAAGAATCCGAATGGAGAGTTGGCTCAGACGGAGGGTTACATATCTTGGCTGCCTGTGCATCCCAAATCTCCATAACTTGAGAAGAAAAGTCCTAGAAGCCGCTCACAATTCAAGGATGGCGATGCATTATGACAGTATGAAGATGTATCGAGCCATGAAGCGTTCGTACTAGTGGGACAACATGAAGGCCCACATAGCAAATTATGTATCCCGTTGTCTCATGTGCCAGCAGGTAAAGGCCGAGCGTCGCCGACCTTCTGGTTTACTTTAGCCCATGCCCATAGCTGAGTGGAAATGAGATTTCATATTTATGGATTTCATTTCTGGATTATTGAAGAAGAGAAAGAGGCATGACTCCATCTGGGTAATTGTGGACCGACTAACGAAAAATTGGCCCATTTCCTTCTGATTAGAATTTCTAACTTTGCAGACGATTTAGCCAAGCTGTACATTAAGGAGATTGTTCGGCTTCATGGAGTTCATATGAAGATTGTGTCAAATTAGTACACACAATTCACATCTATTTTCTGGACTTGAATTCAAGAAGCAATGGGAGTGAAACTGAAGTTTAATACCGCGTTCGACCCGTAGACGGATGGGCAAACGGAATGGGTAAATCAGATATTACAAGATATGTTGCGAGCGTGTGTGCTTGATTTCATGGATGGTTGGGATGAATGTCTCCCCTATGCCGATTTTTCTTATAACAACAACTTCCAAGCGATCATTGTTATGGCTCATTACAAAGCCTTACATGGGCGCCCATGTCGAGCACCACATTATTAGGCAAAAGTTAGCGAGAAAAGTTTGGTTGTCCCAGATTTAGTATAGGCGACCTCAGAGAAGATTGATATTATTAGGTGTAGACTTCTTATAGCCCAGAGCAGACAGAAGAGTTACATCGATACACAACGACAGAGCTGGAATTCGAAGTTGGGGACCATGTGTTTCTTAAAGTTTTCCTCATGAAGGGAGTCCTCCGGTTTGGCAAGAAAGGGAAGCTTATGCAGGGATTTATTGGTCCATTGCAAATTTCAGACCAAGTGGGTATTGTAGCATATCATCTTTCTTTGCATACACCACTCATAGGAGTGTACAATGTATTTCATGTATCGATGTTGAAGAAATATGTTCCTGACCCTACTCATATTATCAAATGGGAGTAGGTACAACTAAGTGAAGATGTTACCTATGTACTGCGACTAACACGTGTTTTCTATAGGAAGGAACAAGTGTTATTCAACAAAGTAATCCCATATGTGAAGGTACTGTGGATGCACCACATTGAGGAAGAGGCTAATGGGGAAATGAAAGCCGAAGTCCATAAGAACTACCCTTAGATTCTTGAGGAGTATGAGAAGGTACTAATTTTGGGGATGAAATTTTTCTTTAAGGGGGTAGGTTGTAACGTCTTGGAAAATCTGTACAAAGACCCAAGTGCCACCTCAGGCAGAAATCCTTAAAGACAATACCTTATAGAAATTAGATAAAAATTTAGTTAAGTACTAATCTAAATCATCGATGGATTTGTCTTGAACCACTATCTATACAAATGGCAAGACCCAAAACCGTTAAAATCACTAACTCAACACTACTTAAAAACCTAAGAGAAATTCTAAAAGTTGGTTGCTCACGGGAGCACATTGAAACTCCGTATTGGACCTGGACCGCATGTTAAAAGTCCGATGACCGCGAAACTATAAGGTATGACCATCTTATTGGGCTTGACAACCATTGTGGGAATCGAGCCCAGATAGTATCCTGAAATGCACAACTTGAGCCTTGAGCAAAGTGTGTGAGAAACGCGAAGACCTTTGGAAAGTTTATTGAAACTTAAGTGAATTATTCTATTGGCTTGTGGGTGAAATTGAAGATTTCAGACCATCGGTTTCTAACCAAACTGTACCCATGAATCAGGAAAATTTCCCTGCACATATCTGTATACTTGTGGCCCTGATCGAGCGACAACGATCATTGATCTGACACGGGTCCTCCATGGTCATTCAGCTAATCCGATCATACTAAAATTATAACCTGACTTAGATCCATGGTCAGGGAACTTGCTCTATGCCGTAGGTGAGTAATGGACCTCAAGATGAGCCCCATCTGGTCGAAATAGGCACCTTTTGGTTATAACCTAAGTATATCATGGCCATGGGGCCATTAACATCAGTTCTGAGCCTATTTAGAGGTCTTAAACCACCTCATTCCCATTCCATACGAATTTCTCTAACTGTAGGAGAGAGAAGAGAGAAAAGAGGAGAAAAGAGTGAGGAGAAGAGAGAGAGTTCGAGAGATCGTTGTTGAGATTCACTCCTACTACCCCACGTGCTGATTCACCTCCCCACCATGGCTATGCGAACCGTTTCAACTACGATTTGGGTAAAAATCCTAACCCTAATCTTGATTTAGAAATTCAAATAGAGTAATCGATGAAATCGCTAACATATTTCAATGTTTAGGTACCTATTGTTATGTATTCAAGAACATAGGATTCGAAACGAGTTCAAAACGAGTATTCCAACGAAAGGTGCAGACTATAAACATTTAAGTTATGGTTTTCAAGGCTTTCAATGTCAGCAGTGATTTATGTCTGACTTGATTGCTGCCACATAATCTTAGTTACGATGTTTTTGATAAATTATACATGTGTGAACTATGTTGAAAATATGATGCATTCCATGTGTTTGTTGAAATGTTTGAATGAAAATGAGATTGTGATTTGTTCTTGTCATGATTTCTAATCTAAGATCCATGTTTTTTATATGCTTTATAACTGATGTAGTGTAATCAATTTCCATAGTTGATGTCGTAACTCATCTAGTATATGAATTTAGTAATGTGTAGTTTGAGTGTTTAATAAAATGTCTGAATGGGAAATTGTTGATGAATTGTATTTAATAAGAGTATTGAGATAGGATTCTCAATTACCATATCTATATGTATAGTTTCCTTCGTGTAATCTTAATTTTGACTACACAAATTTATGGACGAATTGTAATATTTAGTAACATGTTCAATGTGTTCGATGAAATGCTCAAATGAGAGTTATATTTGGAATGTTGTTAAATGCTGATATGCTTACAACATGCGTCTATTCATTCTATCTGAGTAATATTAGGACTACAACGTAGTATAGGAAATCGGTAACAATTTTCGTCTGGGTGGCTGAATTAGTCTCGTCACATTTGATACGTTCGATGAATCCGGGTTGTACGATGATTGTCGATAGCGGTTAGGCCACATGGAGTGCTAATGCGCTCCATGTCGATTAATTTAGCGTGCGCTCATACTAATCGAACTTGTCTAATGAACTGATTGGCCGGTTGTGTGTTTACCATGTATGGACACTACTGCTTTAATCTAAGGTACCACTTACCAATGTAAAGACCCGTTTTAACCATGGTACCATGATCCGTTAAGACTCATGAGCCAGGTATAGTGGTATGGAACACCGTAGTCAAGTTGTCAGCCTACACTGGGGTGACAAGCCTCCCCGTAGTGACTAGTGAGCAACCCAAAACTCGTGAGTTGAATACAGTGGTATGAGACACTGTATTCGAGTTGTTGGCCTACGCTGAGGTGACGAGCCTCCCCGTAGTGACCTCAAGTATAAACTCTTGAATTTATCTATCCACTGCTTTCATTAGGGGTGATGCCCTACAATTTGCCTATCGTATACGATTAACTAGGATTGACGACCCCTAGATGGATCCCCGTTTGGGTTAATGATGTAAAGGGAGATACCTTAACTTCCATAATTTGTTGTATGAATAAGCCTAATTAAGTACTTGGCTAACACAACTATATACCGCATTGCATGTGCTTTGACATGGAAGTGCATGTTTAGGGAGTTTGTCATGCACGAATAGTTGACAGAGTCGCTTATGAGGGAGCTTCATGCGAAGGCATGCATCATTACAACATACCATCCCTGTATTAACAAGACTACTTAGGATATGATTGTTGTACTTTTTTATCATTACTGTTTGATTGAATTGATAACATGTTTACTATTTCCTTATAGTACCACTGAGTTGATCACTCACTCCCACTCTGGGACGGTGTTTTAAAATACCAACCAAACTCTATTGTAGATGCAAGTGATAGAGAAGGATATCCTGAGGAGTTGGACTTCGTAGATGAGGAGGCAGAATTCTCATATCTTCAGTTATCAGGCGGGTCTTTGTAGACCTTATACTGATTCGATGAGATCATAGGGTTATATGGATTAGTCAAACATTTATTATTGGACATTTTATATATTTTTGAAACAAAACATGCATATATTCAACCTGGTAATATACTCATACTCTGGAGGTTGTGAAACACGTATATACTTTATATATCTATCTCAGTCTTCCGCTTGCTTAATTATATTAACTCTAGAGTATGATATGCTAATTTAGTATAATCCCTCTCATGATTAATGCACTAATATGGACAACATTTAAGCATCATTATCTATGTTGCATAAGTGAATATTGGATCTCGAGAGTTGAGCTTTGCTCGACCCTCAAAATTTTGGGCGTTACACAAGGTTTGCACAAAAATACTGCGATATCTTCCTAAGAGATTCAATTCTAAGGTTACTGTTATTAAGAAATTGTGGGAGGCTAATCTTATGAAGGTTAAGGAGTTAGTTGGTTCTCTTCAAACATATGAGTTAAATTTTAAGGCTCTTAAAGCTAAGTTTATTGATCTTAAATCTTTTAAATATGTTTTAAAAGAAAATAGTTTTAATTCTGATTTTGAAGAAAATGAAGATGATATGAAAATTTTAGCTAAGAAATTTTATAAAATTTTCAAAGACAAGAAAAGATCAGATTTTTAAAAATCAACCGATAAAAGAAAAGGGAATTCTAGTTCTTTAAAATCTAAAACTTGAAGTTTCTTCCCTTCTGAGTTCTAAGGACACTTGAAAATATGCCTATGGTGACAAAAAACATGAAAAATTGTTAACCTCATTTAGAAAATGTGGTGATAAGTCTGGCCTGAGTTATATTAAAGGTAATTCTTTGAAATCCAAGGATTCTACTCCTATTTTTGTAAGAGGAGAATCCTCAAACTCTAAAGGTAAGACTTTAGGAGATTTTAATCTTAATGTTTTTAAAAAATCAAAACCCTTTCAAATTCCTAAAAATAAAAATTCCATCAGCTATAAACATTAAAGGAATAATAAAACATCCTTAACTGAAAAACACTCTTAGATGTAATTCCATCCCGGGGCATCCAAAAATATACTCATGCCCGAGATGGTCAGATTACTCAAAGCATGCTCTAAACTACTCCCTAGTTGATGGTCTAGGCCCCGACTATATGCCGTCATCGCTGCGACATGTCCTAAATGCAATAAGCTCCTGAATTGTGCTCTACAGTGTTTCTAGCATCTGATTTACTCGTATCAAACGCTCTCCCTGCCTAGTCTACTCAGCAATGATCAGTTCCATCTAATCCTCCTGTCTCATATATCTGTGAGTCGCTGCCGAATTAGGAGTATGCTGAACTAAGGGCTCGGCCCACTAAGTCACGACATCGCTGATTTGCCCCATCTTTTTAGTCTCGGCATCTGTTGCAGTGTTAAAGGCAGAAGAGACTTCATTTGCATCTTCTTAATATTATCTTGAGTAAATCGCAGCCCCGATACCAGCACATAGGGGATGGGTAGAAAGCTGCACTCTCATGCAAGCAAACAGATGAGGTGACCATAAGGGGGATAGGTCGATCTACTCCACTTGATCATGAGAGCAATCTAATACATAATGAAAAAAGGGAGACAAAGATAGATCCCTATGGCAAGACTGTATACTATGTCAATCATAAAGGGGGTAAGATCCAACCTACTGGTGCCATAAGGATAAACATTGGTTGAGAATATGGAATGAAGGACATGATATAGATTCGACATGTTTGAGGACCGAAGGGCATTGCCTATAATCCAAGGCTCATCTTATCCATTACACATAAAGTTTATCCTTTTAGATCGAACACCTGGAGAAGTCGTGTTATGGTTGGGTAGCCCTTCACTCGATAGAGAAACTCCAAGGAGGGTCCCAATGCGACTTGGAGTGATTTTTTCAATAGATTGTCCTACCACAACTTCTATTGATGGAGAGTCGAGTTGGGGGTTTCTATAGTGTGATAGAAGCTCATAGACCTGATTCACCATTATTGTCCCCCCAAATTTCAGAACATTTTTCCACCCTACGGTAGTTAACATCGTGTCAATGTCGTAAGGTTACACACAACCCACATCCACAGTCCTTTCTAAGATTACTTTATGTCCTTGGTATTTATTTATCAAGTAATGGATTGGTTGGACGCTGTGAAGATGGTTGAGGAGCTTCATTGTGTGGCTTGGGAAGGCGAAGGCGTATGCTGTCTAGCCTTATCTACTCACTGTGGAGTGAGCTTCTTGAACCTTCGAGATCAAGAAGGCTCCCTCTCGATCGGAGCTTTTCCCTTGCCTTTTCGCATTTTAGATAGGTGAAGAATCAAGGAACACACAATGCTTTAAAAGAAAGATATGGTAAAATAGGTGGATTCGATGGAATATAAACCTCTAAGATGTTAGATTCGACTTAGACATGATCTTAACCTCCAATTTAGTGAGTCGTGACTCAGTCCACAACTTTCTTTCTCTCTTCACGTTACTTCTCCTCTTCTCTCTCTCTCTCTCTCTCTCTCTCTCTCTCTCTCTCTCTTTCCTATCTTTCTTTCTTTCTTTCCAGCGGATGTGTTTTCCAGCATGGGGCGTGTGGCATTTATACTAAATCTAGACCACTGAATCTTTCTGCGTAAGTTGTACACAGAACACACCTTGCGCGATTGGCTGCATATTGCTGTGCACGGAAGTCTATTTGAAGTGCTTCTCCACCTCTCCTCTGTTATTTTCTAGAAGATTTGGATCGTCTTTGGATGCGTTCCACAGATGGGAAGCTAGGATCATGTTCTTGGGTGCCAAAAAATCCCATCGACCGATCAAATGTTGTAACGCCCCAAAAATCGAGGGTCGAACATAACTCAGCTCCCAAATTCTCTAGACATCACTTATGCAACATTTTTAATGATGGATGAATATTGTCTATAGTAGTGCATAAAACATGAATTAGATTAAGCCAAATCAGCAAAACATAATCTAGGGATAGTTGTAATACGCAAGCAGAAGACTGAAATGAATATATAAACTAATATAAGTCTCCAAAGTATGTATGCATTGTCGCGTCAATACTTACAAGTGTTGTGTCAAAAAACAAAATGTCAAAAGGAGAATGTAATAGTCCTCTACAAGTATAATCCCTGAATCTCCGTCAATCAGGACACGACTCACATGAACTCGCCTGAATATTGCATGTAGGAGAACGCATCCTCATCATCCTCGAACTCTGGCTCTGCCTCATGGGTCGCATCATCATCTGCAACTAAGAGTCTAGTTGGTGTTTAAACACTATCCAAAATGTGGGAGTGAGTGATCAACTCAGTGGAGCTATACAACAAAGGTTAACATGTTATCAATTCAGTCAAGTAGTAATGATAAAGCAGTACAACAAATAAGTCCTAAATACTCTGATTAATGCAAGAATGGTATGTAGTAATGATGTATGCCCTCGCCTACACTCCCTCAGTGTCTTCATCTTACGATGCACATGGCAACCACCCGAAAGTACTTCTTCTCGCCAAAGCACATGTAATACAGTGCATGAACGTGATTACCAAGTTCTTATTAGTCCTTTTTATACAGTAGGATTAGGAAGCTAAGGTACCTCCCTTATATCAATTCCCAAACAATGATCCATTCTAGGGTCGTCAATCCTAGTAAACTTCATACGATGTAACAGTTCAAGGTCGCTTTAAAGGGCTCGTCACCTAATCAATTGTAACATCCTGAACATCGGGGGTTGAGCATAAACTCCACTCCCGAGTTTCATAACATCACTTATGCAACATGTTCAATGATGGATGAATGTCAGCTATAATAGTGCATAAAACATGAAGTGGATTAAGCCAAAACAACATATCATACTCCAGAGACAGTTAAGTTTCTCAAGCGGAAGACTATGATAAATATATAAAATGTATAATTGATTGTAAGTCTCCAGAGTGTGAACATGTTACTATGTTAAATATATACATGTATACTTCAAAAATGAAAAGAAAAGAATATACATGGGTGTTTAAATAAAAAGAAAAATACCAAGTGTATTGGCATCTAATCAGTAACCCTGTAAACCCCGTCGATCAGAACCTGCATATAGGAGAAATCCTCCTCAACATCATCAAGTCCGGCTCTGCTTTGCAAGCATTGCCATCATCTGAAACTAAAATAAGGACTGGTTGGTGTGGCCAACACCGTCCCCTAACGTGGGAGTGAGTGATCAACTCAGTGGAAGCTATATACAGCAAAGGTTAACATGTTATCAATTCAATCAAGCAGTAATGATAAGACAGTAGAATCAAACATGTCCTAGATACTCTTGTTAATGCAAGAATGATATGAGGTAATGATGCATGCCCTCACCACAAAATTCCTCATGCGACATCATCTAACGATCGCGGCATGAATCACTACCACTGTGCTCTCACACCAACGCCAATGGCACACGCAGTGCGATGTCATGAGTATGATTACCAAGTTCTTATTAGTCCTTTTCATATAGAAGGATTGGGAAGCTAAGGTACCTCCCTTGTATCATTACCCAAACGGTGATCCATTCTCGGGTCGTCAGTCCGAGATAATCTCATACGATGTTACAGTTCTAGGTCACTGTAAGGGCTGTTGTGCGCAATCATTGCTCCTCTCCCCCATTACCTTTTCAATATAAGCCTAGTTATATCTCACATACTGCAACAAGACTCGTCGCCTTTATGCACTATCAGGATATACTCGAGGTCACTACAGAGTGCTCGTCACCAATCAATGTAGGCCAACACTAAGAATATAGTGTCTCATACCACCATAATCTGCTCACGAGTATAGGTGCTCACTGGTCACTACAATGGGCTCGTCACCAATCAATGTAGGCCGACAGCACGAATATAGTTTCCCATACAACCATAATCGGCTCTTGAGACTTAGCGGATCGAGAAACCAAGGTTAGAGGAGCTTTTCATTAGTAAGTTTGGTACCTTAAGTTCAAGCAGTAGCGACCAAACATGGTGAACAAACGTCAGTCAATCGGGTTATTTGATAAGCTCAACTAGGCCAAACGCACGTTGAGTTGAAGGACATGGAATGCATAAGCACTCCGTGTGGCCTAACTACTCCCGAACACCCCAAGCACGACTCAAATTCGTTAAACTCATCCTACATGGCAAAAATAACCTCAGCCACCATTTGGAGTACGATTACCAATTACCTGGACTGTAGCACAGCCCCATTCACATACAAATCTAATGTCTAGCATATGATTCATATCCTGCATTCATATGAACAATCATAAAGTATAACTTAAATGTAAACAGTACATGAAGGAAATCATACACACATGTAACAGGATTCAACTAAGTACACAATCCATGGAGGAAATCATACACTCATTTTAGCATGGATAACCTAAGTTACATGATTCATGGAGGGAATCATACACTCGAACACTATGGTTGAAATCCATATCTCATCCATCTTAACATGCACATTATACTAACTACCATCTCATTCAGACATTTAAACAAACACTTAGCTTACACTATCCAACATACCTCACGTATGTCGACACTGTTGTGTACTAGGGTAAGACCTTTCGCCTAGGAGTTACCGCATACATATCAAGCATATAATAACAACAATTTATCATGGTAACCAAAATAATAGATTCTGTATATATATACAGGTATTCTAACCTATTCATGAAATACGGTATTTACAATATAAAATATACGTATACGAAAAGCAAAACGGATAGCACATTTGGCATGTGTAATCGCATCCACAACATGAATAAATCATTAACTATCATTGAAAGTGTTGAAAACCATAACCTAAGCGCATATAGTCCTCACCTTAAACCAGAAAACGCGTATTCGATATAATTCAGACGATGTGTCTTCGTCAACAGCGGATACGCTACCTATGACATGAAACAGGTTAGCTACAACTTTCCTAAAGCTTTTCTAAGCTTCAAAACAGGTTAGAGTTAGGATTTCTTACCTAAGAACGAGATCAGAAATGCCGGAATAGCTATACGGATAGGTGGATTAGGCACGTAGCAAGCCGGGAAGAATCCCAGGAAGAAGCACCAACTTCTCTCTCACTTTCTCTCTCTTTTCTCTCTCTTGAAAAGCTAGGACCTGAAAATTTGTATGGAATTTGGGAATGAGGGTTTAAGGCCTATTTATAAGCCTAAAGTTGATAAAAACGGACTTAAGACCAAGGTATACTTAGGTTATAACAAAATCAGGTCTGTTCCGATCCAACGGAGCACTTCTGGAGGTCCTGTTACTAAATGCGGTCGGACTTGAGCTCTCTAATATCAAATCTAGGTGAAGTTAAGTTTTCAGTCCGATCGGGTTTCCAGATCGACCGTGGTGGACCAGCTTCAATTCAACGGTTACGGGAACTCGATTAGAGCTACAAGTACTATGACATGTAAGGGCCACCTATCCTGATTCGAGGGTGAATTTAGGTCGAATTCTAATGGTCAGAACGCTTATAAATAACGAGCAAGTGAACCGTTCCAGATTTCTTAAAAATATAATTAATTTTTCTAAAAATCTTCCTTTTCTTACTCTCTTTACTCCAGGCTCAATAAAATGGTCTCAGGACATTGGTTGGGCTTGATTTTCTAGGTGATTGTCAAGTCCAACCAAGCGGTCATAATGGTCTAAGTTCATCGCTATCGAACTTTCGACGTGCGGTCCAGGTCCGATACGAAGTTTCCAAATGATCTCGAGGGTAACTGGGCTTAGAGATTGATCCAAGATTTTAGGGTAACAGAGCATCAATAATTCTATAAGTTTTGGGTCTTATAGATCGTATTTAAAGGGGTTGGTGCTAATTTAGTCGAAAATCTCGTGTAGCGCTAGTTAATACACGATAAATTTCTAAAGAATTTGGTTCTAAATGATTTCTTTGGCTTTGGAATTGGGTTCTGAGAGGTTACCAAGGTGTTATGGTTGACCCATTGCCTAAGGATGTCTAATTCTAGGTTGAAAAAATCTGGAGTATTACAATCTACCCCCCTTAAAAGATAATTTCGTCCTTGAAATTGGCTAAGGGTGAAGAGTAAAGATTCTATTATTCCTTTTGCCCAACAATATGTTCAATGGTCGACCCATACGGAGAGACGATTGTAGTGGGCTTGATCCTGATACGTCGAATGTCCGCTTGGCTAGGGTAGACAACGTTGTATCCCTTCCTAATCCTGGTGGATCCTGGTCTTCTGCCTGGTCAAGAAGAAAGTCCATTGGTAGTCTGCCAGGATTAAGAATTGGGTCAAGTCGCGAATGTTTTACCATTGTATATTTCAGTAACTCCGTAGTCCGATCACTCTAAAAGCTTAGGGAAAGGCATTCACTAAAAGGTTCAAAAGTCCTATTAATAGGGTTGAGCTTTGGTTCTTGATCACCCTATCTAGGAGAGTCATTGTCTGAATTTATGTCCAAGGTAGGGATTAATAAACACTTTAATAGAGTATCCTAAGGGGTTTCTAATCGTACAGAATCGGCCAAGGCTTCTATTATGCTCGTATTTAACGAGTAGGTTTATGGATACACTGACTTTCTCCCTATTTGTTTCCCTAAATTTCCTTCGATCCTGGGCTAGTGGGGAAAGGGCCAACCACGCTGTGCCTGCACTACACTAATCCAACTGTTGTATTAGCTAATCCTAACTAGATTAGGCTCAATACGTTCTACCCCCCTTAAAAACTTAATTCTACGTAAGGCTCAAGAATCTATGTCTTGATCCATATATCTGAACGAGGTGTAACTTAGGGCCTATCCTTGACATGAAATGGGGAACAACCTCTCACTACATTGGTCTTCCTTTGCTAATGATGCATTTTATGGCATTAGTACCTATGGTTGTAGAAAGGAGCCTAATCTCTATTGTGGTTGAGTTCAGGGACAGTTGCGAGTTGGTGGCAAGATGCCTAATTCTACCCAATAAGGACTCTTTCTACAGTCCTGACTTACCTTCTGTAATACCATGATAGGATCTATACATTATTAGTACATAAGGAAGTTGGACAAAGCAGGTTGACGAGCAAACTATCTCTCTAAGTTCATAAGCACAATATGCATGCCAGAATAGTATATGATTTGGGACCTAATTCTTAACTTTCTATTGCTCAATGAGACATTTCTTAAGTCTAAAAAGAAAAGTTTCTAATGGCTATAGGTTCTTAACACTTCTCAAAGATAAAGTAATAAACTTCTGGTTGTAGGTGGTTGGGCTAACATGGGAGAAAAGTTGTGTAGTGGGTCTGAGTTGGATACATAGACTTTCTGTCTAGCTAGGACAAAAAAATTGTTGTATCAGTTCTTAATCCTAGTCGATGCCGATCTTCTACTTGATCAGAGCATTGGATTTATTGGTAACCACTAGGATTGAGAATTCGATTCAAACCGCGAATACTTCGCTTATATATAGTTTCTCTACTCTGTGTTCCCGATTGTACTAAGTCCTTGGGAGGGCAATTCTAATGGGCGAACTGGTTTGACTATGCATGAATAGTCTCAAAATCAAAACTGAAATCGAGGTGAAGACCGCTTGAGTTGAAGTAGGAATATGCCAATATGTCCTAGAGAGGGGTGAATAGGACTTTTTAAAGATTTATAAGTTATATTTCAATCCTATCACACTAATCCTATCACAGAGTACATATTAGGATTACTCAAAAATTAACTCTATTGGCTTCTAAGCCTGATAGAGGATCCAATCATAAATTACTTGTAATAACAAAATAAACAAAAAAACTTTATGAATCATATTGTGATGGATATGACTGTGTGTGCACAAGATGTGATTTCAGATAATCTTATATAAAGACATATAAAGCAATCACATAAATGAAAGAAAATATCAATCTCAAACACAGTCATTTTATAGTGGTTCGACTACTTGTCTACTCCACTACCGGCTTCCACACTCAACCCTTGATTGACCGGATTTCACTAAGGAGGTTTCTCATGGTTCACCTCAAACCTAAGGTTTTAAATCAGGTTCACCTTCAACCTTTACAGAGGTTTCTACTCGGTTCACCTCAAACCCTTGAGTTTTTTTGGTGCACTCCTAACCAGATATTTATGCCCACATAGAGCAAGGGTCCACACAACACACTCGGATGTTTATGCCCACACAGAGCAAGGGTCCACACAATGTACCCAGATGTTTATGCCCACACAGAACAAGGGTCCACACAACGCACCCAGATGTTTATGCCCACACAGAACAAGGGTCCACACAACGCACCCAGTTGTTTATGCCCACACAGAGCAAGGGTCCACACAACTCACCCAGTTGTTTATGCTCTCCACAGAGCAAGGGTCCACACAACGCACCCACACACGTACACTCCCGTCGGAGGCCTCCTTTGAGGACTTCAAATGGTGAGCAACACCTACGACCCAATCCTAAAAAGGAATGATGATAAATGTCCTTTGGACTCTAAGTACTTACAGATAAGTTGATGAGTCCCTTTTAGCTCAGTGATGAAGATCTCCTTCTTGTTGATGAAGAGTCTTCAGCTTCCTCGATCCGCAACACAAAGATGTACCTATGTTAGGTTTAGGTTAGGTCAAGGTTATGATGGAGTTCCACTCTCTAAAGATTTTCCTATAAGGAAGATAGAGTGGTTCCAATCATCTATGCATTCAAGGCATCCCAACTTATTGATTTGCCATTAAAGTAGTAGTTGGAGGATCCTTGAATGCGGAAGTTCATTCCCCAATCCACTCTATGAAATATCAATGATGAGGGTGGATTAGAGGATGAACTTCCTAAGTAAAAGGACTTAGGATAAAGGATATGAAGTTTAAAATACTCAAAAGCACTCTCTACTTTCTCTCATAGCAATAAAGGCTAATCTCTCTATTTATAGGCAAAAGGTTCCAACAGATATAAACGGTCATATTCATGACAGAGTTTGATATCATTGAGCAATCGTCGATATGATCGAGCGTATACTCTCGATTGTATCGACATACCACTCGATGATACAAACTCAAATGTCATTTCACTTTTGGAAACCTTTCGCCAACTGGTCGATGGGATCGATACACAAATCAATATTACCAGATTTCGAACTCTGATTCTATCGAGAGATGGATCGATCTATCGACAGGTGAAAAGAAGAGAGAAGCCTTAAAAAATTTCAGGTTCTACAGATATGATCGGAGAACAGTTGATGTCATTGGAATTTGTATATCGATGATATCGGAGACTATGTCGATGGGATCGATAAATCGTATAGATTTACCTATAAGCTTGCTGGACAGTTTGTGTCCGATTTCGATTCAATCGATAAGGTCTCGATATGATCGACATATGAATATCGATTTATCGACTGACACTCCAATCAACATTAAAAACAACCTGAAATTTATGTTGGAGAAAACATGCGCCCATAATCAATATGATCGACTGACTTCCGATATGATCGATTTTTGAGTTCAGATTGAATCGGACACTCATCGATATATCGAAGCTTATGTTAGTTTTCTTTAGAAAAATAGGGGCACCGAAAAACAGTTTGTCGATATAATCGATCCGCTTCAGATATGATCAATATTTGAATATCGATGATATCGACTCACAAGTCGATATATCGATAAATCGTCCAGATGATTATTTGATTGCTGGACGCTTTTTGCCCTCACTCGATTGTATCGATTGAGATGCCGTGGACATCGATAGAACTAGTCGATCATATCGAAAGGGGAATCAATATAATCGACAGTGTAAGAAAAACTTAAAGATTTTCCTATTTGATAAAAAGTTTTTTTACACAAAAACCCTAAGATGTTCTAGTTCTTTTTAAAGGTTTTAATCACCTGGTATTTTGGAACATGAGATGTGAGGCTATGATTTACCTATGGCGAGCTTCCACACATCCGGTTGAGGCAGATACTTGACTTGATCTTCCTGTCAGGCGCTGTTGTCCGACTGACTCAACTTACAACGTAATTGACAAACCAGGGCACTTAATAGGTGCACTTTCAATCTCCCACTTTATTAATTACGTGACAAAATACCCAAAACACCCTAGAAAGATATCTAAACAGATACATCCTAAATTGTGTATACATGTATTAACATAATTTTATAAATTCTAATCACCCATGTACACACCCAATAAATTCTCCCCCTTAATTCAAAAACTCTCCCTTTCTTGTTGCGGCTGCTCCCCCTAACACCTGTAACATAGATATACAATTTTTCACTCGGGGTGTTTGAATTGTTCTCTCCCTTTTTGTCAGTCATTGGCAAAGGCATAAAACGTGATATTGACTAAAGATTGAAACATATGGGAGAACCACATACAGATAGATGTAGATAGAGATTCATCAGTGATAAAGCAATCAGCACAGACAGTGGATAAGCAATAGGAATGGCAGTAAAATAAAGATTGAATGCAGCTATATCAACAAAAAGGTCATTATCCAGAGACCTCTATCCCAAAAAATATATATATTGACCCAGATAGAAGTATCTGAATTATCAGACAAAGTAAAATATTAACTTAAGGTAGGGATACCCAAAAAGTAAGCGGAGATGGATGCAAATTTATACACACAACTTCATCAGAACTGTCTCCTTTTTAGCACATAGAAGGCCCGCCAGTGGTTAGTAACTCAAGAATCTGCTACACAGAGTGTTGGAGAGCTTCCATCTTCTTTTCTATTCCTGATAGTCGTTGTTCGCAGTGTTGAAGTTGCTCATCAATTCCAGTGAGATTGTTCAAAAATTGATGCTCAAGCACATGATGATGACGATTTGTGACAGAAGTAGGACTAAATTCAGGAGTTCTATTGGATCCACAAAGAGTTTCTTCATTAGGCATGGGATCACTATCTTCAACAGGCGAGGGAATCTTGGTATGCGATGAGACAGAGATATACACTTGTTGCGCTGCATAATGGTCATGCCAAACTTCAGGATATACCTTATCAGTTATTTTTGACAGACCTGCCCAGTGTGCCAGCTTGCAGATAAGAGATGGAAAGGGCAGAAATTCAAGATGGTCACTCCTAAGTACATTTATTATCTGGTCTAATATGAAAGTCGGTAAGCATACAGGGATCTCTTGATAGACATCATACAAAATATTGAGTGCAACTGGACTCAGATATGTGTCATCTGCATCACATGGGTACACGTTCGTGCTGAAAATACTGTGAAGGAGTCGAAACAAGATTCTTAGGTATTTTACTGGAAGAATATTGCTATCATTTCTAGGAATTTTCATACCCTGGCACAGTGCTTGTGTAATTTCCTCCCATTTATCCAAATCATTTAGATTTCTACTGGAGACAGGGATTTGTGTCACTTCAATGTTTAGAACATGACCAAGGACTGATGGAGTAATGTGTTTGGTGTGTTGCATGAATTTTAGGCATATGTAAGGTGGGTAATCTTGGACTACACGGCAACAGTTGAAGAACTGCCGGATCATTTCAAACTGATATGGGCCACCCATATTAAACATATTCTCTATCCTATGGTCTCCATCATGAGATCCACCCTATAGGGTTTGACAGTACTAACGAGAATAGTACGATCGATTATCGTGACTTGTTCCCAGTCTGATTGGTTTTGAGGTGGTCTAGAATATTTCTCTTTCTTATTCTTGAAAGATTTTGCAAATGAGAGAGCCTTACCTTTTCCTTTAGTCATCTTCCTTGTGCCACTTGGATGCTGAGATTTCATTAAGACTTTGACCAAATCAACAAAAGGAACTGATCAGGGGAGAGAGGTAAGACTAACTATTGAGAAATGAAATTTTTTTTTTTTCAATCAGCCTTTTATTTGGGCGTCATCTGTCGATCATATCGGCCAACATATCGATTGTATCGAGAAGTTGTCGATCGATGCTATCGAGACAGCCCACGAAGTTATCCACGGTCGCCTGACTTTTCATATTCTGAAGAGCCATCGATTGTATCGATACTAAGTCGATGAAATCAAAAAGAGGCCAACACTTGTATCGAAGGTAAATAGTATTCTGAATTTTCACAATTTCGATACACTATTGGGTATTTCTTATCTTCATCAGAATATGTCAAAAATTTTGCACCAGTTCTGTACAAATATAAATACAAAAATTCAAGGTCTTCAACCATAGATGTCATAGTGAACGCTTAACAAAATTGCATCATTTCAACAAATATCCAGATCTAAATCCATAATCTGTACCAATTTCTTTACTCTCACTGTTTCTCAATATCACTCCTTCCTTTTCCTACAATAATGTAACAGTGGTTATTTTTGCGAAGACTTTTCATAATTGATTTTCCTGATTGATCTAGAATCTCGCATTTTTCTTTGTTGAAATTTACCACATGCCCATTATCACAGATTTGAGAGATGCTTAGTAGGTTATGTGCCAATCCTTTTATGTAAAAAGCATTCTCATTCTTAAACAAATTAATTCCTTCTATAATTCCCTATCCAATTGCTTCAACAGTGGTTCCATCTCCATAGGTGACTATCCCTTTGTGAAGATCCTTATCGTTTAAAAGAAGAGATTTGTCACCTGTGACATGTCTTGAGCACCCACTGTCTAGGTACCATTTAGCCACATTTCCTGATAAATGATCTGATTGAGTAACAAGGCAATTTGTCTTTTCCTTAATCACCCACTTTGTGATAGGAGTTTTCTTGTGGTAGATTTTTTCTTCTTATCTGATTTATCCACATGACTTAACTGCTCCTTCATCCTGTCAACTATCTCAAGTGGTGATGATTGTATACTTCTTTTGTTTAGCTCATAAACTAACTCCTCTTTTTTGTAATGAGCTGGGATAGGTTTGGTGTTACTACTGGATGCAACAAATTTTCCAAATGGTTGTGCATTATATTTAGTTTTTATTCTAGCCTTTTCATAACCTAATCCCTTTTTGTCCTCTCCATACTTTCCCATTCCTAACAGTTTTTCTAATTTCTCGCCACTCTGGGAAAATTTACAGTTTATTTTGGCAATTTTTCTAGATTCTTCTAGATCATTTTGAAGTGTATAATTTTTATTCTGAAGAATCAGGTTTTCCTCATTTAGTTCTTTGACTTGTTCCTTTAATTTCTCTGACTCAGATTTCAATGACTTGTTATTTCTTTTAAGTCTATCATTGTCAGAGTGGCATTGCTGCAAATCAGTGATTAGATGAGTATTAATATTTGAAGGTTTATCTAGATCCATTTGCAGTAATTCTTTTTTATTTTTAACTATTCCAAGTCTCTTGACAATATTAACACTATGGATGTAAAGTTGATTGTAAGAGTTTTGTAATTCATTTTGCTCTTTATCTTCTTCTTCTTCAATTTCCTCATTGTCAGATGAAAATGATTCAGTGGCTTGCTGTTCTTCTTTTCTTTTAGATTTCATGGGAATAATTGGAGTGGTGGAGACCATAAGAATTTTTAAAGGTTTTTGGCCATCATCACTCTCTGAGTCACAAGTTTTTGAGTTTAACTCTTCCGTATCATCCCACGTGGGGGCCATTGCCTTGTCCTTAGTCATTCTGTTTGGGCATTCGGTAGATATGTGTCCATACTCATGACAGGTATAACATTGTGGTTCTTTGGTCTGCTTACCAAATTTGCCTGCAGGAGGTTTGAAGTTCACCTTTCTTCCTCTGGAAGGACGACCGTGATTCTTCTAAAAGAATCTTCTGAATTTTTGTGCCAATGAAGCCACTTCCTCATCTTCATCTTCCTTTTCACTCTCACTGTCCTCATGTTTTGGATTCTTAGAAGTTTTTAGGACAGTGTTTTTGGATTTTTGGGGTTGTGTGAAGTGTAGTTCAAAAGCTTGTAGGGAACCTACTAGTTCTTCTACTTTCATCTCATCAATATTCCTACACTCCTCAATTGTTGCTACCTTGGGATTGAACCGTTCTGGTAAGGATCTTAAGATTTTTTTACATATTTTAGGTACCGGAACCTTCTCTCCCAATCCACCCATGGAGTTACAAATGATGTTTAATTTGGTGAAAAACTCCATAAATGTCTCATGCTCTTCCATCCTGAGATTTTTAAACTGTGAAGTTAAGAGTTATAGTTTAGATCTCTTCACAGTGCTTGTGCCTTCATGGGTTGTTTCCAATAAGTCCCATGCTTATTTAGAGGTCCCACACATACTTATCTGATTGAAAATGTCTTGGGACAAGGCACAGTAGATGGCATTCATTGCTTTTGCTTCAGCATTTCGCTGTTCTTTGTCAAATGCCGTCCACTTTTCATTAGATTTGGGTTTAGTGATAGTAGTTTCATTTTCAATTATAATTTGTTCAGATGGTACCACATATCCTTTTTCAACTACATCCCAAACTTCATGATCTAAAGATCTCAGGAAGTAATGCATTCTAGCCTTCCAGTAAGAATAATTTGAACCATCAAATACGGAAGGTCTAGTGACAGATGAGCCCTCTCCTTTTGGCCATAATTCTACTTCAGTCAAGATCATTCTCTAGGTGGTGAAGCCCTTAAAGAGAGACCCGCTCTGATACCAATTGAAATGGCGGTGAAGACCGCTTGAGTTGAAGTAGGAATATGCCAATATGTCCTAGAGGGGGGTGAATAGAACTTTTTAAAGATTTATAAGTTATATTTCAATCCTATCACACTAATCCTATCACAGAGTACATATTAGGATTACTCAAAAATTAACTCTATTGGCTTCCAAGCCTGATAGAGGATCCAATCACAAATTACTTGTAATAACAAAATAAAAAAACTTTATGAATCATATTGTGATGGATATGACTGCGTGTGCACAAGATGTGATTTCAAATAATCATATATAAAGGTATATAAAGTAATCACATAAATGAAAGACAATATCAATCTCAAACACAATCATTTTATAGTGGTTCGACTACTTATATACTCCACTACTGGCTTCCACACTCAACCCTTGAGTGACCAGATTTCACTAAGGAGGTTTCTCAGGGTACACCTCAAACCTAAGGTTTTAAATCGGGTTCACCTTCAACCTTTACAGAGGTTTCTACTCGGTTCACCTCAAACCATGGAGTTTTGCTAGTGCACTCCTAACCAGATGTTTATGCCCACACAGAGCAAGGGTCCACACAACGCACCCGGATGTTTATGCCCACACAGAGCAAGGGTCCACACAACGCACCCAGATGTTTATGCCCACACAGAGCAAGGGTCCACACAATGCACCCAAATGTTTATGCTCTCCACAAAGCAAGGGTCCACACAACGCACCCACGCACTTACACTCCTGTCGGAGGCCTCCTTTGAGGACTTCAAATGGTGAACAACACCTACGACCCAATCCTAAAAAGGAATGATCATAAATGTCCTCTGGACTCTAAGTACTTACAGATAAGTTGATGAGTCTTTTTTACCTCAGTGATGAAGATCACCTTCTTATTGATGAAGAGTCTTCAGCTTCCTTGATCCGCAACATAAAGATGTACCTGAAACATCCCAAAAATCGGGGGTCGGGTAGAAACCCAACTCCCGAGTTCCAGAACGTCACTTATGCAACATAGATAATGATAAATGCATGTTGTCTGTAGAATGGCATTAAACAAGATTGAGACTAAGCCAAAATAACATATCATACTCCAAAGACAGTTAAATTATCATGCGGAAGGCTGTGATAAATACATAAAATATATAATTGATTGTAAGTCTCCAGAGTGTGAACATGTTACCAAGTTAATTAAATACATGTATACTCCAAAATTGGAAAGAAAAGAATATACATGAGTGCTCCAAAAATATAAAATGACAAGTGTCAAGGTGTCTAATCAACCTCCCTGTAATCCCGTCAATCAGAACACGGAGGAGAAGTCCTCCTCATCATCATACAAGTCCGGCTCCGCTTCACAAACAACGTCATCATCTGCAACTACAACCGGGTCTGGTGGGTGTCCGGAAACACCGTCCCATAACGTGGGAGTGAGAGATCAACTCAGTGGAATAATAGAACAAAGATTAGCATGTTATGAAATCAATCACGCATTAATAGTAAAGCAAACAATCAAACATTCCTAGATACTATTGTTAATGCATGCATGAAATGACATGATGGATGCCCTCACCGACATACTCCCTCATGCGGCACCATCTGCGTCTGCGGCATGCTTTCTTCCCGCAGTGCTCCACATCTTCCAGGCACATGCAATGCGATATGGATAATGATTACCAAGTTGTTATTAGTCCTTTTCATACTGCAGGATTGAGAAACTAAGGTACCTTCCTTATATCAATACCCAAACAATGATCCTGTCTAGGGTCGTCACTCTTAGTAATCTCATACGATGATATATTTCTAGGTCGCTGCAAGGGCTGCCAGGGCTGTTGCACGCACTCGTTGCACCGCTCCCCCATCACCTTATCAATACAGGCCTAGTTTATATCCTTAAGACTGCATCAGGACTCGTCGCCCCCATGCGGTGTTAGGATAAACTCAAGGTCACTACAAAGGGCTGTCAGGGATGTTGCTCACACTCGTTGCTCCACTCCCCCATCACCTTATCAATGTAGGCTGACAGCAAGAATATAGTGTCTCATACCACCATATTCTGCTCAGAGTAGGGTGCTCACTGGTCACTACGGGGAGGTTTGTAGCCCCAGCTTAGGCCGACAGCTCGACCACGGTGTCCCATACCACCATGCCCGGCTCATGATTCTTAGGGGATCGAGGTACCAAGGTTAGAGGGGCTTTCCAATGGTAAGTTTAGTACCCTAGGTTCAAGCAGTTATGACGAATACAAGGTGAACATACAATGGTCAGTCGGGTTACTTGATGAGTTCGACTAGCGTGAGCGCACGTCGAATCGACCGACATGAAGTGCACAAGCACTTCGTGTGGCCTAACCACTGTCGGCGACTCTAGTACAACTCGAGTTCGTCATACACATCCTTCGTGGTGAATAGAATCCGACATGAATTCTAAACTGTTACCGACTTCCTGGACTAGAGTATAGCTCCAAGCACATGAAATGTGAATCAGTAATCATATGAGATAGACAGAATTGAATAACAAGTGATTCAAGCATGTTAGCAACATGTTATAAGATACAACATATGCAATTTAACCATACACAAGCATTTCATATATATAAGGTAATAAATTCAAATAAACAAACATGGAGAAAATCATATACTTCACCCAAAGAGTTGAGAATCCTGTCTCAACGCTTATCTACACCCTCATTTACTCAATACTTACTTATACAAACATTTATACAAACACTTAGACCACACAACTCCAACGTACTTGACGTATGTTGATTTCAACATATAATATGACAGATCCTTATATCAAGGAGATGTCTAATACACAACAATCATGTTCTTACATTCAAAACATGTGGCAAGCATAAATCATATTAATTTAGGCATTTCCACAAACACTTAGTCTACACACATTAGTCTAAATAGAATATGTCGGCCAATATGTGCATTAGGACGAATCTCTTCGCCAAACAGATCATGCATCCATAACAAGTATAAATACACGGCAAATACCTAAGACAATCATATCGACAAAATACGTACGTATACAGTATTTCCTACAAATACCTAAAATACCCTAAATCTCATATTCTTCGTACGTATTCGGAATGAAAAATGGACAGCATGTTGTACATGTCAAATAGCATTCTTGTCAACAATCTACCATTAAACGACATTGAAAGCTTTGAAAATAGGTAATCTAAGCATCTGAGATCCGCACCTTAAACCAGAAATTGTGAAACGGAGTTGATTCAGATGATAAGTCTTCGTCAACGGCGGGTACGGTACCTATGGCATGAAACGGGTTAGCTATACCAACACTACAACTATTCTAAGCTTCAAATCAGGTTAGGGTTAGGATTTCCTACCTAAGAATGGAGCTGAAAACATCGGAATGGCGGTGCAGAAGCGGCGACAATGGAACATGGAGCAGTAAGGAAGAATCTCAGTAGAGAGCTCCAAATCTCCCTCCCTTTCTCTCTCTTTCTTCCTCTCTTTTCTCTCTTCTCTCTCCAAATTCGTATGGAATGAAAGAATAAGGGTCTAAGTCCTTTTTATAAGTCTAAAAGTGACGAAAATAGACTTGGGGCCAAAGTATACTTATTTTATGTCCAAATACGGACTGTTCCATCTCAACGGAGCATTTATGGAGGTCCCCTGGCCGAATGCGGTCGGACTTAAGTTCATGTATAGTGGATCCTGCTCACATCAAGTTTTCAGTCCGGTAGTGTTCTCAGATCGCACGTGACGGACCAGTTTCAGTTCAACGGCTACCGGTACTCGATCAGGGCCACAAGTGTGTTGACATGTAAGGGCCACCTATCCTAATCCGAGGGTAAAATTTGATCAAATTCTGACGATCATAACGCTTAGAAAATGTTGTACAAGCGACACGTGCCAGATTTCATAAATTTTATTAATTTCTAACATTTCTCACACACTTTACTCTGGACTCAAAAAAATCGTCGTGGGATATCATTTAGACTTGATTTTTGAGGTGATTGTCAAGTCCAACTAGGCGGTCAGGATTGTCTAAGTTCGGGATAATCGAACTTTCGACGTGCTTTCCAGAGCCGATACAAAGTTTCAAGGTGCTCCCGAGAGCAATCGAGAATAGAGTTTGATCCTAGGTTTTACGGTATTGTAGCGTCACCTATCCTATACGTTTTGACTCTAACAGATCATATTGAAAGTGATTGGTGAGAATTTCACAGGTCATCTAGTGCAGCGCTAGTTGATTCTCGTTGGATTTCTAAAGGAAGTAGCATTTATTGATTTTTGTTTGAGATGAGATTTGAAGGGTGGAGCGAGGGTGTTTGGAAACGGAAGAAGGAAGAGTTTGGAGGGGTGGTTTTTGCCAAAAATCAGGCATTTTGGTGAGAAAGGAGAGCTTGGAGGGTAATTTTATGAAGGAAGTACCTGATCGGGGAGGTTATAAGGGATGGCCCACATACCAGGGGGCTACCCTAACCCCCAAACACCTCCGGCTCGAAGGTCGGCCCGAGTGGGGTCCACTGTACGGTAAGCCCTCCCCGGTCAAACTGTAAACCGGCGATGCTAACCACATGGGGCGTGGTCCTCCTGTCCCCTAGGTCCCAGAAATATGTGGGGCCCACCTTGGATCATTGTGGATTAGCGTGGGTGGGCCCACGACTCCGTTCGAGGTATTTCGGGGCCAGTTTACAAACCAGAATGAATTTCTATGGTTTATAGCATATGATTTTGGGGTAGAAGTGCTAATCTATGCAAATAACCTATCTATTTTGTTATATTCCAAAAGGTTAAGGGTCAAAACCCATTTTACCCATTTATTTACTATTCACGGTAATTTTTAGCTTCGGTATTGTTCTTCATCATTAATACCCTAGGATTGGTGTTCTTTACTATGTAAACTTGAGGATTCATGTTTAATATGAAAGTACTTAGAGAAATTTGAAGAATGAGGTGGTGAAAGGTGAGTTTTGAAGGAAATGGATTGAAAAGCGATTTCTTTGGCTTTGGGATTGAGCTCTGAAAGTGATAAGGTTGACCCATAGCCTAAGGACGTCTAACCCCAAGTTGGTAAAAATCCAAGGTGTTACAATGTACCCCCCTTAAAAATAATTTCATCCCCGAAATTGGCTAAGGGTAATGAGTAAAAATCCTATTATTCCATTCACCTAAGCTTTATTAATTTCAATTTTATATGCATGGTAGGGTGTTTACTATCTATGCTAGTCTGACACATTTTAGTCTATCCTCCTAAAATCATACTCTTTATTTCTTGCTTATACCCTGATGGTTTGCTACAATTCATTGCTTTATCTATTTGGAGTCTTGACGACGATTCCCATCTACTTAGAGTAAAATATATGTTTTCAATGGTCGACCAATACGGAGAAACGATTGTAATGGGCTTGATCCCGATACTTTGATTATCTACCTTGCCAGGGTAGATGGCTCAATGTATCCCTTCCTAACCCTGGTGGATCCGGGTCTTCTGCTAGGCTAAACAGTGAGTCCATTGGTAGCCGTCCAGGATTGAGAATTGGATCAAGCCGCAAATGCTTCGCAATCATGTATTTCAGTAACTCCGTATAGTTTGATCACTCCAAAGCTTAGGGAATGTCCATCACTGAAAGGTTGAAATTTCCTATTTGGGTCTTGGCTTAATTTATATCCATGGTAGGAGTTGGGGGTTTCTACCTTTTCGTCTAACCTGGACCAGTTTCTTTCGATCCTGGGCCAGTGGCGAGAGGGCCAACCACTCTTTGCTGCGTAGTTCTAACTCAGTTGTTGTATTAGCTGACCTTACTAGATTGGGCTCATAAGGTTCTACCCCCCTTAAAAATTATTTCTACTCTAAAGGCTCAAGTATCCATGTCCTGATCCGTATGTCGAAACAAGGCATAATTTAGGACTTCTCTTGGGTGTTGTGGTTAATTCCAGGGTCGGGTGTGAGTTTGTGGCAAGATATCTATACCCTATCGGCTAAATGTTCTTAATACTTTCCAAGGGCAAATTAACAAACTTTTGGTTATAAGTGGTCGGGCCAACACGAAAGAAAAGTTGCGTAATAAGTCTGAGTTGGATACATAGACTTTCTGCCTAGACTCTGACAGAAAATTCATCGTATCAGTTCTTAATCCTAGCTGATGTCGATCCTCTGCTTGATCAGAGCATTGGATTCATTGGCAACTACCAGGATTGAGAAGTCAATTCAAACCGCGAATACTTCGCTTATATATGCAGTTCCTTTATCCCGCGTTCCCGAATGTAATAAGTCCTTGGGAAGACAATTCTAAGGGGGTGTATTGATTTGACCTATTACTAATTCCAAGGGATTTATAAGTTCTCTCCAAGCGTGAATAGTTTCTAATCAAACAACCTCCCTAAGAGTTATTAAAGAAGCCCATAAGTATTATGGGGATTCAACGAAAGAATGAGGTCTCACTTCAACCTAATCAAGCCGACTAACTAAGTCTATATTTCACTTATCTTAGCAAAATCAGTCTTTTACATTCCTTAGTGACTAGTAGCCTAGTCTTAACTTATGGGTAGTGGTAATCCACTAGTTGTAATCTAAAGTCTACGCTTATAAGCGAGATGATTTGACATCATTTCTGATACACGGAATTTATTTTATCACTTAGGGTGAAAGGTCACCTAATTGGAATTGAGTTGTCCAAACCTAAACGTAACTGCGCTCGAGCGCTACACATATGCTCATATCAACTAAGGAGGTCCTAGGGTTTACATCATTAATTTATTAGATTTCCTATACTGTCAAATCTTTCTAAATCTAGGAATACCAACTCTAGGTCCAAAATTCTAAGGGCCTGTTTGGGCTAGTGGTATGAAGTTGTATTAAATGGATAGCGTTGCTAATCCCACCTTGGGATTAGGAATGACATATTTGGTAGGAGGGTGGGAGGGGATTAAAATCGATTCATAAGCTTTGGAAAATGAGTCTTGTGTTGGGAAGTAGGAGATGAGATTTCCAAGTCCCATGATGATAAATTTCCAAGTGTAATTTGAAAAGAGATACCGGGATTTACTTCTAATTACCTACATCCTGAGTATAGTATTAGAGATCATGGGATACACCCAATCTAGGGGCAATACCTTACACCTGCATCTATTCTTCGGTAGTTAATCTCACCCGTCGGTGAAACTTGGGATTCTAATATGGTTTCTAGATTTCATCGCCCCCTTCATAAGTCAGAGTGCGTAGGTGTGCGTTGTGTTACCATAACCCAGGTCCGGTTTAATCCAAATCATGCTCTGATACCATCTGAAACATCCCAAAAATCGGAGGTCGGGTAGAAATCCAACTCCCGAGTTCCAGAACGTCACTTATGCAACATAGATAATGATAAATGCATGTTGTCTGTAGAATGGCATTAAACAAGATTGAGACTAAGCCAAAACAACATATCATACTCCAGAGATAGTTAAATTAGCAAGCGGAAGGCTGTGATAAATACATAAAATATATAATTGATTGAAGTCTCCAGAGTGTGAACATGTTACCAGGTTAATTAAATACATGTATACTCCAAAAATGGAAAGAAAAGAATATACATGAGTGCTCCAAAAATATAAAATGACAAGTGTCAAGGCGTCTAATCAACCTCCCTGTAGTCCTGTCAATCAGAACACGGAGGAGAATTCCTCCTCATCATCATACAAGTCCGGCTCCGCTTCACAAGCAACGCCATCATCTGCAACTACAACTGGGTTTGGTGGGTGTCCGGAAACACCGTCCCATAACGTGGGAGTGAGTGATCAACTCAGTAGAATAATAGAGCAAAGATTAGCATGTTATCAAATCAATCACGCGTTAATAGTAAAGAAAGCAATCAAACATTCCTAGATACTATTGTTAATGCATGCATGAAATGACATGATGGATGCCCTCACCGACATACTCCCTCATGTGGCACCATCTGTATCCGCGGCATGCTTTCTTCCTGCAGTGCTCCACATCTTCCAGGCACATGCAATGCGATATGGATAATGATTACCAAGTTGTTATTAGTCCTTTTCATACTGCAGGATTGAGAAACTAAGGTACCTTCCTTATATCAATACCCAAACAATGATCCTGTCTAGGGTCGTCACTCCTAGTAATCTCATACAATGATATATTTCTAGGTCACTGCAAGGGCTGCCAGGGCTGTTGCACGCACTCGTTGCACCGCTCCCCCATCACCTTATCAATACAGGCCTAGTTTATATCCTTAAGACTGCATCAGGACTCGTCGCCCCCATGCGGTGTTAGGATAAACTCAAGGTCACTACAAAGGGCTGTCAGGGATGTTGCTCGCACTCGTTGCTCCACTCCCCCATCACCTTATCAATGTAGGCTGACAGCAAGAATATAGTGTCTCATACCACCATATTCTACTCAGAGTAGGGTGCTCACTAGTCACTACGGGGAGGTTTGTAGCCCCAGCTTAGGCCGACAGATCGACCACGGTGTCCCATACCACCATGCCCGACTCATGATTCTTAGGGGATCGAGGTACCAAGGTTAGAGGGGCTTTCCAATGGTAAGTTTAATACCCTAGGTTCAAGCAGTTATGATGAATACAAGGTGAACATACAATGGTCAGTCGGGTTACTTGATGAGTCCGACTAGCACGAGCGCATGTCGAATCGACCGACATGAAGTGTACAAGCACTTCGTGTGGCCTAACCACTGTTGACGACTCTAGTACGACTCGAGTTCATCATACACATCCTTCGTGGCGAATAGAATCCGACCACGAATTCTAAACTGTTACCGACTGCCTGGACTAGAGTATAGCCCCAAGCACATGAAATGTGAATCAGTAATTATATGAGATAGACAGAATTGAATAACAAGTGATTCAAGCATGTTAGCAACATGTTATAAGATACAACACATGCAATCTAACTATACACAAGCATTTCATATATATAAGGTAATAAATTCAAATAAACAAACATGGAGGAAATCATATACCTCACCCAAAGAGTTGAGAATCCTATCTCAACACTTATCTACACCCTCATTTACTCAATACTTACTTATACAAACATTTATACAAACACTTAGACTACACAACTCCAACGTACTTGACGTATGTTGATTTTAACATATAATATGACAAATCCTTATATCAAGGAGATGTCTAATACACAACAATCATGTTCTTACATTCAAAACATGTGGCAAGCATAAATCATATTGATTTAGGCATTTCCACAAACACTTAGTCTACACACATTAGTCTACATAGCATATGTCGACCAATATGTGCATTAGGGCGAATCTCTTCGCCAAATAGATCAAACATCCATGACTAGTATAAATACACGGCAAATACCCATGACAATCATATCGGAAAAATACGTACGTATACAGTATTTCCTAGAAATACCTAAAATACCCTAAATCTCATATTCTTCGTACGTATTCGGAATGAAAAACGGACAGCATGTTGTACATGTCAAATAGCATTCTTGTCAACAATCTATCATTAAACGGCATTGAAAGCTTTGAAAACAGGTAATCTAAGCATCTGAGATCCGCACCTTAAACCAGAAATTGTGAAACGGAGTTGATTCAGACGATAAGTCTTCGTCAACGGCGGGTACGGTACCTATGGCATGAAACGGGTTAGCTATACCAATACTACAACTATTCTAAGCTTCAAATCAGGTTAGGGTTAGGATTTCTTACCTAATAATGGAGCTGAAAACATCAGAATGGCGGTGTAGAAGCGGCGACAATGGAACATGGAGCAGTAGGGAAGAATCCCAGTAGAGAGCTCCAAATCTCCCTCCCTTTCTCTCTCTTTCTCCCTCTCTTTTCTCTCTTCTCTCTCCAAATTCGTATGGAATGAAAGAATAAGGGTCTAAGCCCTTTTTATAAGTCCAAAAGTGATGAAAATAGACTTGGGGCCAAAGTATACTTATTTTATATCCAAATACGGACTGTTCCATCTCAACGGAGCATTTCTGGAGGTCCCCTGGCCGAATGCGGTCGGACTTAAGCTCATGTATACTGGATCCTGCTCACATCAAGTTTTCAGTCCGGTAGTGTTCCCAGATCGTACGTGGCAGACCAGTTTCAGTTCACCGGCTACCGGTACTTGATCAGGGCCACAAGTGCGTTGACATGTAAGGGCCACCTATCCTGATCCGAGGGTAAAATTTGATCGAATTCTAACGGTCAGAACGCTTAGAAAATGTCGTACAAGCGACACGTGCCAGATTTCATAAATTTTATCAATTTCTAACATTTCTCACACTTTTCACTCTGGACTCAAGGAAATCGTCATGGGATATCATTTAGACTTGATTTTTGAGGTGATTGTCAAGTCCAACTAGGCGGTCAGGATTGTCTTAGTTCGGGGTAATCGGACTTCCGACATGCGGTCCAGAGCCGATACAAAGTTTCAAGGTGCTCCCGAGAACAATCGGGAATAGAGTTTGATCCTAGGTTTTACGGTATTATAGCGTCACCTATCTTATACATTTTGACTCTAGCAGATCGTATTGAAAGTGATTGGTGAGAATTTCACAGGTCATCTAGTGCAGCACTAGTTGATTCTTGTTGGATTTCTAAAGGAAGTAGCATTTATTGATTTTTGTTTGAGATGAGATTTGAAGGGTGGAGCGAGGGTGTTTGGAAACGGAAGAAGGAAGAGTTTGGAGGGGTGATTTTTGTCAAAAATTAGGCATTTTGGTGAGAAAGGAGAGCTTGGAGGGTCACTTTATGAAGGAAGTACCTGATCGGGGAGGTTATAAGGGACGGCCCACGTACCAGGGGGCTACCCTAACCCCCAAACACCTCCGGCCCGAAGGTCGGCCCGAGTGGGGCCCACTGTACGGTTAGCCCTCGCCTGTCAAACTGTAAACTAGCCATGTTAACCACATGGGGCGTGGTCCCCCTATCCCCTAGGTCCTAAAAATATGTGGGGCCCACCTTAGATCATTGTGGATTAGCGTGGGTGGGCCCACGACTCCGTTCGAGGTGTTTCGGGGCCAGTTTGCAAACCGGAATGAATTTTTGTGGCATATAGTATATGATTTTGGGGTAGAAGATGCTAATCTATGCAACTAACCTATCTATTTTGTTATATTCCAAAAAGTTAAGGTTCGAAACCCATTTTACCCATTTATTTACTATTCACGATAATTTTTAGCTTCGGTATTATTCTTCATCGTTAATTTCCTAGGATTGGTGTTCTTTACTATGTAAACTTGAGGAGTCGCGTTTAATATGAAAGTACTTGGAGAAATTTGAAGAATGAGGTGGTGAAAGGTTAGTTTTGAAGGAAATGGATTGAAAAGTGATTTCTTTGGCTTTCGGATTGAGCTCTGAAAGTGATAAGGTTGACCCATAGCCTAAGGACGTCTAACCCCAGGTTGGAAAATATTCGGGGTGTTACAGTACCTATGCTAGGTTTAGGTTGGGTCAAGGTTATGATGGAGTTCCACTCTCTGAAGATTTTCTTTTAAGGAAGATAGAGTGGTTCCAATCATCTATGCATTCAAGTCATCCCATCTTATTGATTCGCTATTAAAGTAGTAGCCGGAGGATCCTTGAATGCGAAAGTTCATTCCCCAATCCACTCTATGAAATATCAATGATGAGGGTGGATTGGAGGATGAACTTCCTGATAGAAAGGACTTAGGATAAAGGATATGAAGTTTAAAACACTCAAAGACTAATCTCTCTATTTATAGGAAAAAGGTTCCAACGGATATAAACGGTCATATTTATGACAGAGTTCGATATCATCGAGTAATCGTCGTTATGATCGAGCATATACTCTCGATTGTATCGACATACCACTCGATGATACATACTCAAATGTCATTTCACTTTTGGAAACCTTTCACCAACTGGTCGATGGGATCGATACACACATCGATATTATCAGATTTCAAACTCCGATTCTATCGAGAGATGGATCGATCTATCGACAGGTGAAAAGAAGAGAGAAGCCTTAAAAATTTTTAGGTTCTACAGATATGATAGGAAAATAGTCGATGTCATCGAATTTGTATATCGATGATATCGGAGACCATGTCGATGGGATCGATAAATCGTATAGATTTACCTATAAGTTTGCTGGACAGTTTGTGTAGGATTTCGATTCAATCGATAAGGTCTCATATGATCGACATATGAATATCGATTTATCGACCGACACCCCGATCAACATTAAAAACAACCTGAAATTTATGCTGGAGAAAGCATGCGCCCATAATCGATATGATTGACTAACTTCCGATATGATCGATTTTTGAGTTCAGATTGAATCGGACAGTCATCGATATATCGAAGCTTTGTTAGTTTTCTTTAGAAAAACAGGGGCGCCGAAAAACAGTTTGTCGATATTATCGATCCGCTTTAGATATAATCGACAGTGTAAGAAAAACTTAAAGATTTTCCTATTTGATAAAAAGTTTTCTTACACAAAAACCCTAAGATATTCTAGTTCTTTTTAAGGGTTTTAATCACCTGGTGTTTTGGGACATGGGATGTGAGGCTATGATTTACCTATGGCAAGCTTTCACACATCCAGTTGAGGCAGATACTTGACTTGATCTTCCTGTCAGGTGTTGTTGTCCGACTGACTCAACTCACAACGTAATTGACAAACCAGGGCACTTAGTAGGTGCACTTTCAGAAACAGCTTTCCTAAGAGTGACTAAAGATGCCTCTATGTATTACGATGATCTATCAAAGAAATGAAGTTCTACTCCAACCAGATCAAACCTACTATTCCTTAGCATATTCAGTCTTTACACTACTTAATAGAACTAGTAACCTAGTCTGTAACTCACCAACTGTAATCCAAAGTCTAAGCTTATACGCTAGATGATTTCATATCATTTCTACTACGGGGAATTGTTCTATTGCTTAGGGTCAAGATTGTTTAATTGAACTTGGATTTCCTATATCGTCAGATCTTTCGCAATGTAGGAGTACTAACTTTAGGTCCAAAACTCTAGATGTCCTAGCACTAGATGGTCATTGTTTATGGACTAAGCTACTGTGTTTGGTCTTGCCCGTGGGTAAAAGCATAAAGACCGAGAAGATGACTATAACTAACTCAAAAGAGCCGTGAAAAATGAAGAAAATGAAGGGAAGGGGTGAGATCTTTGGGTCTCCACGACTTTGGACCTGATATGGGAGTGTAAAGGGTCTAATGAAAGGGAAAGAAGAGGAAGAACAACAAAAGAGAATGGGTTAAGAACTTACACAAATTTGAGACTCAAATGGGAGATGTGAGAGTTCAAATCAAAGGAAATGGAAGGAGTAGGTGATGGATATGGCTGAGGACGGTAGAGGAGCGTGAACCTTGAACAAAAATAAGAGAAAGAGAGATTGGAAGGGAGATTTGAAGGAGAATGAAGCAGTTTTGAAGAAAAGGGAAAGCATGGGAGGTGGTTTGCGAAGGAAGTAGCAGAATGGGGATGAAATAGGGGTCGAACCCTATACCATAGGGTCCCACTAAGCCCCAAAAGCCATCGGCCCGAATGGCCGACCCTAACTAGCCCGTTGACCAGCGAGGCCTCGCCGACCTCTGGACAAACTGGCAAGGGCTCGCCATTTGGGTGAGGACCTCCTCCCCCCTAGGCCCCAAAAAAGTCTGGGTCCTACCCTGGGTCCCCCTGTAAGTGTTTCGTTTAGACCCCGACTCTGTTTGAGGCATTTTTAGGGAAAAATTACAAATTGGAATGAGTTTATGTGATGTGTAACATATGATTTTGGGGTAGGAGACGCTAATATATCCAATTAACCCATTTATTCCATGAGATTCTATAATTTGAATGGTCATAAGTCCAATTTATACATAGATTTACTATTTATAATAAATTTTTGTTTAAGTATTATTCTCCATTATTTATACATTAGAATTTATGTCTAGTATGAAAGGACTTAGATAAAATTGAAAAATGAGGTGGTGAAATGAGAGATTTTGAAGGAAATGGGTCAGACTTTAGGATTGAGTCCTGAGAAGTTTTTTTTCAATATCTTGGTTGATACTTCATGAGAGTGGTGAGAGTGATGAGGGATGTTACTTGTAGAGTAAGAGCTGGATGGATGAAGTGAAAATGTGCCTTTGGAGTTTTATGTGATAACCGCATACCAAATCAACTAATTGCGAGATGTTCTAGGATAACTATAAGACCATTCATTCTTTATGGACCAGAATCTTAGGTTGTCAACCGACAACATGTTCATAGGATGTGTAGTTGAAATGGGGATGTTGAGATGGATAGGTGTCAAGATGAGAAATGACAGATATAGAAATGAATGCATTCGAGGGAACTTTAGGGTATCATTCATAGGTAAAGTAGGCATTGATGCTTTGGTCATGTGAAATGGAGACCAAGAACAACACCGGTTGGGGGTGAGTTGGCTTTAAGTTGAAGGTCCTAAAGGTATAAAGAGAAGGCCCCAAAGGATACGCTTGGAGGTAAAAAGAAATGACTTGGTGATCTATGGTTTAACTGAGGATGGTCCTGGATAGAGTGGAATGGTGGAACATATGAACTTAAAGGTTTTCTTTCCTTTGTGGTCCTAGATTTTATTATTGTTGCGATCCTTTGTGTGGCCTACCGAATTACCTAGTAGCAATAAAGATCCAGTCTACGGTGGTGGTGAGATTGGGGTGTAACTACGTATATGAATCTCAACAAAACAAATTAGAAGAACTGTGGACGAAATTACAATATTCAGTCTCGCCTGTCGGCGAAACTTGGGATTCTAATGTGGTTTTTAAGTTTTATCGCCCCTTTCCTAATTTAGAGTGCATCAGTGTGCATTGTGTTACCATAACCCAGGTCCAGTTTTATCGAAATCATGCTCTGATACCATCTGTAACATCCTGAAAATCGGGGGTCGAGCATAAACTCCACTCCCGAGTTCCAGAACATCACTTATGCAATATTTTTAATGATGGATGAATGTTGGCTATAGTAGTGCATAAAACATGAAGTGGATTAAGCCAAAAAAGCATATCATACTCCAGAGACAGTTAAGTTTCTCAAGCGAAAGACTGTGATAAATATATAAAATGTATAATTAATTGTAAGTCTCAAGAGTGTGAACATGTTATCAGGTTAAATATATACATGTATAGTCCAAAAATGGAAAGAAAAGAATATACATGGGTGTTTAAATAAAAGGCAAAATACCAAGTGTATTGACATCTAATCAGTAACCCTGTAAACCCCGTCGATTAGAACCTGCATATAGGAGAAATCCTCCTCAACATCATCAAGTCCGGCTCTACTTTGCAAGCATTGCTATCATCTGAAACTAAAATAAGGACTGGTTGGTGTGGCCAACACCGTCCCGTAACGTGGGAGTGAGCGATCAATTCAATGGAAGCTATATACAGCAAAGGTTAACATGTTATCAATTCAATCAAGCAGTAATGATAAGGCAGTACAATCAAACATCTCCTAGATACTCTTGTTAATGCAAGAATGACATGAGGTAATGATGCATGCCCTCACCACAAACTCCCTCATGCGACATCATCTAACGATCGCGGCATGAATCACTACCACTGTGCTCTCACACCAACGCAATGGCCCATGCAGTGCGATGTCATGAGTTTGATTACCAAGTTCTTATTAGTCCTTTTAATACAGCAGGATTAGGAACATTTTGAGGGCGTCGCACACATCCACGTGCAGCCACTTATTGATGATCGGATCATTGTGGCTCAGAAAGAGGACGAACTATTAGTGAAATTGAGAGAGCAAGCAAGTGACAGTGAAGAATCCGAATGGAGAGTTGGCTTGGATGGCGGGTTACATATCTTGGCTGCCTGTGCATCCCAAATCTCCATAACTTGAGAAGGAAAGTCCTAGAAGCCGCTCACAATTCAAGGATGGCGATGCATCATGACAGTATGAAGATGTATTGAGACATGAAGTGTTCGTACTGGTGGGACAACATGAAGGCCCACATAGCAGATTATGTATCCTGTTGTCTCATGTGCCAGCAGGTAAAGGCCGAGCGTCGCCGACCTCCTGGTTTACTTTAGCCCATGCCCATAGCTGAGTGGAAATGAGATTTCATATTTATGGATTTCATTTCTGGATTATTGAAGAAGAGAAAGAGGCATGACTCCATCTGGGTAATTGTGGACCGACTAACGAAAAATCGGCCCATTTCCTTCTGATTAGAATTTCTAACTTTGCAGACGATTTAGCCAAGCTGTACATTAAGGAGATTATTCGGCTTCATGGAGTTCATATGAAGATTGTGTCGAATTAGTACACACAATTCACATCTATTTTCTGGACTTGAATTCAAGAAACAATGGGAGTGAAACTGAAGTTTAATACCGCGTTCCACCCGCAGACCGATGGGCAAACGGAATGGGTAAATCAGATATTACAAGATATGTTGCGAGCGTGTGTGCTCGATTTCAAGGACGGTTGGGATGAATGTCTCCCCTATGCCGAGTTTGCTTATACCAACAACTTCTAAGCGAGCATTGTTATGGCTCATTACAAAGCCTTACATGGGCGCCCATGTCGAGCACCACATTATTGGGCAAAAGTTAGCGAGAAAAGTTTGGTTGTCTTAGATTTAGTATAGGCGACCTCAGAGAAGATTGATATTATTAGGTGTAGACTTCTTGTAGCCCAGAGTAGACAGAAGAGTTATACCAATACACGATGGAAAAACTAAAATTCGAAGTTGGAGACTAGGTATTTCTTAAAGTTTCCCCCATGAAGGGAGTCCTCCAATTTGGCAAGAAAGGGAAGCTTGTGTAGGGATTTATTGGTTCATAGCAAATTTTAGACTAAGTGGGTATTGTAGTATATCGCCTTGCTTTGCATATACCACTCACAGGAGTGTACAATGTATTTCATGTATCAATGTTGAAGAAATATGTTCCTGACCCTACTCATATTATCAAATGGGAGTAGGTACAACTAAGTGAAAATGTTACCTATGTACTGCGACTAACACGTGTTTTTTATAGGAAGGAACAAGTGCTATGCAACAAAGTAATCCCATATGTGAAGGTACTGTGGACGCACCACATTGAGGAAGAGGCTAATGGGGAAATGAAAGCCAAAGTCCATAAGAACTACCCTTAGATTCTTGAGTACGAGAAGGTACTAATTTTGGGGATGAAATTTTTCTTTAAGGGGGTAGGTTGTAACGTCTTGGAAAATCTGTACAAAGACCCAAGTACCACCTCAGGCAGAAATCCTTAAAGACAATACCTTATAGAAATTAGATGAAACTTTAGTTAAGTACTAATCTAAATCATCGATGGATTTGGCTTGAACCACTATCTATACAAATGACAAGACCTAAAACCGTTAAAATCATTAACTCAACACTACTTAAAAACTTAGGAGAAATTCTAAAAGTTGGTTGCTCTCGGAAGCACATTTAAACTCCGTATTAGACCTGGACCACACGTTAAAAGTCTGATGACCGCGAAACTATAAGGTTATGACCATCTTATTGGGCTTGACAACCATTGTGGGAATTGAGCCCAGATAGTATCCTGAAATGCATAACTTGAGCCCTGAGCAAAGTGTTTGAGAAACGCGAATACCTTTGGAAAGTTTATTGAAACTTAAGTGAATTATTTTATTAGATTGCGGGTGAAATTAAAGATTTCAGACCGTCCGTTTCTAACCAAACTGCACCCATGAATCAGGGAAATTTCCCTGCACATATCTGTATACTTGTGGCCCTGATCGAGCGACAATGATCATTGATCTGACACGAGTCCTCCATGGTCATTTTGCTAATCCGATCATACCAAAATTATAACCTGACTTATATCTATGGTCAGGGAACTTGCTCTATGCCGTAGGTGAGTAATGGACCTCAAGATGAGCCCCGTCTGGCCGAAATAGGCACCTTTTGGTTATAAGCTAAGTATACCATGGCCATGGGGCCCTTGACATCAATTCTGGGCCTATTTAGAGGTCTTAAACCACCTCATTCCCATTCCATACGAATTTCTCTAACTGTAGGAGAGAGAAGAGAGAAAAGAGGAGAAAAGAGTGAGGAGAAGAGAGAGAGTTCGAGAGATCGTTACTGGGATTCACTCCCACTACCCCACATGCTGATTCACCTCCCCACCATGGCTATGTGAACCATTTCAACTACGATTTGGGTAAAAATCCTAACCCTAATCTTGATTTAGGAATCTAAATAAAGTAATCGATGAAATAGCTAACATATTTCAATGTTTAGGTACCTATTGTTATGTATTCAAGAACATAGGATTCAAAACGAGTTCAAAACGAGTATTCCAACGAAAGGTGCAAACTATAAACATTTAAGTTATGGTTTTCAAGGCTTTCAATGTCAGCAGTGATTTATGTCTGACTTGATTGCTACCACATAATCTTAGTTATGATGTTTTTGATAAATTATACATGTCTGAACTATGTTGAAAATATGATGCATTCCATGTGTTTGTTGAAATGTTTGAATGAATATGAGATTGTGATTTGTTCTTGTCATGATTTCTAATCTAAGATCCATATTTTTATATGCTTTATAACTGATGTTATGTAATCAATTGCCATAGTTCATGTTGTAACTCATCTAGTCTATGAATTTAGTAATGTGTAGTTTGAGTGTTTAATAAAATGTCTGAATGAAAAATTGTTGATGAATTGTATTTAATAAGAGTATTGAGAAAGGATTCTCAATTACAATATCTATATGTATAGTTTCCTTCGTGTAATCTTAATTTTGACTACACAAATTTATGGACGAAATGCAATATTTGGTAACATGTTCAATGTGTTTGATGAAATGCTCAAATGAGAGTTGTATTTGGAATGTTGTTAAATGCTGATATGCTTACAACATGCATCTATTCATTGTATCTGAGTAAGATTAGGACTACAGCATAGTATACGAAATCGATAACAATTCCCGTCTGGGTGGCTGAATTAGTCTTGTCACATTTGATATGTTCGGTGAATCCGGGTTGTACGATGATTATCGATAGTGGTTAGGCCACATGGAGTGTTAATGGGCTCCATGTCGATTAATTCAGCGTGCGCTTATACCAATCAAACTTATCTAATGAACTGATTGGCCGGTTATGTGTTTACCATGTATGGACACAACTGCTTGAATCTAAGGTACCACTTACCAATGTAAAGACCTATTTTAACCATGGTACCATGATTCGTTAAGACTCATGAGCCGGGTATGGTGGTATGGAACACCGTAGTCAAGTTGTCAGCCTACGCGGGTGACGAGCCTCCCCATAGTGACTAGTGAGCAACCCAAAACTCGTGAGTCGAATACAGTGGTATGAGACACTGTATTCGAGTTGTTGGCCTACGCTGAGGTGACGAGCCTCCCCGTAGTGACCTCAAGTATAAACTCTTGAATTTATCTATCCACTGCTTTCATTAGGGGTGATGCCCTACAATTTGCTTATCGTATACGATTAACTAGGATTGACGACCCCTAGATGGATCCCCGTTTGGGTTAATGATGTAAAGGGAGATACGTTAACTTCCATAATTTATTGTATGAATAAGCCTAATTAAGTACTTGGCTAACACAACCATGTACCGCATTGCATGTGCTTTGGCATGGAAGTGCACGTTTAGAGAGTTTATCATGCACGAATGGTTGAAAGAGTCACTTATGAGGGAGCTTCATGTGAGGGCATGCATCATTACAACATACCATCCCTGCATTAACAAGACTACTTAGGATATGATTGTTGTGCTTTTGTATCATTACTGTTTGATTGAATTGATAACATGTTAACTTTTTCCTTATAGTACCACTGAGTTGATCAGTCACTCCCACTCTGGGACGGTGTTTTAAAACACCAACCAAACTCTATTGTAGATGCAAGTGATAGAGAAGGATATCCTGAGGAGTTGGACTTCGTAGATGAGGATCAGAATTCTCATATGTTTAGTTATCAGGTGGGTCTTTGTAGACCTTATACTGATTCGATGAGATCACAGGGTTATATGGATTAGTCAAACATTTATGTATTGGACATTTTATATATTTTTGACACAAAACATGCATATATTCAACCCGGTAATATACTCATACTCTGGAGGTTGTGAAACACGTATATTCTTTATATATCTATCTCAGTCTTCCGCTTGCTTAATTATATTAAGTCTAGAGTATGATATGATAATTTAGTATAATCCCTCTCATGATTAATGCACTAATATGAACAATATTTAAGCATCATTATCTATGTTGCATAAGTGAATTTGGATATCGAGAATTGAGCTTTTCTCGACCCTCAAAATTCAGGGCGTTACACAAGGTTTGCACAAAAATACTACGATATCTTCCTAAGAGATTCAATTCTAAGGTTACTGTTATTAAGGAATTGAGGGACGCTAATCTTATGAAGGTTAAGGAGTTAGTTGGTTCTCTTCAAACATATGAGTTAAATTTTAAGGCTCTTAAAGCTAAGTCTATTGATCTTAAATCTTTTAAATATGTTTCAAAAGAAAATAGTTTTAATTCCGATTTTGAAGAAAATGAAGATGATATGGAAATTTTAGCTAAGAAATTTTATAGAATTTTCAAAAACAAGAAAAGATCAGATTTTTAAAAATCAACCGATAAAAGAAAAGGGAATTCTAATTCTTTTAAATCTAAAACTTGAAGTTTCTTCCCTTCTGAGTTCTAAGGACACTTGGAAATATGCCTATGGTGACAAAAAAACATGAAAAATTGTTAACCTCATCTAGAAAATGTGGTGACAAGTCTGGCCTGAGTTATATTAAAGGTAATTCTTTGAAATCCAAGGATTCTACTCCTATTTTTGTAAGAGGAGAATCCTCAAACTCTAAAGGTAAGACTTTAAGAGATTTTAATCTTAATGTTTTTTAAAAATCAAAACCCTTTCAAATTCCTAAAAATAAAAATTCCATCAGCTATAAACATTAAAGGAATAATAAAACACCCTTAGCTGAAAAACACCTTTAGATGTAATTCCATCCCGGGGCATCCAAAAATATACTCATGCCCGAGATGGTCAGACTACTCAAAGCATGCTCTAAACTACTCCCTAGTTGATGGTCTAAGCCCGGAAGGTATGGCGTCATCCCTGCGACATGTCATAAATGCAACAAGATCCTGAACTATGCTCTATAATGTTTGTAGCATCTGATCTACTCGTATCAAACGCTCTCCCTGCCTGGTCTACTTAGCAATGATCAGCTCCATCTAATCCTCCTGTCTCATATATCTGCGAGTCGCTGCCGAATCAGGAGTATGCTGAACTAAGGGCTCGGCCCACTAAGTCGTAGCATCGCTGATCTGCCCCATCTTTTTAGTCTCGGCATCTGTTGCAGTGTTAAAGGCAGAAGAGACTTTATTTGCATCTTCTTAATGTTGTCTTGATCAAATCGCAGCCCCGGTACCAGCACATAGGGGATGGGTAGAAAGCTGCACTCTCATGCAAGCAAACAGATGAGGTGACCATAAGGGAGATAGGTCGGTCTACTCCACTTGATCATTAGAGCAATCTAATACATAATGACAAAAGGGAGACAAAGACGGATCCCTATGGCAAGACTGTATACTATGTCAACCATAAAGGGGGTAAGATCCAACCTATTGGTGCCACAAGGATAAACATTGGTTGAGAATATGGAATGAAGGACATGATATAGATTCGACATGTTTGAGGACTGAAGGGCATTGCCTATAATCCAAGGCTCATCTTATCCATTACACATAAAGTTTATCCTTTTAGATCGAACACCTGGAGAAGTCGTGTCATCGTTGGGTAGCCCTTCACTCGATAGAGAAACTCCAAGGAGGGTCCCAATGCGACTTGGAGTGATTTTTTCAATAGATTGTCCTACCACAACTTCTATTGATGGAGAGTCGAGTTGGGGGTTTCTACAGTGTGATAAAAGCTCATAGACCTGATTCACCGTTATTGTCCCCCCAAATTTCAGAACATTTAGCCACCCTACGGTAGTTAACATCGTGTCAATGTCGTAAGGTTACACACAACCCACATCCACAGTCCTTTCTAGGATTACTTTATGTCCTTGGTATTTATTTATCAAGTAATGGATTTGTTAGATGCTGTGAAGATGGTTGAGGAGCTTCATTGTGTGGCTGGGGAAGGCAAAGGCGTATGCTGTCTAGCCTTATCTACTCACTGTGGAGCGAGCTTCTTGAACCTACGAGATCAAGAAGGCTCCCTCTCGACCGGAGCTTTTCCCTTGCCTTTTGGCATTTTAGATAGGTGAAGAATCAAGGAACACACAATGCATTAAATGAAAGATATGGTAAAATAGGTGGATTCGATGGAATATAAACCTCTGAGATGTTAGATTCGACTTAGACATGATCTTAACCTCCAATTTAGTGAGTCGTGACTCAGTCCACAACTCTCTTTCTCTCTTCACGTTACTTCTCCTCTTCTCTCTCTCTCTCTCTCTCTCTCTCTCTCTCTCTCTCTCTCTCTCTTTCCTATCTTTCTTTCTTTCTTTCCAGTGAATGTGTTTTCCAGCATGGGGCGTGTGGCATTTATACTAAATCTAGACCATTAAATCTTTTTGCGTAAGTTGTACACAGAACACACCTTGCGCGATTGGCTGCATATTTCTGTGCACGGAAGTCTATTTGAAGTGCTTCTCCATCTCTCCTCTGTTATTTTCTAGCAGATCTGGATCGTCTTTGGATGGGTTCCATAGATGGGAAGCTAGGATCATGTTCTTGGGTGCCAAAACATCCCATCGACTGATCAAATGTTGTAATGCCCTGAAAATCGAGGGTCGAGCATAACTCTGCTCCCAAGTTCTCTAAACATCACTTATGCAACATTCTTAATGATGGATGAATATTGTCTAGTAGTGCATAAAAAATGAATTAGATTAAGCCAAATCAGCAAAATATAACCCAGGGATAGTTGTAATACGAAAGCAGAAGACTGGAATGAATATATAAACTAATATAAGTCCCCAAAGTATGTATGCATTGCCGGGTCAATAATTACAAGTGTTGTGTCAAAATACAAAATGTCAAAAGAAGAATGTAATAGTCCTCTACAAGTATAATCCCTAAATCACCGTCAATCAGGATACGACTCACATGAACTCGCCTGAATATTGCATGTAGGAGAACGCGTCCTCATCATCCTCGAACTCTGGCTCTGCCTCATGGGTTGCATCATCATCTACAACTAAGAAAGAGTCTAGTTGGTGTTTAAACACCGTCCAGAATGTGGAAGTGAGTGATCAACTCAGTGGACCTATACAGCAAAGGTTAACATGTTATCAATTCAGTCAAGCAGTAATGATAAAGCAGTATAAAAAATAAGTCCTAAATACTCTGATTAATGCAAGAATGGTATGTAGTAATGATGCATGCCCTCACCTGCACTCCCTCAGTGTTTTCATCTTAAGACGGGCATGGAAACCACCCGAAAGTACTCTTTCTCGCCAAAGCACATGCAATGCGGTGCATGAACGTGATTACCAAGTTCTTATTAGTCCTTTTTATACAGTAGGATTGAGAAGCTAAGGTACCTCCCTTATATCAATTCCCGAACAATGATCCATTCTAGGGTCGTCAATCATAGTAAACTTTATACGATGTAACAGTTCAAGGTCACTTTAAAGGGCTCGTCACCTAATCAATTGTAACATCCTGAAAATTAGGGGTCGAGCATAAACTCCACTCCCGAGTTCTAGAACATCACTTATGTAACATTTTCAATGATGGATGAATGTCGACTATAGTAGTGCATAAAACATGAAGTGGATTAAGCCAAAACAACATATTATACTCCAGAGACAGTTAAGTTTCTCAAGCAGAAGATTGTGATAAATATATAAAATGTATAATTGATTGTAAGTCTCCAGAGTGTGAACATATTACCAGGTTAAATATATACATGTATACTCTAAAAATGGAAAGAAAAGAATATACATGGGTGTTTAAATAAAAGGTAAAATACCAAGTGTATTGACATCTAATCAGTAACCCTGTAAACCCCGTCGATCAGAACCTGCATATGGGAGAAATCCTCCTTAACATCATTAAGTCCGGCTCTGCTTCGCAAGCATTTCCAACACCGTCCCGTAACGTGGGAGTGAGTGATCAACTTAGTGGAAGCTATATACAGCAAAGGTTAACATGTTATCAATTCAATCAAGCAGTAATGATAAGGCAGTACAATCAAACATGTCCTAGATACTCTTATTAATGCAAGAATGATATGAGGTAATAATGCATGCCCTCATCACAAACTCTCTCATGCGACATCATCTAACGATCGCGGTATGAATCACTACCACTGTGCTCTTACACCAACGCCAATGGCACATGCAGTGTGATGTCATGAGTATGATTACTAAGTTCTTATTAGTCGTTTTCATACAGCAGGATTGGGAAGCTAAGGTACCTCCCCTGTATCATTACCCAAACGGTGATCCATTCTCGGGTCGTCAATCCGAGATAATCTCATATGATGTTACGGTTCTAGGTCACTGCAAGGGCTGTCAGGGCTGTTACGCGCAATCGTTGCTCCTCTCCCCCATCACCTTATCAATACAGGCCTAGTTATATCCCACATACTGCAACAGGACTCGTTGCCCTTATGCACTATCAGGATATACTCGAGGTCACTACAGAGGGCTCGTCACCAATTAATGTAGGCCCACAGTAAGAATATAGTGTCTCATACCACCATAATCTACTCACTAGTATAGGTGCTCACTGGTCATTATAATGGGCTTGTCACCAATCAATGTAAACCGACACGAATATAGTGTCCCATATCACCATAATCGGCTCATGAGTCTTAGTGGATCGAGGTACCAAGGTTAGAGGGGCTTTTCATTAGTAAGTTTGGTACCTTAGGTTCAAGCAGTAGCGACCAAACATGGTGAACAAATGTCAATCAATCGGGTTAGTTGATAAGCTCAACTAGGCCAAGCGCACGTTGAGTTAAACGACATGGAATGCATAAGCACTCTATGTGGCCTAACCACTGCCGAACACCCCAAGCACGACTCAGATTCGTTAAACTCATCCTACATGGTAAAAACATCCTCAACCACCATTTGGAGTACGATTACCGATTACCTGGACTGTAGCACAGCCCCATTCACATACAAATCTAATGTCTAGCATATGATTCATATCCTGCATTCATATGAACAATCATGAAGTATAACTTAAATGTAAATAGTACATGCAGGAAATCATACACACATGTAACATGATTCAACTAAGTACACAATCCATGGAGGAAATCATACACTCATTTTAGCATGGATAACCTAAGTTACATGATTCATAGAGGGAATCATACACACGAACACTATGGTTGAAATCCATATCCCAACCATCTTAACATGCACATTATACTAACTACCATCTCATTCAGACATTTAAACAAACACTTAGCTTACACTATCCAACATACCTGACATATGTCGACACCGTTGTGTACTAGGGTAAGACCTTTCGCCTAAGAGTTACCGCATACATATCAAGCATATAATAATGACAATTTATCATGGCAACCAAAAAAACAGATTCCGTATATATACAGGTATTCTAACCTATTCATGAAATATGGTATTTACAATTTAAAATATACGTATACAGAAAGTAAAACGGATAGCACATTTGGCATGTGTAATTGCATCCACAACATGAATAAATCATTAACTATCAATGAAAGTGTTAAAAACCATAACTTAAGCGCATATAGTCTGCACCTTAAACTAGAAAACGCGTATTCGATATGATTCAGACGATGTGTCTTCGTCAACGACGGATACGCTACCTATGGCATGAAACAGGTTAGCTACAACTTTCCTACAGCTTGTCTAAGCTTCAAAACAGGTTAGGATTAGGATTCTTACCTAAGAACGGGATCAGAAACGCCGAAATAGCTATACGGATAGGTGGATTAGGCACGTAACAAAGTTGGAAAGAATCCCAAGAAGAAGCACCAACTTCTCTCTCACTTTCTCTCTCTTTTCTCTCTCTTGGAAAGCTAGGGTTTGGAAATTCGTATGGGATTTGGGAATGAGGGTTTAAGGCCTATTTATAAGCCTAAAGTTGACGAAAATGGACTTAAGACCAAGGTATACTTAGGTTATAACCAAATCGGGTCTGTTCCGATCCAACGGAGCACTTCTGGAGGTCCTGTTACTAAATACGGTCGGACTTAAGCTCTCTAATATTAGATCTAGGTCAAGCTAAGTTTTCAGTCCGGTCGGGTTTCCAGATTGACCGTGGTGGACCAGCTTCAATTCCACGGTTACGGGAACTCGATCAGAGCTACAAGTACTATGACATGTAAGGGCCACCTATCCTGATTTGAGGGTAAATTTGGGTCGAATTCTAACGATTAGAATGCTTAAAAATAACGCGCAAGTGAACCATTCCATATTTCTTAAAATTATAATTAATTTTTAAAAAAATATTCCTTTTCCTACTCTCTTTACTCCGGGCTCAATAAAATGGTCTCAGGACATCGGTTGGGCTTGATTTTCTAGGTGATTGTCAAGTTCAACTGAGCGGTCATAATGGTCTAAGTTCATCGCTATCGAACTTTCGACGTGCAGTCCAAGTCCGATACAAAGTTTCCAAATGATCTCGAGGGCAACTGGGCTTAGAGATTGATCCTAGATTTTAGGGTAACATAACGTCAATGATTCTATAGGTTTTGGATCTTACAGATTGTATTTAAAGGGGTTGGTGCTAATTTGGCAGAAAATCTAGTGTAGCGCTAGTTAATACACGATAAATTTTTAAAGAATTTGGTTCTAAATGATTTCTTTGGCTTTGGAATTGGGTTCTGAGAGGTTACTAGGGTGTTATGGTTGACCCATTACCTAAGGACGTCTAATTCTAGGTTGGAAAAAATCTAGGGTGTTACATCAATGTAGGCCTAATTATACCCTAGTTACTACAAAAAGGCTCGTTGCCTCAATGCAGTTTGAGGGTATGTTCGAGGTCACTACAAAGGGCTCGTCACCAATCGGTGTAGGCCGACAGTTTAAATACAGTGTCCCATACCATCGTATTTGACTCACGAGTCTGGATTGCTCACTGGTCACTACGGGGAGGCTTCGTCGCCCCAGTGTAAGCAGACAGCTCGACCACGGTGTCCCATACCACCATATCCAGCTCATAAGTCTTAGCGGATCGAGGTACCAAGGTTAACAGGGTTTCACTAGTGAGTTTGGTACCTTAGATTCAAGCAGTAGCGTCCATACATGGTGAACATACATCGGGGTAATCGAGTTAATTGATGAGCTCGACTAAGACAAGTGCACATTGAGTTGATTGACATGAAGTGCATAAGCACTCCATGTGGCCTAACCACTGCCGACATCCCAAGTACGACTCAGATTCATCAAACACATCGTGTGTGGGGAAGCAACTTCAGCCACCAAATAAGGCCTATTACCGATTGCCTGGACTACGATATAGTCTCATCCACGTGCAATCACAACAAAAAAGAATATGAGATAAGCAAGTAGTAATGAATACTTAAGTCAAATCCTACAATCATGTGAGCATGTTATGGAATATAACTTAAACATGAATATACAATACATGGAGGAAATCATACACATAGTTAAACATGAATAAATAGACTGTTCAGTGCATGGAGGAAATCATACATACAGTTAAGGTAGTTGGGAATCATATCTCAATTCCCTATAAATCACAACTTACTAACTACTAACTCATTCATGCATTTTTACAAACACTTAGACTACACCTTCTAACATACATCACATATGTTAGTTATTTTACATATTAGGGTAAATCCTCTCACCAAGGAGTTGTCACATATATAACACATACAAACATACGACAATTAATCATGGCAAACACGCATTCAAATTTCATACACTAAACTCAACATAATTCATATATAACTGAAACATGAAACAAACATCGCATTTGGCATGTGAAATAGCATCCACGTCAGTAATAAACCATTAACTGACATTGAAAGCCTTGAAAACCATAACCTATACGTATATAGTCTGCACCTTACGCCAGTAAATGCATAACGGATTTGTTTTAGACGTTTAGTCTTCATCAACGGCAGATTAGCAACCTACAACATGAATTAGGTTAGCTATTTCATCACTTAGACTATTTGAATCCCTAGAAAGGATTAGGTTTAGGTTTCCTTACCCAAGTATAGAATCAGGATTTCCCGTATAGCGATACAAATGGACGGATTTGTCACATAGTGTAGCTGGGAAGAACCCCAGGATGAATCTCCAACTCACTCTCTCTCTTTCTCTCTCTTTCCTTTCCTTTTCTTCTCCTTTACTAGGGTTTTAGAATTCGTATGGAATATTTGAGAGGGGGTTTAAAGCCCTTATGTAGGCCCAGAATTGATGAAAATAGTCCCAGGGCAATGTTATACTTAGGTTATGTCCAAATCGGGTCTGTTCCGATCCAACGAAGCATTCTGGAGGTCCCTTTGTTGAATGCGGTCGGACTTAAGCTCCCTGATATTGGATCTAGGTCAATCTAAGTTTTTGGTCCGATCAGATTTTCAGATCGACCGTGGTAGACCAGTTTCAGTTCAAAGGTCACCGGTACTCGATCAGGGCCACAAGTACACTGGCACGTGTGGGACATTTCCCCTGATCCGAGTGTATATTTGGTTCATATTCTAACGGTTAAAATCCTTATATTTGGCTCATAAGCGACACGACTCAGATTACTTAAATTTGTATTTATTTCCTAAAGATATTTATGTTTCTCACACACTTCACTCCAGACTCAAGTAAATAGTCTCAGGTCATCATCTGAACTTGATTTTCGAGGGGATTGTCAAGTCCAACTAGGTGGTCATAATTGTATGGTTTTGTAGCTATCGGACTTTCGACGTGCGGTCAAGTCTGATACGAAGTGTCAATGTACTCCTGAGAGTACATGAGTTTAGAGTCGGATCCTAAATTTCAAGGTAATGTAGCGTTCATAATTCTATAAGTTTTGGGTCTTGCAGATCGTATTTAAAGTGGTTGGTGCTAATTTCTCAGGTAATCTGGTTTAGCACTAGTTAATTCTTATTTAATTTCTAAAGGATTTAATCCTTAGTGATTTCTACTTGAGGTGGTACTCGGGTCTCTGTACGAATTTTTTCGGGATGTTACAATCTACCCCCCTTAAAGAAAAATTTCACCCTCAAAATTAGTACCTTTTCGTATTTCTCAAGAATCTGAGGGTCATTCTTTCAGACTCGGCTTCCATCTCCCAAGTAGCCTCTTCTTCACTGTGATGCGTCCACAGTACCTTCACAAGTGGGATAACCTTGCTTCGCAATACTTGCTCCTTCCTGTCCAGGATACGCGTCGGTCGCAGTAATATGCGGTATCCTCGCTCAACTACACCTACTCCCATCTGATAATGTGTAAAGGATCAGGAACGTACTTCTTCAACATGGATACATGAAATAGGTTGTGCACGCCTTCGAGTGGCGTGGGCGAGACAAGGTGATATACCACCACCCCTACTTGGTCTAATATCTGGAATGAGCCAATGAATCTCGACGTGAGCTTCCCCTTCTTATCGAACTGAAGGACTCCCTTCATAGGGGAAACCTTCAGAAATACATGATCTCCAACCTCAAATTCTAACTATCGTCGCCTTGTATCGGCGTAGCTCTTCTGTCTACTCTGTGCTACCAAAAGTTGACGCCTAATAATGTCGATCTTCTCTGAGGTCGCCTGAACTAACTCTGGGCCAATCAGACTCTTCTCGCCTACTTCTGCCCAACAATACGGTGCTCTACACAGGCGACCATACAGTGCCTCATAGGGAGCCATGCCAATACTCTCATGATAGCTGTTCTTATACGCAAACTCTGCATAAGGAAGACAGTCATCCAACTGTCCTTGAAATCCAGCACACAAGCTCGCAACATATCTTCTAGCACCTGATTCACACGTTCCGTCTGCCCGTCTGTCTGTGGATGGAACGTGGTGCTGAACTTGAACTTCACACCCATCGCCTCCTGAATATGAGTCCAGAAAATAGATGTGAATCACATGTCTCGGTTTGACACGATCTACAAGGAAACTCCATACAGACGTACAATCTTCTTGATGTATAACCTGGTTAACTCATCTGCAGAGTTCATAACTCTGATCGGAAGGAAATGAGCCAATTTCGTCAATCGGTCCATAATCACCCAAATGGAATCCTGTCCCTTCCTTGTCTTCGGTAGCCCTGATATGAAATCCATACAAATGAAATTTCACTTCCATTCCGCTATTGGCATGGGATGAAGTAGTCCAGGAGGTCGGCAGTGCTCGGCCTTGACCTTCTGGCACGTGAGACAACGGGACACATACTCTGCTATGTGAACCTTCATGTTGTCCACCAGTACGATCTCTTCATGTCGCGATACATCTTAGTGTTACCAGGATGCATCACAAGCTTCAAACTATGGGCTGCCTTGAGAACATTCCGTCTCAAGTCATGAGCGTCTGGGACGCATAGGTGGCCGCGATAACGTAAGTCCCCATCAGTACCAACACTTCACTCTAAGTCCTCATCTGCAATAACCCGCTCTCTCATCTTCCCCAATAGCTCATCGTCTGCTTGAGCCGCGATAATCCTATCGTCAATGAGGGCCTATACTTGAATATGTGTGATGACCTCATACAGCTCATCCATCATGAGTTTCTGCTAAAAGTCTTGCACAAACTCTACCATGTCCCACTCTGCTATCATTAGCGGAGCCGCAAACTCTATGGTCTTCTTGTAGCTCGACGTGTCTGCCACAAGGTTCGCCTTACCCAGATGATAGGAAACCTCAAATTTAAAGTCCTTCAAGGTTTTCATCCATCTTCGCTATCTCATATTCAGGTCCCGCTGAATGAATATGTATCTGAGGCTCTTGTGGTCACAAAAGAGCTCAAACTCTTCTCCATACAGGTAATGTCTCCAGAGCTTCAGTGCGAAAATGATGGCTGCTAACTCTAGGTCGTGTGTAGGGTAATTCTCCTTGTGTTTCCTCAACTATCTCGAGGCATAAACAATCACCCTGTCCTTCTACATAAGGACATAACCCAGGACAATGCGAGACGTGTCGGTATATATAGTGTACCTAACCCCTTACTTTGGCAATACTAGCATAGGGGAGGATGTTAGCTTGTCCTTCAGCTCCTGAAAGGCTGCTTCCACCTTCTCATTCTAGGTAAATTTTAGATCCTTCCACATCAACTAAGACAGCGGTCTGGCAATCTTGAAGAAGTCCCTAATAGACCGACGATAGTACCCTGCCAGACCAAGAAAATTCTTCACCTCAGTAACTGAACTGAGCTTCTTCTAGTCCTAAACCGCGGCTACCTTAGTGAGGTCAACCGCTATCCCTTCCTTGGATACCACATGCCCCAGGAACTTGACTTTCTCTTTCCAGAAGTCGCACTTCTTGTACTGTGCAAACAACTGGTTCTTCCTGAGAGTGTCCAAGACCGCTCTCAGATGCTCCTCATGTTCTTCTCGACTCGTAGAATATATCAAAATGTCATATATAAATACGATGATGAATTAAAAAAGAAATGGCCTAAACACTCTGTTCATCAAGTCCATGAACACAGCTAGTGCGTTTGTGAGCCCAAACGACATCACAAGGAACTCGTAATGGCCAAAGCTAGTCCTGAATGCTATTTTTTACACATCCTCTTTCCTTACGCGCAACTGATGATAACCTGACTGTAAATCTATCTTTGAAAAATATTGTGCCCCTTTCAACTGATCAAACAGATCATCTATCCTGGGTAAAGGGTACTTGTTCTTCAGCATCACCTAGTTCAGGCTGCGATAATCAATACATAATCGTAGGGAATCATCCTTCTTCTTTGTAAATAGAATGGGTGCTCCCCAAGGGGACACACTAGGTCGTATAAAGCCCAAATCCAATAAGCCATCAATTTACCTCCTTAATTCCTCCATCTCACTCGGAGGCATGCGATTGGTGGGCAATGAAATAGGTGTCACACCAGCCATGAGATTAATTGTAAAATCAATCTTGCACCGAGGAGATAATCCAGGATTCATCTTGAATATGTCCTCAAATTCTCAAACCACTGGCGTAGCCCCCAACGTCAGACCACCAATACTTTCCAATAGAGAAATGTAACAATTCATATGGGAAGGGTGACTGACATGAATTGGGAAAGTAAAAGTTGTGCCCTCAGATCTATGGGTTGTCACCATCCTAGCCCCACAATCGATCTCTGATCGCATCCTTGTGAGCCAATCCATACCAAGAATGATGTCGTAATGAAAGAGGGGAAAGACAATCATGTCGACTGGTACCGTCCTGCTCCCTAAATCTATCGCGCAACCCGTGAGATTTAACATACACACAATCCATCCACACAGCATTCACATCTCAACTCAAATCATGCATTTTATTTAATAAAAGTATCACAATACATGAGGTGCAGTATTACATGGATCGTGACAGAGAATGCATGTGAGCTAATACAACTAAGGCTTCAAACACTAAAACAAACTACCAAACTACTACGCCTCTAAAGGCTACACACGAGAACAAGCAACAAAGAAAAATAAGTGACAACTACATGTTCGACTATTGATCAAAATCTGGCGATGGAGGAGGGGCACCCTTATCCTGTAGGCTTCACAGGATAGACTTTAAAGTGTGAGTCACCTTCTTAAACTTGTGTTTCACGAGGGCCCGAATATCGATAATATCCTGTCGTAGGGTAGCCTAGCCCTCCTTAAGTCGAGCTAAGTGGGCCTCCCTATCAGCCCGATCAGGATCATGCTCTAGTGTCGTAGGAGGAGATCTCTCATCCATATCCTAGGCCTCCTCTTCTTCCTCGCTCTGCTCTTCTTCTATTTTAGCTCCACCTTCTTCATCACTCTCTTCCTCTTCACTTTCTATCTCATCTTCACTCTCCTCAAGTCAGGCTTGTCATTACCATGGCTCGATATCCATCTGATTGAGAGTAGTCTCATCGATGTAATGGATCGGTGTCGGTAATTTCACCCCAAGTCTGTAGCCAAACTCAAGTGCAATCTTGCATATGAGTCGGCCAAATGGGAGGGATTCAGTCCTTCTATTTGAACGTGCGATAAGGACTATCTATCGCAGAACATGCATAGGCACACACAACTTCTCTCCCTACCCCACTTGGTACAGGAAATCCACCATCAGGCGCGTGCACTAGCTGCGATTGCTCCACCTAGGGTAGACGTTAAACGTGAAGATATGGTGAAGCAGGCGAAAGTCATCCGTCATATTGGTCACTAGAAGGCTATTGTTTGGCTACCATTGAACCAGTCAGCCACAGAGGAACCATGTGCGGCGATCCCTTTCCCGTGCACTCCTCAGATTCTTCTCACTCGCATGTACCTAGCCAAGCGACACATTCATAAGCCAAGATATCAAACCAACGTCAATTATGGCCTCCTGATCCCTTCCAAATGAAATTTTAAACTGCAAGGGCTCCAGCATTGGCTCTCGAATGTGGGCATAGAAAGCTCGGATAGTGCCCACATTCGCACGGTACTCGCCTTCAAATAGCGAACCCCACTTGGCCTCTTCCAGGTGCTCGAACAATAGGTATTCCCCAAAGTGCCACGCATTCACATGAGCTTCAAAAAGGACCCTACGGAGCTCATAAAATCCATGAGACAACTCTACCAATAGAGCCCTTCCTATGGGAGCCTGGAGATCTAGATCCTGCTTGGTCTGCAACTCTTGATTGGTGCTTGTACTCGCGGTGGCACCTCTTGGCCTCCTTGCATGAGTGGAGCAACTAGGCCCGGCTTCATCCACAGAAGCTCTCTTCTTCCCCATGAGGGAAAGAAGGATGGAAATGGAAAAGATGGCCGTAATAAGCTTGAAGAAGGCCATGGGGAAAGAGAAAAAAGTAGGGAAAAGAGGTGGGTTAATGGTTTCCCATGGATTTAAGTGTTCAAATGGAAGGAAAGGAAGGGGGAAATTAGCAATGGAGGTGGGATTTGAAATGGGTACTGTGAGGGGTGCACGAAAATGGAAGAAGGAAGCCCTTGGTGCGGCAATTTTGTGAAAATTTGAAATTTTTGTGAGGAAATGAGAGCTTGGAGGGGTAATTTGTGAAGGGGTGCTGCTATGGGAGGGTTTAAAATTGACCCAACGTACATCAGTGGGCAACACAAGACCTTAAAGTCATCGGCCAGTGCCGACCCGGCCGGCCCGCTGGGCTGCGAGGCCTCGCCAGTCTCTAGACATCCCGGCGAGGGCTTGCCAGTGGGGCGATGTCCTCCTAACCCCTGGGTCTAAAAAATGTGTGGGTTCCACCTTGGGTCCCCCTGGACATGCTCAGATAGGCCCCTAACTTCGTTTCGAGTCGTTTCGGATCATTTCGAGTCTGTTGTTGATGTATACTCACGTTTAACTATTTTAAATGGCTGGGATGGGATAAAACATGGTCTAAACCCATCGATTGACGGTCTAGAAGTGGGTTGGGATCATTTTGCGTGATCATGGGTGTGTACGGACCCGATCTCGGCGATCATTTTCGGTAAGTTTCGCCAATTGGCGAATTGGGAAACCTAAACTTGTTGCTACATTTTTCTTGCACCCTCCTACATCAAATTTGTATTAGTGTACATCATGTGACCATAACCCAGGTCTGGTTTAATCGAAATTATGCTCTGATACTAACTTGTAATGCCCTGAAAATCGAGGGTCGAGCATAACATAGCTCCCGAGTTCCAAAACATCACTTATGCAACATTTTTAATGATGGATGAATGTTGTCTATATTAGTGCATAAAACATGAATTAGATTAAGCCAAATCAGTAAAACATAATCCAGGGACAGTTGTAATATGCAAGCGGGAGATTGAAATGAATATATAAACTAATATAAGTCTCCAAAGTATGTATGCATTGTTAGGTCAATAATTACAAGTGTTGTGTCAAAATACAAAATGTCAAAAGAAGAATGTAATAGTCCTCTGCAAGTATAATCTCTGAATCCCCGTCAATCAGGACATGACTCACATGAACCTGCCTGAATACTACATGTAGGAGAACGCGTCCTCATCATGCTCGAACTCTGGCTCTGCCTTGTCGGTCGCATCATCATCTGCAACTAAGACAGAGTCTGGTTGGTGTTTAAATACCGTCCCAGAATGTGAGAGTGAGTGATCAACTCAATGGAGCTATATAGTAAAGGTTAATATGTTATCAATTCAGTCAAGCAGTAATGATAAAGTAGTACAATAAAAAAGTCCTAAATACTCTGATTAATGCAAGAATGCTATGTAGTAATGATGCATGCCCTCGCCTGCTCTCCCTCAGTGTCTTCATCTTACGATGCACATGGAAATCACCCGAAAGTGCTCTTCGTCACCAAAGCACATGCAATGTGGTGCTTGAACGTGATTACCAAGTTCTTATTAGTCCTTTTCATACAGCAGGATTGAGAAGCTAAGGTACCTCCCTTATATCAATTCCTGAACAATGATCCATTCTAGGGTCGTCAATCCTAGTAAACTTCATACGATGTTATAGTTCTAGGTCACTGCAAAGGGCTCGTCACCTGATCAATTAGGCCTAATTATACCCTAGTTACTACAAAAAGGCTTATCATCTCAATGCAGTTTCAGGGTATGCTTGAGGTCACTACAAAGGGTTTGTCACCAATCAGTGTATGACGACAACTCAAAAACAGTGTCCCATACCACCGTATTCGGCTCATGAGTCTGGATTGCTCACTTGTCAGTATGGAGAGGCTTGTCGCTTGTTACCCTAGTGTAGGCCGACAGCTCAACTATGGTGTCCCATACCACCATGTCCAGCTCATGGGTCTTAGAGGATCGAGGTACCAAGGTTAACAGGGTTTCTGTAACGCCCTGAAAATTAGGGGTCGAGTAGAAGATCAGCTCCTAAGTTCCAACGTATCACTTATACAACATAGATAATGATGATTGAATGTTGTTCATAATAGTACACTAAACATGAGTGGGATTATACCAAAACAGTAATATCATACTCCAGAGACAGCTAAATTTCACAAGCAGAAGACTATGATAAATATATAAAATGTATAAACTTTTGTAAGTCTCCAGAGTGTAAATATGTTACCAGGTTAACTATATACATGTATACTCTAAAAAGAACAAAATAAATATACATGGTTGTTCCCAACAGTATGAAATAAAAGTGTAATATACCTAATCAACTTCCCCGTGACCCCATCGATCAGAACATGGTCTACATAGACTCGCCTGATAGCTGCATATAGGAGAAACCCTCCTCATCATCATAAAAGTTCAGCTCCGCTTCGTAAGCATCGCCATCATCTGAAACTAAAACAGGGACTTGTTGATGTTTCAAACACCGTCTTGTAATGTGGGAGTGAGTGATCAACTCAGTGGAACTATACAGCAAAGGTTAATATGTTATCAATTCAGTCAAGTAGTAATGATAAAGCAGATATATCAGACATTCCTAGATAATCTTATTAATGCACGAATGAAATGTTTTCATGATGCATGCCCTCGCCTACACTCCCTGATGCGACACCATCTTACGGTCACGGCATGCTTTCTTCTCTCTATGCTCTTCAACCCAGGGCACATGCAGTGCGATGTTATGAGCATGATTACCGAGTTATTATTAGTCCTTTTCATACAGCAGGATTGGGAAGCTAAGGTACCTCTCTTATATCAATACCTAAACAATGATCCATTCTAGGGTCGTTAGTCCTAGACAATCTCATACGATATTATGATTCTAGATCGTTGTTAAGGGCTCGTCACTAATCAATATAGGTCTAGTTATATCCTATATACTACAATAGGGCTCATCGGCCCAATGCAGTTTCAGGATATACTCGAGGTCACTACAAAGGGCTCGTCACCAATCAGAGTAGGTCGATAGCTCGAATATAGTGTCCCATACCACCATAATCGTCTCACAAGTTTAGGTTGCTCACTGGTCACTACGGGAAGGTCATCGCCCCAGCGTAGGCCGACAGCTCGACCACGGTATCCTATACCACCATGTCTGGCTCATGAGTCTTAGCGGATCAAGGTACCAAGGTTAACGGGATTACAGTGGTAAGTTTGGTACCTTAGATTTAAATAGGAGCGTCCATACATGGTGAACATACATCGGGTCAATCGGGTTACTTGTAGAGCTCGACTAGCACGAGCGCATGTTGAGTTGATCGACATGAAGTGTACAAACACTCCGGGTGGCCAAACCATAACCGACAACTCGAGTACGGATCTGGTTCGTCAAACATGTCCTACGTGGCGAATAAATCTCAGCCACGAACTCAAAGCCTGTTACCGATTGTCTAGACCATAACATGGCCCCATACACATTCAACCTTAACCAGTAAGCATATGAAGTAGTCAAACCAGGAGTAACCAAGTAGTCCAATCATAATAGCAAACATGTTATAAGATGCAACATAAGCAAGAATGCATACACATGCATTTCATAAGTAAAGCGATAAAACTAAACAACTTGCATGGAGGAAATCATACACATCCCTAGGGTAGTTGAGAATCCTATCTCAACACCCATATAAAGTACTATCTCCTAAGTACTTATACAAGCATTTTCACAAACACTTAGACAACACTTATTAGCTTACATAACGTAAGTTGGCCCAAACATATATTTGGGCGAATCTTCTCACCAAGGAGTTATTATACACATAGCTAGGATATACATACGGTAGTTAATCATTACAAGTACACTTTTAAATTTCATACGTATATGGTACTTTCTACAAATACAAAGAATACGCTAAACTCCACATATTTCGTATATCACTGAAACGTAAAACAGACATCGCATTTTGCATGTGAAATAATACCCATGTCAGGAATCTATCATTAACTAACATTGAAAGCTTTGAAAACCATAATCTATACATCTATAGTTAGCACCTTACGCTGGTAGACAAGTAACAAATTCAGTTTAAACCATAAGTCTTTATCTACGGCACAACGACAACCTATAACATAAAATAGGTTAGTTATTTCACCCTACACTCTATTCAAATCCTAAAACCAATTAGGCTTAGGATTTCCTACCAAAAAATGAATCTAGAATTACTGAAACGGCAACATGGTAGCGTGGATTCGACACTTAGAACAACAGGGAGGAATCCCTGTAGCAACACCCTAAATTCCCTCACTTTTCTCTCTCTTTTCTTTTCTTTCATTTCTCTCTCCCTAGGATTTTTTAAATTCATATGGGATGAGAGAGTGAGGGTTTAAGGCCCTTATATAGGCTCAAAACTGATGGGAATGGCCTTAGGGCCATGGTATACTTAAATTATAGCTAAAACTCATCTGTTTCGACTCAACGGAGCATTTCTGGAGGTCCCTTTGCTGAATGCGGTCGGACTTAAGCTCCCTGATATTAGATCTTGATCAAGCTAAGTTTTCAGTCCGATCGGGTTTCGAGATCGACCGTGGTAGAGCAGTTTCAATTCATCGGTCACCGAAACTTGATCAGGGCCACAAGCACTTTGACATGTGTGGGCCATATCCCCTGATCCGAGGGTAACTTTAGGTCAAAAACCAACGCTCAGAATTCTTATAATCAGCGCACAAGTGACACGACTCAGATTACTTAAATTCATATTTAATTTTATAAAAATCTTCACTTTCTCACACTCTTCACTCCGGACTCAGGAAAATAGTCTCAGGACATCGTTTAGTCTTAATTTTTGAGGTGATTGTCAAGTCCAACTAGGTGGTCATAATTGTCTAAGTTCGTCGCTATCGGACATTCGATGTGCGGTCCAGGTCTGATACGAAGTTTCACGATGCTCCTAAGAGAAACTTTGTTTAGAGATTGATCCTAGGTTTCTTGGTAACGTAGCATTAAGGGTCCTACTCATTTTGGGTCTTGTAGTTCATATTTAAAGTGGTTCAAGCTAATTCTACTGAGTATTCAGTTTAGTACTTAACCAAATTCTACCCTAATTATGGGAGAATACGGTCCTAGGGCCATTCTATGCCACGTTTTTGGCACTTCTAGTTATTATGTTATTTTAATTATTTTTTTAGTATTTCATCATCAATTTTACCCTGTATCCACCAAATTTCATGAGATTTCTTGTTGTGAAAAAATTCTAAAAATTTCAGAAGCAGCAGCTGTCCAATAAGTGATTTTTGGACAGTTGTCACAACGACCTACTTTAAACTATATTAAATATTTTATTATATTTTTTTTACATATTTTTATATAAAAATAAACTCATTTATCTTCAATTATGTTTTTAAATCACATAAATCGAAGTTATAACGAGGAAAATATGATTTTTCAAATTTGGACAAAATGCATAGAAAAATGCAGAAAACGGGCTGCCTAATCCGCTGTACGGACAAGGCCTCCCCAAACCGGCAAGCCCCTCGCCCGTCACTGGATAGTTGGGCGAGGGCTCACCCCAGGGGCGATGTCCTCCCCCCTCGGGGATGCCGAAAACATGTGGGACCCACCCCGGATCCCCCAGAATTGAGTCATTTGGGCCCACGAGTCCATCGAGGCATTATCGAGTCTCATTTACAAATCGAAATGAGTTATGCGATGTACAATATATGATTTTTAGGTAGGAGAAGCTAATATATCCAAATAAATTATCTATATCATGAGAGTCTAAAAATTCAATAGTCAAAATCCTATTTTATGCATGTATTTACCATTTACAGTAAGTTTTTGTTTAAGTATAGTTCTGCATCATTTAAACTTTAGGATTTATATCTAATATGAAAGTACTTGGAAAAATTTGAAGAATGAGGTGGAGAAAGGTGAGATTTTAAAGGAAATGAGTTAAAAACTAATTTTTTTGGCTTTGGAATTGAGTTGTGAGAAGTCACCAACGTGTTATGGTTGACATATTGCCTAAGGTTGTCTAATTTCAAGTTGGCAAAAATCCAGGGTGTTACAATCTACCCCCCTTAAAAATAATTTCATCCCTGAAATTGGCTAAGAGTAATGAGTAAAGATTCTATTATTCCTTTTGCCTAAACTTTATTGATTCAAATTTATATGCGTGGTGGGATATATACATCTATACTAGTCTAGCACATTTTTGTCTATCCTCCTTGAACATTTACTCTTTATCTCTTGTTTATACCCTGATGGTTTGCTACAATTTATTTCCTTATCTATTTAGAGTCTTGACGATGATTCCCATCTACTTTAAGTAAGATATATGTTTTTAATGGTCGACCAATACAGAGAGACAGTTATAGTGGGCTTGATCCCGATACTTCGATCACCTACCTGACCAGGGTAGAAGGCTCATCGTATCTCTGCCTAGTCCTAGTAGATCCTGATCTTCTGCTCGGTTAAAGCAGTGAGTCTATTTGTAGTCGCCTAGGATTGAGAATTGGGTCAAGCCACGAATGTTTTGCAATTGTATATTTCAGTAACTCCGTAGTCCAATCACTCTAAAAGTTTAGGGAATGCCCATCACTGAAAGGTTCAAATTTCCTATTTATAAGGTTGCCCTTTGGGTCTTGGTGTAGGAGAGTCCTCATTTAAATCTATGTCCAAGGTAGGGGTCAATAAGCACCTTAATATATCATCTTAAAAGGATTTTTTTAATCGTATAGAGTTGGCCAAGGCTTTTATTATGTTCGTAATTGCTTCCCTTTAAAGACTTCATTATTGAGATTTTAAGGAAGATTCAGATCTTATTTAATGACCTAACCTTACATATAACCTGAATCAATTTTCTTCGATCCTGGGCCAGTGGGGAAGGGGCCAACCATGCTTTCGCTGTGCCACTTTGATCTAATAGTTGTATTAGCAAACTTAACTAGATTGGGCTCATAATGGTCTACCCCCCTTAAAAATTATTTCTACTCTCAAGGCTCAAGAATCTATGTCTCGATTCGTATGTCGAAACGAGGTGTAATTTAGGACATATCCTTGACATGAAATGGGAAACAACCTCTCAATACATTGGTCTTCCTTTCATTAATGATGTGTACTATGGCATTAGTACCTATAATTATAGAAAGGAGATGAAAATGATAGGTGTTGTGGTTGATTCCAGGGTCGGGTGTGAGTTTGCGGCAAGATGCCTAATCTCTATTAGCTATATGTCCTTAACACTTTCCAAAGGTAAAGTAATAAACTTTTGGTTATAGGTGGTCAGGCCAACACGGAAGAAAAATTATGTAGTGGGTCTGAGCCGGATACATAGACCTTCTACCTAGCTAGGATAGAAAATTTGTTGTATCAATTCTTAATCCTAGTTGATCCCAATCTTCTGCTTGATCAGAGCATTGAGTTCATTGGTAACTACTAGGATTGAGAATTCGATTCAAATCATAAATACTTCACTTATATACAGTTCCTTTACTCCACATTTGTAAGCCCCGTATCCTAGACCGTACTGTTTCATAGACTTTAGCGGTCTTTCCGGTCAAATTCTGGAAACCTTCGACCCTTAACAGATATTTACGCGTGACCCTAATTCGCAGGCCATCAACCTGAGTCGACTCAAACCAAGATCTTTACCATAGCGACCATAAAGTCACCGCGGTTTTGATGCCGTGACTTGCGCGCCGAGGCGATACCCTGGTCAGGAGATGTGGGCCAACGTTTGGTGCTAGAAAAATGTCACATGTTACGAAACCCAAGAGAATCTCTACAACTTATCACATCAATCCATCAATCTCAACATGTCAAGTACACATTAACTTTCACCCATTCCCAAGAAAGCTTCAAAGTCAAAAAGTTCTTACAAAGCCCATGCCTTTCTTACACAAATGGCCACAAAAGTCAAAAAGGTTCTTACACCCATCACTCACCATATCAACACATCCATCACCCATCACTCTCTCTCTCTCTCCCTTTACAAGTCTCTTTCTCTCTCATTTTCAAATTCATTCCCAAGAAAGAGAGAATACTCCATACATATGAGCCTCTCCCTCTCTTTCAAGCTCCAAGTGTGGCCCACCTTTCTATCCTAAAATCTCCCATCTCAACCATCCAAATCTCATCTCCTCCGTTGGAATCAAAGCTAAGGAGCAAAGGAACCCATAAGAGCAAGAAGATTGAACGGTGGGTGCTTTGATAGAGTAGTTTTCATATTTTTAAGATGGACCAAGTGAGGCCAACCGATCAATGGTTTGGATCTCACTTGAGACCCTAAGATGTGGCCGTTGGCCCACTTTGATCATCATGATCATTCCATGATGAGGCCATTCTCCATGGACCCCATAATGATGTTTATTTCCTTACTTTAGATAGGTCATCTAGACTGTCCATATTGGTGGGGAAAGGATCTCCATCGTTGAGTTTCGATTTTGATGGGCCCACATGCTTTAAGGCCCACTTGATGTATGATTTATTGCAAGGGAGGGCCCATAATGTCGGGGTCCCTCCATCACATGTGTGTCCCACTCCCTTTATCTCTCTCTCTCTCTCTCTCCCTCTCTTTTTCATTTTTTTAATGGGATGATGATGTACTTATGTGGCCCGCTCGGATGGACCCCACCATGAAGTATATATTTTATCCAAGCTATCTTCAAGTGGGGCCCACTTTATAAGCATTGTATCCACACCACCCATCATTTGGTGGCCCACGTGGACAGCCCACCTAAGATACACAGTCGTCCAGCGTCCCTAGACGCTAGACGTTGAAAGAAAAACACAAATATCAGCCTTGGTTCAAGGCTATTTGGGTGGACTGCTTGTGTAGGCCCCACCTTGATTTATGTATTAAATCCACACCATCTGTCTTATATACCATCTCATTTTACGCATTGAGACGAAAAATGAGGTTGATCGGAGCATCTGCTGGGCCATACCGTAGCAAACAGTGATCTCCACCATGTAAAGTTTCATAGATTTTTCTACATACTAAAACAGGACCAATATTGGGCTTGATAGGTTTGTTATGAGTTATGGGAATCAAAGACTGGGGTGGATCTGTCCAAAGCGGGCCCCATACATGAAAAACCATAGAAAATGTTTTTTTTAAAATAATAATAAAACAAAACAAGAGGCAGCGCTTGCTGCCACTGACGCAGCAGCAGGGCTGCAGCGTTTTGACGGGCGGGCTGCCAGCGACCCACGACTCCATCCGTGGGCCCCACCATGATGTGTATTTTCCATCCAACCGATTCATTTGGTAGGCCCCTTCCTGAAGCGGGCCCCCTTTGAAGATCAACCGCTTTCAAAGCTTAGGTGGCGTACAACACCGGAAACAGTGGTGATTGAGTGGCTACCGTTAGACCCCTTTAGGCATCCAAAGGTTTTGGATCATTTGAAATTTATTTTCGTCTTCATCAAGGTCCATGGGACCCATCCATGCTGTACATCCATTTTGGTGAGCCACACCATCAAGTATGTGATGTTGGACGGTGGGACCCACTCCCACGTGTGGGGCCTTCCTCGATTTAGGTGACCGTCTAGGCCCTGGACGGTTGGACGTCAGAGGATATATATATATATATATATATATATATATATATATATATATATATATATATATATATATTATATTATACATAGTATAATATATATTATATATATCATATTATATATTATATTTTTATATAATATATACATGGTGGTGGGCCCTATGTGGAACCCACCTCTGACATTTGGAGTGCAAGAAGCTGCTAACAGCAGCTATGTAGTTGCTCCTCCTATCAGCAACCAGCCCGCAGGACCACATAATGTACGTGTCCTTTCTACACAGTCCGCAATTTGGATGGTGGGGCCCACCATGATGCATGTGTTGCATCTATACCGTCCAACCATTATGAGATCATTTTGTGGCATGGGAAAGTGAGTGAATCAGATTTAAAGTTCAAGTGGAGCCCACCATTTAAATGATGGACAGTGACATCTACCGTTCAAACTTCTAAGGGTCATGGTAATTCCCTATTAAGTTAGTATTGTTTTCATTTAATCTATCTCTATGTTAACTTATGAATGGGTCAGATCTCAAAAACACATAAGGGTGGGCCAAATCTTTTATACTTGAGGCCCATTGACATGATTCGATTTGATGCACATGAGGCCCATGGTTGAGGCCCACTTTGATATATATGTAAGGCCCATGGGTTGAGGCCCATCTGATATATTAGGGGCCCATGGGTTAAGGCCCATTGAGATGTATTAGGGCCTATAGGTTGAGGTCCATTTGATGTACATATGGGGCCCGATTGGTGTGGCCCATTTGTTACATATAAGACCCCTGAGATTAGGCCCATTTTATGCATTCTAAGGCCCATGGGTTATGACCCATTGCAATGCACATAAGGCTCATTGGTGTGGCCCATTGATGTGGCCCACTTGATGAACATAAGGCCCATATGATATGGCCCATTTGACGTATTTAAAGCCCAATAAGATGTACTTAAGGTCCATTGCAGTGTGTGATCCCAACACAGATTATGTAATGGTGTTTACGATGGTCGTGCCTTGGGCTAAATGTTCGCATTATGACTCTCCCTAGGGCCCATTGATAGGCCCTTACTTATTGTTTATAGGCCATCTAGGCCCATCTACATTGTAAGGATATTTCATTACTTTATTACATGTTTAGTATAGTTGCATGACTCATGATCATATGCATCATATGCATGTTTAATATGAGAAGTGACTGATCATAGCATATGCCTTCGGACAGGTTATTTATAGGCTTCCGGTTAGGTGATATTGCGCTACATAAGCGCATGTTATGCGTAGGATTGCTGCATAACTGGATAGTGTGATTCATGCATTCGCATTGCATGATATGGTACTATATGCCCTAGCGACTTCGGGGCTGTAACCTCCACAGGCGTATCGTGGATGACAGTATTGGATACTAAAAATTTTATTCTACATGAGGTGCTATAGATATCCCTAGGTGAAAGTTCCTAAACCCTTATGGTACCAAGAGGTTACTCCAACGTCTAGATCAAGTGGGTACAGGAGCGCCGAGTGCCGATTACCATACGGTTGCACTTTCCACTTTGTGGTGGTCAGTTGGAAGGGGGTGTAGCCTTACCCGCCCAAGAGTAGGGGGCAAAGCTAGGCTAAGTTTGACCAGCTCGAGGAATGGGTCCGCTATCAATGAGTCGAGCCCGATATTGGCAGACGGCTAATGAGGTCTCTTCCACTTACCTTATTGCGCGCGATGGGACTACAATCTGGTTTAGAGTGTACTAGACCCCGGTGATATCCCAGAGTTGAGCTGTATTGATATGTGAACTTAGACGAGGATTATATGCTTGACTTGCATCTTACATCGTATAGCCCTAGTATGGCCGACATCATTCATGCTTTGCATCGCATAACCTTAGTACGGCTAACGGTATTCATGGATTCATCAGTATATTCCGCATTACTCTGATATTGCATGATCATATTACTACCTTGCGCACACACTTTCACCACCCTCTAAGCTTTCTATAAGCTTATGCACGACCGTTGCGTGCAGGTGACGTTGGATTGCAGTAGCGCTGAGGCTTGAGCACATGGCAGATTATTTTAGAGCTTTTGATCTATCATCATTGTATTTCCCATTATGCTTATTGTACTTGTAAAGTTTTTTATCATAGTGGAAATGTAATGGAGTTTTTGGTTGTTGTTTGTGGGTTATGCCCTTGGTTATGCTTATTATGAATCAAATTGATGTTTAAAATCCTCCTCGTAGCATCCCAGGATTGGAACCTAGTGAATGGGCACTGGGAGCCGAGAGTGGGGTTCTATAAAGGCTGTCGGTGCCAGATTCGACAATCGGAAATTTTGTGAGCCCTTTTTCTGAGTTTGGGGCATGAAAAAAGTTGGTATCAGAGCATAACTTGAGAATAACCGAGAATAGCATTACATTCTTTAATGAGTTTAGAATGATTAAGTCCCGAGTTCGGATAGCTTTGTGATCTTTCGTTATAGGCTTTTAACGTGCGTGCCTTCGAGAGTTTTCAAGTTGATAGGCACCCTCTCTGTTTCCTGTAGGACATGGGGGGTGAGAGAGTGAGCCGATCGACTCACGCACCACCACCTGAAACTCCCGCTCCACCACCTGCGGCTCCCACCCTACCACCTACGATGCCTATTCCACCACCAGAGATTCTTACTGCCCAGCCTATGGATGTAGCTCCTCCACCAGAGACCGGTGCAGACCCGACCGTATCCGTGAGTGCCTCTCAGTTACAGCAGATGTTACAGGCTGTGACGGCTGCACTCCAGATGTAGGGCAGGCACCCCATTATTTCACTGGCCTAGGAAGAGCAGTAGTGCGTGAGCGCCCTCCTTCGTGAGTTTGGACGGCTCGATCCCCTCATTTACAGGGTGAGCCAGACCAGACAGTAGCTGAGAGGTGGCGCGTCGATGTGGAGAAGATATTCAAGACGATGGGATGTACGACTGAGCGACGAGTTCGACTAGCCATATTTTTTCTCCATGGTGAGGCTGAGCACTGCTGGGCATCAGTCTCTCGAGCAGCAGGCGCTGATTTTGTGTGGACTTAGGAAGATTTTATGGAACGGTTTGACCGACAGTACTTTCCTGATCACATCCGGCGACACCGAGCATTGGAGTTTGAGGATCTCATGCAGGGTGATATAATAATGGCTCAGTATGTAGCTCATTTTGTAGCACTGTCCAAGTTTGCACCATACCTTATAGACGATGAGGAGCGGAGAGCCTGCCGCTTCGAGGACAGCTTGTGTTACGATCTTAGAGGCCGTGTTATTGGGCATAAACTCCTGACTTTCGAGGGAATGGTACGGAAGACCCATATTTTTTAGGCTGAGAGGGCTGGTTCTCAGTCTGATCGCGATCAGAGGAGAGACCGGAAGGGGCAGGCTCCTTCCAGCGATTCCCAGCAGCGTCGTTCACAGCAGAGGCGCACAGGTCGCCCAGCCTTTCGAACGCCAACAACACCTCCAGTACCACCTCTGAGGTAGTTCACTGGCACTTATTTAAGGTGCGGTTCGATGGGACACCATATGTGGGAGTGTCCCAGCCCCCAGCAGTAGTAGAGAGGTCCACAGCAGTAGATGGCTCCACAATAGCCTCCACCATAGCCGCAGTAGAGACCCCCACAGCAGCAGCCGCAGCAGTCCCCACCACCGAGGCCACCTCAGCAGCTGCAGCATCAGCATCAGCCTCAGAGGCCGTAGAAGCAGAGGCAGCAATTTTGACCGCCTCAGCGACCCCAGAAGTAGCGGCACGCTCAGAGGGGACAGGCACCTCCCCCGCTGACTCAGGTTAGGTTCTATGTGGCTCAGTAGGATCCGCAGTCATCTGGAGAAGTCGTTGAGGGTATACTTTCAGTTTCTTCATGCATCATTTTTGCTTTATTTAATTTCAGTGCTTCACACTCGTTTATGTCTGAGGGATTCTGTCATTCGAATGAGTTGCCGACAGAGCCTGCTCGCGAGGGGTTGACCATATCGACGCCCTTGGGGAAGACTACAGTATTAGGCCGCTTCTGTCCGTCTTGCCCCGTGTTAGTAGGAGAGACTTTCTTGCTCGCCGACTTATACGTACTGCCGATGTCAGATTTTGACGTTATCCTAGGCATGGATTGGCTTGCCAAGTACTATGCCATATTGGACTCCTCCGCAAGGACAGTTACGTTCTGTATACCAGACGTGCCGCAGTTTCAGTTCATTGCAGAGCCCAAAGGAGAGCCATTGTCTTGTTTAATGTCCAGCGTTGTTGAGGAGCCTGTTGCCGCTTACATCGACCATTTGCCCATAGTTTATAATTTTCCTAATGTGTTTCAGGAGATTCTGGAATTACTGCCTCGTCGACTCATTGAGTTTCAGATTAATCTTGTGCCCAGTACTACGCCTATTTCAAAGGTCCCGTATCGTATGACACTGTTGGAGTTGTGGGAACTGCAGAAGAAGTTGGATGAGTTACGCGAGTTGGGCTTTATCCATCCGAGCAGTTCGTCGTGGGGAGCACCAGTACTCTTCGTGAAGAAGAAGGATGGCTCGTTGAGGCTCTGCGTGGATTACCGCGAGCTCAACAAAGTCACGATCAAGAACAAGTACCTGCTTCCGAGGATTAATGATTTGTTTGATCAGCTGCAGGGTGCACAGTTCTGTTCGAAGATTGACCTGTGTTTCAGTTATCATCAGATTCGGGTCCGAGAGGAGGACATTCCGAAGACAGCATTCAGGACGCGTTACGGCCATTTTGAGTTCCAAGTCATGTCCTTCGGATTGACCAATGCACCAGCAGTCTTCATGCAGCTGATGAACGAGGTCTTTCGCCCATATCTCGATTAGTTTGTTGTAGTCTTCATCGACGACATTTTGATCTATTCGAGAACTCGTGAGAAGCATGAGCAGCATTTGGAGATAACTTTACAGACCCTCCGCATACATCAGCTGTATGTGAAGCTGGAGAAGTGCGAGTTCTGGCAGGAGGAGGTAAAGTTCCTTGGTCATGTGGTGATGAGGGAGGGTGTCACAGTGGACCCCTCGAAGGTTGAGGTAGTGCGTCAGTGGGGTCAGCCCACGACTACGTCAGAGATCCATAGTTTTTTTAGTTTGGTGGGCTATTACCGGCGTTTCATTGAGGGCTTCTCTTGTATTGCAGCCCCACTGACCAGGTTGACTCGGAAGGGCACAGAGTTTATTTAGAGTGATGCCTGTGAGTGAGCATTTATGGAGTTGAAGGACCGTCTGACGTCCACTCCTGTCCTCACTCCTCTCTGGGAGTGATGGATTTATTGTATTTATCGATGCCTCGCATATTGGTTTGGGTGCTGTCCTGATGCAGCACAAGAGACCAGTGGCCTTCGCATCTCGTCTGCTCAAGGTCCATGAGCTGAATTACCCCACCCATGATTTAGAGTTGGCTGCAGTTGTCTTCGCACTGAAGGTGTGGAGACACTATCTCTATGGGGTCAGGTTCGAGCTCTTTTCCCACCACAAGAGCTTGAAGTACCTCTTCTCGCAATCTGAGTTGAATATGAGGTAGAGGCGCTGGATGGAGCTCCTGAAAGACTATGATTTCGATCTCTAGTACCACCCGGACAAGGTGAACGTGGTGGCAGATGCCCTCAACCGTCAGCCACGAGGCCTGGTGGTGCATATGATGATTCGAGAGTGGAGGATGCTCGAGCATATCGTAGCATATGATTTTGAGTTCGACTTGCAGTCTTCTATGGTGCAGTTATCGAGCCTGTCGATTCAACCCTCTCTTGTCGCAAGGGTGATCGAGGCTCAGTAGGCTGATGAGTCGTTACAGAGTTATATGGCTGAGGCGGCATCTAAGAGTCAGACGAATTGGTAGATTGGTACAGATAGTGGACTTCGCTTCAGAGGCCGATTATGTGTCTTAGATATTCATGAGTTACGCAGGGATCTTATGACAGAGGCACATCGATCACGATTTTCTATCCATCCTAGCTCGACGAAGATGTACCGTGACATGAGGTGACAGTATTTTTAGGCGGGAATGAAGTGCCAGATTGCCAGTTTTGTGGCCGAGTGTGACACGTGCTAGTGTGTTAAGGCTGATCATCAGAGACCTCCTAGTCTATTATAGCCGTTGAGCGTCCTGATGTGGAAGTGGGAGCACGTGTCGACAGATCTTATTATGGGCTTGCGGAGGACTCAGCTCGATCATGACACCATTTGGGTTGTTGTGGATTGTCTGACGAAGTCGGTACATTTTCTCACGATGCATGCAACTTGGTCTATGGACCGGCTTGCGAGGTTATTTATTGAGGAGGTTGTGAGACTGCATGGCATTCCAGTCTCGATTGTTTCTGACCGAGATTCGAGGTTCAAGTCTCAGTTTTGGGGGAGCTTCCGGAGAGCGATGGGGACTGATTTGCAGCTCAGCACCGCGTACCATCCGCAGATCAATGGTCAAACCGAGAGGGTCAACCAGATCCTTGAGGATATGCTTCGGGCATGCGTGATTGATTTCGGGGGTAGCTGGGATGAGCATCTGCGATTGACTGAGTTCGCGTACAATAACAGCTATCAGGTGACCATCAGTATGGCTCCTTTTGAGGCACTATATGACAGACCATGCAGATCACCAAGTTGTTGGACCGAGGTTAGAGAGCGCCGTCTCCTAAGTCCCGAGCTTGTGAAGGAGATGTCAGAGGCTATTGATATCATCAGGCAGATGATGCGCATAACTCAGAATCGGAAAAAGAGTTTTTCTGATCGTCGGCGTTGTCCCTTGGAGTTTGATGTAGGGGACCATGTGTATCTCAAGGTCTCACCCATGAAGGGTGTAGTTCATTTTGGAGCGAAGGGCAAACTTGTCCCGAGATTCATAAGACCTTTTGAGATCACTAGGTGCGTTGGCGCCGTGGCCTATCGGCTTGCCTTACCACCTAAGTTGTCTAACGTCCACAACATTTTTCATGTCTCTATGTTGAGGAAGTGTGGGTCAGACATAGTTCTAGATATTGATTGGCAGCCGCTGGAGGTTCGTGAGGACACTTCTTATATCGAGTAGCCAATTCGTATCCTTGATCAGAAGGAGCAAGTCCTCAGGACCAAGGTTATTCCATTGGTGAAGGTTCAGTGGGGTCACCATTCTGTAGAGGAGGCTTCTTGGGAGTGCAAGGTCGAAATTTGAGAGCGTTATCCTCATCTCTTTGATGATTGATCATGTGTTGTATTTTGTATGTTATCTCTAGTTTTATATAGTGATGTTATGTTTCTTCTTCCTCGTGAGTTATTCCTAGTTGCGTTGTGTAAATTTTGAGGACAAAATTTTTATTAGGAGGGGAGAGTTGTAAGCCCCGTATCCTAGACCGTACCATTTCATAGACTTATGCGGTCTTCCCGGTCGAATTCTAGCAACCTTCGACCCTTAACCGATATTTACGCGCGACCCTGATTCACACGCCGTCAACCCGAGTCGCCTCAACCCAAGACCTTTACCATAGCGACCACGAAGTCACCACGGTTCCAATGCCGTAACTTGCGTGCTGAGGTGATACTTTGGTCAGGAGATGTGGGCCAACGTTCGGTGTGAGAAAAACGTTGCGCGTTACGAAATCCAAGAGAATCTCTACGAGTTGTCACATCAATCCATCAATCTCAACATGTCAAGTACACATCAACTTTCACCCATTCCCAAGCAAGCTTCAAATTCAAAAAGTTCTTACAAAGCCCATGCCTTTCTTACACAAATGGCCAAAAAAGTCAAAAAGGTCCTTACACCCATCACTCACCACATCAATACATCCATCACCCATCACTCTCTCTCTCTCCCTTTACAAGTCTCTCTCTCTCATTTTCAAATTCATTCCCAAGCAAGAGAGAATACTCCATACGTATGAGCCTCTCCATCTCTTTCAAGCTCTAAGTGTGGCCCACCTTTCCATCCTAAAATCTCCCATCTCAACCATCCAAACCTCATCTCCTCCGTTGGAATCAAAGCTAAGGAGCTAAGGAACCCATAGGAGCATGAAGATCGAACGATGGATACTTTGATAGAGTAGTTTTCATGTTTTTAAGATGGACTAAGTGAGGCGAACCGATCAATGGTTTGGATCTCACTTGGGACCCTAAGATGTGGTCGTTGGCCCACTTTGATCATCATAATCATTCCATGATGGGGCCATTCTCCATAGACCCCATCATGATGTTTATTTTCTTACTTTAGATAGGTCATCTAGACCGTCCATATTGGTGGGGAAAGGATCTCCATCGTTGAGTTTCGATTTTGATGGGCCCACATGCTTTAGGGCCCACTTGATGTATGATTTATTGCAAGGGAGGGCCCATAATGTCGGGGTCCCTCCATCACATGCATGTCCCACTCCCTTTCTCTCTCTCTCCCTCTCTTTTTCATTTTTTTAATGGGATGATGATGTACTTGTGTGGCCCGCTTGGATGGACCCCCCCATGAAGTATATATTTTATCCAAGCTATCTTCAAGTGGGGCCCACTTTATAATCATTGTATCCACACCACCCATCATTTGGTGGCCCACGTGGACAGCCCACCTAAGATACACAGCCGTCCAGCGTCTCTGGACACTGGACGTTGAAAGAAAAACATAAATATCAGCCTTGGTTCAAGGTTAATTGGGTGGACTGCTCGTGTAGGCCCCACCTTGATGTATGTATTAAATCCACACCGTCTATCTTATATACCATCTCATTTTAGGCGTTGAGCCAAAAAATGAGGTTGATCGGAGCATCTAGTGGGCCATACTGTAGCAAACAGTGATCTCCACCATATAAAGTTCCCCAAATTTTTCTACATGCTGAAATAAGCCCAATATTGGGCTTGATAGGTTTGTTATGAGTTATGGGAATCAAAGGTTGGGGTGGATCCATCCAAAGCGGGCCCCATGTATGAAAAACCATAAAAAATGGTTTTTTTAAAATGATAATAATAAAACAAAACAAGAGGTAGCGCCTGCTGCCACTGACGCAGCAGCAGGGCTGCAACATTTTGATGGGCGGTGGCCAGCGACCCACGGCTCCAGCCGTGGGCCCCACCATGATGTGTATTTTCCATCCAACCCATTCATTTGGTAGGCCCCTTCCTAAAGCGGGCCCCCTTCGAAGATCAACCACTTCCAAAGCTCAGGTGGCCCAAAACACAGGAAACAATGGTGATTGAGTGGCTGTCGTTAGACCCCTTTGGGCGTCCAGAGGTTTTGGATCATTTGAAATTTGTTTTCCTCTTCATCAGGGTCCATGGGACCCATCCATGCTGTACATCCATTTTGGTGGGCCACACCATCACGTATGTGATGTTGGACGGTGGGACCCACTCCCACGTGTGGGGCCTTCCCTGATTCAGGTGACCGTCCAGGCCCTGGATGGCCTGGACGTCAGAGGATATATATATATATATATATATATATATATATATATATATATATATATATATATATTATGTTATATATATTATATATATTATGTTATATATATTATATATATTATACATATTATAATATTATATATATATATATAATATCATATTATATATTGTATTTTTATATAATATATGCATAGTGGTGGGCCCTACGTGGAACCCACCTCTGCCATTTGGAGTGCAATAAGCTGCTGACAACAGCTATGTAGTTGCTCCTTCTATTAGCAACCAGCCCGCAGGTCCACATAATGTATGTGTCCTTTCTACACAGTCTGCAGTTTGGATGGTGGGGCCCACCATGATGCATGTGTTGCATCTATATCATCCAACCATTATGAGATCATTTTATGGCATGGGAAAAGTGAGTGAATCAGATTTAAAGCTCAAGTGACCCCACCATTTAAATGATGGACAGTGGCATCTACCGTTCAAACTTCTAAGGGTCATGGTAATTCCCTATTAAGCTGGTATTGTTTTCATTTAATCTATCTCTATGTTAACTTATGAATGGGTCGGATCTCAAAAACACATAAGGGTGGGACAAATTTGGTATACATGGGGCCCATTGACACGGCTTGATTTGATGCACATGAGGCCCATGGTTGAGGCCCACTTTGATATATATGTAAGGCCCATGGGTTGAGGCCCATTTGATATATTAGGGGCCCATGGGTTAAGGCCCATTGAGATGTATTAGGGCCTATGGGTTGAGGCCCATTTGATGTACATATGGGGCCCAATTGGTGTGGCCCATTTGTTACATATAAGACCCATGAGATTAGGCCCATTTGATGCATTCTAAGGCCCACGGGTTTTGACCCATTGCAATGCACGTAAGGCCCATTGATGCGGCCCATTGATGTGGCCCACTTGATGAACATAAGGCCCATATGATATGGCCCATTTGACGTATTTAAAGCCCAATGGGATTTACCTAAGGTCCATTACAATGTGTGATCCCAACATAGATTAAGTAATGGTGTTTACGATGGTCGTGCCTTGGGAGCAATGTTGGTTTAACGTTCTGTAACACCCTGAAAATCGGGGGTCGTGTATAAACTCAACTCCCAAGTTCCAGACCGTCACTTGTGCAACAAAAATGATTATAATTCAATGTTGTCTGATTTAAAGCATTCACATGAGTAAAAGTATACCAAAACTGCAATTCATACTTCAGATCCAGTGATAAAAGCAAGCGGAAGACTAAACAATATATATATCACTGTATGGAAAAACAAAGTAGATCTCATCTGTCTCTAAGGTATGAATACATCTCTGAGTCTCATATACATATACATGAACAAAATTAAATGTTCAAAATAGTCCCACAGAAGTCCCGTCAACCCAGGTCGCCTACGCAAAGCCATCATGATACTGCATGTACGAGAACTCGTCCTGGTCCTCGACGAAGTCTGGCTCTGCCTCCTGGATCTCAGCCTCACCTGCATCTACAACAGGGTCTGGTGGGTGTTACAAACACCATCCCGTAACGTGGGAATGAGTGATCAACTCAGTGGAATCATAGAGCAAAGATTAGCATGTTCACAAATCAATCATGTGATAATAGTAAAGCAGTAAATCAGACAATCCTAATACTGTTGTTAATGCAAGATGATATGACGTGATGTATGCCCTCACCGACGATCTCCCTCATACGGCAACATCTTACGACCGCGGCATGCCACACTCCCTAGAGTGCTCCACATCTTCCAGGCACAAGCAATGCTATGGTGATATGATTTCCGAGTTGTTATTAATCCATTCAAACAGCAGGATTGGGAAACTAAGGTACTTCCCTTGTATCAATCCCAACACAGATCCTGTCTAGGGTCGTCACTCCTAGTAATCTCATACGATGTATATTTTGTAGGTCGCTGTAAGGGCTGTCAGGGCTGTTTCTCGCACTCGTTGCACCGCTCCCCCATCACCTTATCAATACAGGCCTACTGTACTCTACAGTTACTGAAGGGTCGTCGCCTCCCATAGACTCAGAATACGCTCGCGGTCACTACAAAGGACTCGTCGCCTGATCAGTGTAGGCCGACAGCTAGAATATAGTGTCCCATACCACCATAATCTGCTCACGAGACTATGTGCTCACTGGTCACTACGGGGAGCTTTGTGGCCCCAGCGTAGGCTGACAGCTCGACCACGATGTCCCATACCACCATGCCCGGCTCATGAGTCTTTGTGGATCAAGGTACCATGGTTAACAGGATTTACAATGGTAAGTTCGATACCCTAGGTTCAAGCAGTTATGACTCATACAGGGTGAACATATATCGGCCAATCGGGTTACTTGACGGGCTCGACTAGCGCGATCGCATCTCAAGTCGAACGACATGAAGTGCGTAAAACACTTCGCGTGGCCTAACCACTGCCGCCAACTCCAAACACGACTCGCGTTCATCGACGCGTCGTTCGTGGCCAAGACCAGCCAGCCACGAATTTGCTCGGTTACCGACTGCCTGGACTAAGTCTAGTCCCAAACAATTATAGAATCACATCAGCAATATATGTAAAAGTATTGGAATTGAAATACAATCATGTGAGCATGTTAACACATGTTATAACATTCAACTTAAACAAATCTTCAAGCACATACATTTCATGCATGTAATGAAATCATGCATATAGTCAACATGTAGGAAATCATTTAGGTGAGCATATTAATTGAGAAATCAATCAAAAACTATTTCATAACATCATTTAATTCAATACATACTAATACAAGCATTTATACAAACACATACACTACACACTTAAGTCTACATATAGTATGTCGACCCGAAGTGTACAATTAGACGAATCTCTTCGCCAAACTAATTATGCACGTATTCCTAATTTTCTAATGCGACAACAAACCATGTCAACCAGATCAGCAAAATATGAATGTAAACTGTACTTCCTACAAATGACTAAAATGCCCTAAATCTCATATTCTTCCTTGATTTACGAAACAGGAAACGAATAGCATGTTGTACATGTCAAACGGCAATGCTGTCGATAATCTACTATTAAACGACATTGAAAGTGTTGGAAACCGTCAATCAAAGCGTCTAAAATCCTCACCTAGTCTCTTGTAGACTCGTGATTTCGAACGGATCGTATACGCTTTGTCTACGGCAGCAAGAGAACCTGTTTTACGAAGTACGTTAGCTAACACGCTATGAATCCTAATAAACCCTAAATAAGCAACTTCTAGGGTTGTTTCATACCTGAAAAAGTGGAGGAATCACTGGCCAGGTGATTGGGATGAGCTGTTGAAGCACGTGCAACAAGCGACATGAAGGCGGGAAAAATCCCTTCTACTCTCTCTCTCAAACTCTCACCTTTTCTCTCTCCCAAATCTAGGGTTTTTTGCAATTTCGGATGGGAGAGAGGAATGAGGGTTTCAACCCCTTTTATAAGCTTAAAAACGATGAAAACAGGCTCCGGAACGAAGTTTACTTAGTGTATATCCAATTCAGGGCTGTTTCGGTTCAAAAGATGTTTTCTGGTGGTCCCCTGGTCGAATGCGATCGGACTTAAGCTCATGTGTACCAGATCTAGCACGTATTAAGTTTTCAGTCCGGCAGGGTTCGCAGATCGCACGTGGCGGGCCAGTTTCAGTTCAGCGGTCACCGCACGTAGATCAGGGTTGAAAGTCTCATGATATAGAATAGAAATTTCTCCTGATCCGAGGGTGTAATCTGGCTGAATTCTGACGGTCAGAATGCTTAATACTGACGTGTCAAGTCGTGTGCTAGATTTAAATTTGAAATTTCAATTCTGTCCCTATTCGGACTCTCTACGGTCCGGGCTCAATGAAATAGCCTGTGATTATCGGTTTGACTTGATTTTCGAAATGAGTGTCAAGTCCAGCTAGGCGGTTCTAACGGTCTAAGATAGGAGGTATCGGACTTTCGACGCGCGGTTTAGATCCAATACAGAGATTCAAAGTGGTCCAGAGAACAAACCTGCTTAGAGTTTGGTCCGAGGTTATGGAGTGTTATAGAGTCGTTGGTTCTACTCTATTTGGGTCTTGTAGGACGTATTTAAAGTGATCAGGGACTATTTCCCAGCTACTCCAGCGTTGCGCTAGGTAACTTAGTCATATTTTCTAAAAGAATTAATTCTACGCAATTTCGGGTCGAGTTGGTACTCGAGCCCAAGTATGGATTTTTCACTGGCGTTACAATCTACCCCCCTTAACAAATAATTTCATCCTCGAAATTTGTACCTTTTCGTACTCCTCGAGAAGCTGTGGGTAGTTCTTTCTGATCTCGGCTTCTGTCTCCCAGGTAGCCTCCTCCTCAGAGTGATGCGTCCACAATACCTTCACAAGGGGAATCACCTTGCTACGCAATACCTGCTCCTTCCTGTCTAGGATACGTGTCGGTCGCAGGATATAAGTAACATCCTCTCCTAACTGCACCTGCTCCCATCTGATGATATGAGAAGGATCAGCAACGTACTTCTTCAGCATAGAAACATGAAATACATTGTGAACGCTCGCGAGAGGCGTGGGTAAAGCCAATCGGTAAGCCACTGCTCCCACACGATTGAGGATTTGGAAGGGACCAATGAATCGCGGTGCTAGCTTTCCCTTCTTCCCGAACCGAAGGACTCCCTTCATAGGGGAAACTCACAAAAACACATGATCCCCAACTGTGAACTCTAGTGGCCTCCGTCTCGTATTGGCATAACTCTTCTGTCTGCTCTACGCTGTAAGAAGCCGACGTCGAATAATATCGATCTTCTCTGACGTCGCCTGCACTAACTCTGGGCCAATCAAGCTACGCTCACCGACCTCTATCCAGCAATGCGGTGCACGACAAGGTCGCCCATACAGCGCCTCATAAGGTGCCATACCGATACTCGCCTGAAAACTGTTGTTGTACGCAAACTCCGCATATGCAAGATAATCATCCCAACTGTCCTTGAAGTCCAATGCACAAGCTCGCAACATGTCCTCTAAGATCTGGTTCACCCGCTCTATCTGTCCGTCTGTCTGTGGGTGAAAGGCAGTACTGAACTTTAACTTCACACCCATAGCCTCCTGAATGCGAGTCTAGAAAATAGAAGTGAACCGCGTGTCTCTGTCCGACACGATCTCCAGCGGAACTCCATGCAGTCGCACAATCTCTCTGATGTACAGTCTAGCCAGCTCGTCTGCAGAGTTCGTAAATCTGATCGGTAGGAAGTGCGCCGACTTCGTCAGACGGTCGACGATCACCCAAATGGAATCATGTCCCTTCCTCGTCTTCGGCAACCCAGAAATGAAGTCCATGGAAATGAAGTCCCACTTCCACTCTGCGATCGGCATAGGCTGCAAAAGTCCAGGTGGTCGGCGATGCTCTGCCTTCACCTGCTGACAAGTGAGACAACGGGATACGAACTCTGCTATGTGGGTCTTCATACCTTCTCACCAATATGTCCTCTTCACGTCACGATACATCTTTGTACTGCCTGGATGCATCGCGAGTCTAGTACAATGCGCAGCCTCGAGAATTTCTCGTCTCAAGTCAAGGATATCTGGGACGCATAGGCGGCCACGATAACGTAAGCCCCCATCCATACCAACTCGCCAGTCGGCGTCAGCATCATCACTGGCCTGCTCTCGAAGCTCTATCAGATGCGCATCGTCCCTCTGCGCCTCGATGACTCGGTCATCGATCTGAGATCGCACCTATACATGTGCGATGAACTCAAATGGCTCCTCTACGGTGAGTTTCTGCTCAAAGTCTTGCAAAAACTCAACCATATCCCACACAGCAACCATCAGCGGAGCCACAAACTCTATTGCCTTTTTGCGGCTCAACGCATCAGCCACAAGGTTCGCCTTCCCAAGATGGTAAGAGACTTCAAACTTGAAGTCATTTAACGTCTCCATCCATCGCCGCTGCCTCATATTCAAGTCTCGCTGCGTGAATATGTACTTGAGGCTCTTGTGGTCGCAAAAGAGCTCGAACTCCTCTCCGTAGAGGTAATGTCTCCAGAGTCTCAGTGCGAATATAACGGCTGCCAACTCTAGGTTGTGTGTAGGATAATTCTCCTCGTGCTTCCTTAATTGTCTCGAGGCATACGAAATTACCCTGTCCCTCTGCATAAGGACACAACCCAACCCAACGCTAGACGCGTTAGTGTATATAGTGTATCTAACCCCTTGCTCTGGCAATACTAGAACAGGGGCGGACGTAAGTCTGTCCTTCAGCTCCTGAAAAGCTGACTCCGCCTTGTCATTCCAGGCGAACTTCACGTCCTTCCGTGTCAACTGAGATAAGGGTCTCGCGATCTTCGAGAAGTCCTGAATGAAGCGCCGATAGTAGCCAGTGAGACCCAAGAAACTCCTCACCTCAGTGACAGAACCAGGCTGCTCCCAGTCCTGTACCGCAGCTACCTTAGACAGGTCAACTGCCATGCCATCCTTGGACACCACGTGTCCCAGGAACTTCACCTCCTTCTTCCAGAAGTCGCACTTCTTGTACTGTGCGAACAACTGATGTTGTCTGAGCGTATCCAGGACCAAACGTAAGTGCTCCTCATGCTCCTCTCGACTCCTAGAGTACACCAAAATGTCGTCAATGAATACAATGACGAATCGATAGAGGAAAGGTCGAAATACCCGGTTCATCAGATCTATGAACACGACTAGTGCGTTCGTGAGACCGAACGACATCACGAGGAACTCGTAGTGGCCAAAACTGGTCCTAAATGCTGTCTTCTGCACGTCCTCATCCCTGACGCGCAACTGATGATATCCTGACTGAAGATCAATCTTCGAGAAGTACTGCGCTCCTCTCAACTAATCAAACAAGTTATCGATCTTCGGTAAAGGGTACTTGTTCTTCACCGTGACCTGGTTCAGTTTGCGATAATCAATACACAATCACATCGAACCATCCTTCTTCCTCACGAACAAGACCGGTGCTCCCCAAGGAGACACACTAGGCCATATAAGGCCAAGCTCTAGCAGACCATCAATCTGCGTCCTCAACTCCTCCATCTCACATGGTGCCATGCGATATGTCGGCAGTGAGACGGGCGTAGAACCAGGAACCAGATCGATAGTGAAATCGATCTCTCGTCGGGGCGGCAAACCAGGGATCTTCCTGAACAGATCCCCGAACTCAGAAACGACTGGCGTATGCACAAGTATCTGGGCACCAGCGTCGCGCAATAAAGTGGCGTAACTAAGTATGCGGAAAGGGAGATTTATCTGCACTGAAAATGTGAAAGGCTACCCTCAGGCTCGTACACCGTCACCATACGAGTCTCGCAGTCAATCTCGGCCCTCCCAGCAGTCAACCAGTCCATGCCAAGAATGACGTCGAGATAAACGAGAGAGGGATCGACGACAAGATCAAGAGCCATCGTCCTACCTCCCAGATCAACCAAACAACTCTCACACATCTGGGTAACATCCGAATAATCTCCATGAGCTGCAAAGACCCGCACGCTATCCATAGTGATAGTCTGTAACCCAAGACGCCTGACTACCGCACGTGATATCAAAGAAATCGTGGAACCAGTGTCCACCATCACGAGAATAGGAGTACCTCCAATATGGGCTGTGACCTCGAAGGCCGAATGCTGAAAAGTCGGAGTCGCAGCAGCCTCAGCTGTCAATGCATGAACCCGTGCCTGCTGTGGCCGGTTCGACCGCTGTGTAAAGGGCCGTGGAGGTTGTCTGATCTGTGATACCGGAGGTCTGAAAGAAGGGTGCGCAGGAGCTAACCGTATAGGCGGTGCTGATATCGCCTGTGAACGTGCACGGTCAATCTTCTGCGACGGCGAGAACCCACTGTCCCGCATCCGAGAAAAATAACTCTGCGCCAAGTGGCCTGACCTCCCACAGTATGTACATGTCAAATCAGGACGTCGAAACGGTGGTACAAGCGCTGTAGCCCTAGTAGGAGGGTCGACGCGAGGCCTCTTGCCCGCGAAGGGCCTGTCCTGCATGTCTGGTCGCGGCTTAGAAGCAAGAGGGCCACGAGATCGCGCAAGTCGATCCACATCCTGCTCTGCCCGCATAGACATGTGAATCAACTCCGCATAAGAGGGAATGCTCATACAACACATCTTAGACCGAATATCCGGTCGTAAACCCTCCAAAAAGCACCATATGCGCATCTGCTCATTAGCCAAAATAGTCGGGACGTATCTGCCCAACTCCGTAAACTGATGCTCATACTCCGTAACTGTCATGGCTACCTGTCTGAGGCGGAGAAACTCATTCTCCCTGTCATGCCTGTAAGTCTGGGGATAATACTTCTCGTGAAAGCAAAACTCAAACGCTGCCCATGTCCATACAAAGTCGGTGGTCCGCAATATGCTATCCCACCACAAGCTGGCCTCTCGCTCAAACAGGAATGTAGCCAGCTCTACCTACTCAGCCTCTGTACAATGTAACATCCGCAAAATCTTCGACACACGGTCGAGCCAGTACTCAGCCTCCTCGAGTTTGTGAGAACCCGTGAAAGTGAGAGGCCGTAAGCACTGAAATCGCTCTAATAGGCCCCGTGTATCTGTGGCATTCCCCGCAGGGTAAGCAGGTGGTACAGGGTGAGCCGTGCCCTCATCCTGGGCGTATGTATAAGCATCCTCAGCTGGATGCGCAGGTGGTGCAGGTGGAGCCACACCCCCACCCTGGGCTAATGTCCCCACAATGGTAGTCAGAAGCTGCTACTGCTGCTGCATCATAGCCAGCATCTGCTCAAATCTATCAGGAGGTGGAGCAGGCTGTGGCGGGTGCTCCGTTGAAGTAGATGCACGATGAGGCTCTCTGACTGACGGTGTGAACGGCGGTGGTCCAACTGTAGGACCAGCAGTAGGCTGAGACGCTCGAACTGTCTCAGGAATCGGGCCCACAGGAGGGTCCGCATGGGTGTCAGACTGCGAAGGAGTCTGATCCATATGCTCACTCAATGCAAGCCGAACCGTGCTCCGCGTAGCCTTAGGCGGCATTCCCTATATTCAAAATAGGGCGCAACCTTGTCAGTCTCAATAGCACAAATACATCGTAATCATTCACACAAGGAGTCAAAGGCATTCCATGCATTTCATTTAATCAAAATTGTCACAATACAAGGTATATATCCTTACAAGCATCATGACGAGAAATACATGGGAACTAAGACAGTTAAAATTACAACAGCAACATAAACAAGGCACTAGCCCTAATAAGCTTACACAACAAAAGAAGGAAATGACTAACTACTAACAACAACATCAAAGGTCGCATCGCTAGTCTGAGTCGGGTGACAGAGGAGGAGCACCCTTATCCTGCAAGCAACACAGGATCGCCTTCAAGGTGCGAGTCACCTTACCGAATTTCCTCTTTGTAACGGCCTTGCCATCCTCGACTTCAGCGCGAAGTTCCTGAACTTTCCTTCGCAAGGCGATCTGACTCTCCTCGATCCGAGCAATGCGATCATCGCTAGTAGCCTGTGCAGAAGGAGGAGGGCTCTCATCTGTATCCTGAGCCTCCTCTTCTGCCTCTTCCTGAACTTCTGCTCTAGGTTCTTCCTCACTTTGTTCTTCCTCATCATCAAAGTCATCCTCGCTATCCTCCTCAAGCTGATTTTCACGGTACTGAGACCCAATCTTCATCTTGACCATAGTCGACTCATCAATGCTATGAATCGAAACTGGCAATTTCGGCCCAAGTTTGTAAGCAAACTCAAGCCCGATCTTGCATATCAGTCGGCCAAAAGGAAGCGATTCGGATGTTCTTCTTGACTTGGCTATGAGGATTATCTGTCGCAAGATAAAAGTGGCCATACATACGTTCTCTCCCTGGCCCACCAGATACAAGAAATCGACCATAAGGCGTGTACATTCAATGCGATTCGTCGACCTGGGATAAACATTGAACGTGCAGATATGGTGCAGCAGGCACAAATCATCAGACATATACGTCGCCTTGAGGCTATTATTAGACTGCCATGGAACCAACTTACCGCACAGAAACCTGGTGCGGCTATCTCGTTCACGCCTGCTCCTCAGATTCTTCTTCTCACTAGGATGAACATCACCAAGAGGCACGTTCAGAAGTCACGCAATCAGTCGCACATCAATCGTAGCCATCCGATCTCTATCAAAAGGGATTTTAAACTGCAATGGCTCCAAGGTAGGATTCTGGATACAAGCGTAGAAGGCACGAATGGTGCTCACATTAGCACCAGCACAAGCTTCAAAGATCGGACCCCAATGCGTAGCTTCAATGCGCTCGAACAATAAAAATTCCCTGAACAATCGTCCTTCCACATCTGCCTCAAACAACACTTTGCGATCAGTGTATTGACCGTGAGGCATCTCTGATAGAATTACTCGCCCAAGGTGAGTATGGGGATCCAAATCCCGCTTTATACGACACTCTAGGGTTGTAGCTGGACCTGTGGCGGCGCTTGAACTTGCGGCACCACCCCGCGGTCTTCTCGATTGAGCAGGGTGACTTGGCCCAGCCTCGTCTACTGCAGTCTTCCTTTTACCCATCAAAGATAAGATGGTGGAGAGTGACAAAAGGCCTAAAATGGCTTCCACGAAAGCCATGGAAAATGAAGAAAATGCGGAGAAGTGGCTGTCCAATCTGGAAAAGGGAGATCTAGGCATTGTAGAGGGATGCTTCAAGCTTCCCAAGGATGTATTTTCAAGGAGAAATGAAAATGAAAAAGTGGAATGGAGCACCTCACGATTTCAGCTCGATTTGGAGGTTTTTGGAGCTCCAAGAGATGAAATCTTCAAGAGGGAGGGCTGTCAACCGAAATAGATTGATGGAAGGTGGTCGTTTTTGGCCAAGGATGGATCTAGGGGTGATTTGGAACCACGAATTTTGGAGATGGTTGCTGGAAAATGAAAATGAAGCTATGGGGAGGGCTGTTTGTGAAGGAGATGCACATTTTAGGGTTTTCTTTGAATGGGACACATATGGGGAGTGTGTACATGGCATATAAGGGCGTGCGCCTGAATTTCACTCCAAGTGGGCCCACCTGTACAGCGATGCATCGCCGGATCGGCGATGGCATCGCCTACCGGTGATGCATCCGGCTGGTGGGACCAGATAGTTTTGGTCCCCCATGGTCCAAGGACCCCAGATATGTTCGGTTCAACCCTTGGTTCATGGTATTTTAACCTATATAGGCCCAAACATGTGTTCGGGGCTTTTCGGGACCAATCCGCAATCCCAAATACAAAACCCTATTATGAAGCATATGATTTTGGGGTAGAAGGATCTAGTACATCTATATAGATCCTTAGTTGCTAAAGAAAGTGAAGTTAGAATGGCCTTATGGCCATTTTTCATGAAATTTTACTATTCACTATAAATTTTGTGAAAGTATTATTTTATATTATTTTTACATTATGTTTGATGCCTAACATAAAATGGATAAGAAAGAAATAAAGATTGGAGTGGTGAGAGGAAGAATTTTGAAGATTTTTGGTGAAATGGGGTTTTTAAGCCTTGACGATTGAATACAGGAGTCGTGGTCATCCCACGGCCCAAGGATTCACTTTCATGGGTTTAAAATCATTCAAAGAATGTCTCAACCTGACTTCCTATGACCTAGGAGCTATTCGGATTGCTTCACCCGACCCGAGATGCGTTACAGACTCGATCGTGTGATCGATTCGAATAGACTTCGCCAATTGGCGAATCTGCGATCCTAGAAATATTTCTAGACCCTTCTCGCACCCACCTAAGTCAAAGGAAAGTGACAGCGTATGTCACGAGACCATAACCCAGACCCAGTATACTCTTATTCTTGCTCTGATACCAACTTGTAACACCCTGAAAATCGGGGGTCGTGTATAAACTCAACTCCCGAGTTCCAGACCGTCACATATGCAACAAAAATGATTATAATTCAATGTTTTCTAATTTAAAGCATTCACATGAGTAAAAGTATACCAAAACTGCAATTCATACTTCAGATCCAGTGATAAGAGCAAGCGGAAGACTAAACAATATATATATCACTGTATGGAAAAACAAAGTAGATCTCATCTGTATCTAAGGTATGAATACATCTCTGAGTTTCATATACATATACATGAACAAAATTAAATGTTCAAAATAGTCCCACAGAAGTCCCGTCAACCCAGGTCGCCTACGCAAAGCCATCATGATACTGCATGTACGAGAACTCATCCTGGTCCTCGACGAAGTCTGGCTCTGCCTCCTGGATCTCAGCCTCACCTGCATCTACAACAGGGTCTGGTGGGTGTTGCAAACACCATCCCGTAATGTGGAAATGAGTGATCAACTCAGTGGAATCATAGAGCAAAGATTAGCATGTTCACAAATCAATCATGCGATAATAGTAAAGCAGTAAATCAGACAATCCTAATACTGTTGTTAATGCAAGATGATATGACGTGATGTATGCCCTCACCGACGATCTCCCTCATACGGCAACATCTTACGACCGCGGCATGCCACACTCCCTAGAGTGCTCCACATCTTCCAGGAACATGCAATGCTATGGTGATATGATTTTCGAGTTGTTATTAATCCATTCAAACAGCAGGATTGGGAAACTAAGGTACTTCCCTTGTATCAATCCCAACACAGATCCTGTCTAGGGTGGTCACTCCTAGTAATCTCATACGATGTATATTTTGTAGGTCGCTGCAAGGGCTGTCAGGGCTGTTGCTCGCACTCGTTGCACCGCTCCCCCATCACCTTATCAATACAGGCCTACTGTACTCTACTGCTACTGAAGGGTCATCGCCTCCCGTAGACTCAGAATACGCTCGCGGTCACTACAAAGGACTCGTCGCCTGATCAGTGTAGGCCGACAGCTAGAATATAGTGTCCCATACCACCATAATCTGCTCACGAGACTATGTGCTCACTGGTCACTACAGGAAGGTTTGTGGCCCCAGTGTAGGCTGATAGCTCGACCACGGTGTCCCATACCACCATACCCGGCTCATGAGTCTTCGTGGATCAAGGTACCATGGTTAACAGGGTTTACAATGGTAAGTTCAGTACCCTAGGTTCAAGCAGTTATGACTCATACAGGGTGAACATACATCGGCCAGTCAGGTTACTTGACGGGCTCGACTAGCGCGATCGCATCTCAAGTCCAACGATATGAAGTGCGTAAAACACTTCACGTGGCCTAACCACTGCCACCAACTCCAAACACGACTTGCGTTCATCGACACGTCGTTCGTGGCCAAGACCAGCCAGCTACGAATTTGCTCGGTTACCGACTGCCTGGACTAAGTCTAGTCCAAAACAATTATGGAATCATATCAGCAATATATGTAAAAGTATTGGAATTGAAAGACAATCATGTGAGCATGTTAACACATGTTATAACATTCAACTTAAACAAATCTTCAAGCACATACATTTCATGCATGTAATGAAATCATGCATATAGTCAACATGTAGGAAATCATTTAGGTGAGCATATTAATTGAGAAATCAATCAAAAACTATTTCATAACATCATTTAATTGAATACATACTAATACAAGCATTTATACAAACACATACACTACACACTTAAGTCTACATATAGTATGTCGACCCGAAGTGCACAATTAGGCAAATCTTTTTGCCAAACTAATTATGCACGTATTCCTAACTTCCTAATGCGACAACAAACCATGTCAATCACATCAGCAAAATATGAATGTAAATTGTACTTCCTATAAATGACTAAAATGCCCTAAATCTCATATTCTTCGTTGATTTACGAAACAGGAAACGGATAGCATGTTATAGATGTCAAACGGCGATGCCGTCGATAATCTACTATTAAACGACATTGAAAGTGTTGGAAACCGTCAATCAAAGCATCTAAAATCCTCACCTAGTCTCTTGTAGACTCGTGATTTCGAACGGAGCGTATACGCTTCGTCTACGGCAGCAAGAGAACCTGTTTTACGAAGTACGTTAGCTAACACACTATGAATCCTAGTAAACCCTAAATCAGCAACTTCTAGGGTTATTTTCTACCTGAAAAAGTGGAGGAATCACCGGCCAGGTGATTGGGATGAGCTGCTGAAGCACGTGCAACAAGCGACACGAAGGCGGGAAAAATCCCTTCTACTCTCTCTCTCAAACTCTCACCTTTTCTCTTTTCCAAATCTAGGGTTTTTTGCAATTTCGGATGGGAGAGAGGAAAGAGGGTTTCAACGCCTTTTATAAGCTTAAAAATGCCGAAAACAGGCTCCGGAAAGAAGTTTACTTAGTGTATATCCAATTCAGGGCTGTTTCGGTTCAAAAGATGTTTTCTGGTAGTCCCCTGGTCGAATGCGATCGGACTTAAGCTCATGCGTACCAGATCCAGCACGTATTAAGTTTTCAGTCCGGCAGGATTCGCAGATCGCACGTGGAGGGCTAGTTTCAGTTCAGCGGTCACCGCACGTAGATCAAGGCTGAAAGTCTCATGATATAGAATAGAAATTTCTCTTGATCCGAGGGTGTAATCTGGCTAAATTCTGACGGTCAGAACGCTTAATACTGACGCGTCAAGTCGTGTGCCAGATTTGAATTTGAAATTCCAATTCTGTCCCTATTCGCACTCTCTTCGGTCCGGGCTCAATGAAATAGCCTGTGATTATCGGTTTGACTTGATTTTCGAAATGAGTGTCAAGTCCAGCTAGGCGGTTCTAACGGTCTAAGATAGGAGGTATCGGACTTTCGACGCGCGGTCTAGATCCAATACAGAGATTCAAAGTGGTCCAGAGAACAAACCTGCTTAGAGTTTGGTCCGAGGTTATAGAGTGTTATAGAGTCATTGGTTCTACTCGATTTGGGTCTTGTAGAACGTATTTAAAGTGATCAGGGACTATTTCCCAGCTACTCCAGCGTTGCACTAGCTAACTTAGTCATATTTTCTAAAAGAATTAATTCTACGCAATTTCGGGTCGAGTTGGTATTCGAGCCCAAGTATGGATTTTTCACGAGCGTTACACTTTCACATTGCAAGTATAATGTTGGTTAAATGTCCGCATTTCGACTCTCCCTAGGGCCCATTGATAGGCCCTTACTTATTGTGTATAGGCCATCTAGGTCCATCTACATTGTAAGGATATTTCATTACTTTATTACATGTTTAGTATAGTTGCATGACTCATGGTCATGCGCATCATATGTATGTTTGATATGAGAAGTGACTGATCATAGCATATGCCTTCGGGCAGGTTGTTTATGGGCTTCCGGTTAGGCGGTATTACCCTACATGAGCTCATGTTACGCGCAAAATTGCTGCATGACTGGATAGTGTGATTCATGCATTCGCATTGTATGATATGGTACTGTACTTCCTAATGACTTCGGGAATGTAGCCTCCAAAGGCGTATCGTGGATGGTAGTATTAGATACCGAAAATCTTGTTCTACATGGGGTGCTATAGATATCCCTAGGTGAAAGTCCTAAACCCTTATGGTACCAAGAGGTTGCTCCAATGTCTAAACCGAGTGGGTACAGGAGAACTGAGTATCGATTACAATACGGTTGCGCTTTCCATTGTGTCGGGGTCGGTTGGAAGGGCGTGCGGCCTTACCTGCCTGAGAGTAAGGGGTAAAGCTAGACTGAGTTTGACCATCTCGAGGAATGGGTCCGCTATTGAAGAGTCGAGCCCGATATTGGCAGACGGATAGTGAGGTCTCTTCCACTTACCTTATTGCGGACGATGTGGCGACGATCTGGTTTAGAGTGTACTAGACCCCGGTGATATCCCAGAGTTGAGCTGTATTGATATTTGGACTTAGACGAGGATTGTATGTTTGACTTGCATCTTGCATCGCATAGCCCTGGTATGACCGACATCATTCATGCTTTGCATTGCATAGTCTTGGTATGGCTAACTATATTCATAGATTCATCAGTATATTCCACATTACTCTAATATTGCTTGATCATATTACTACCTTGCGCAAACACTTCCACCACCCTCTAAGCTTTCTATAAGCTTATGCATGACTATTGTGTGCGGGTGACATTGGATCGCAGTAGCACTGAGGCTTGAGCACGTTGTAGATTATTTTAGAGCTTTTGGTCTATCATCATTGTATTTCTCGTTATGCTCATTGTACTTGTAAAGTTTTTTTTTCATAGTGAAAGTGTAATAGAGTTTTTGGTTGTTGTTTGTGGGTTATGCCTTTAGTTATGCTTATTACGAATCAAACTGATGTTGAAAATCCTCCTCGTAGCATCCCAGGATTGGAACCTAGCGAATGGGCGCTGGGAGCCGAGAGTGAGGTTCTAAGGAGGCCGTCGCTGCCAGATTTGACGATCGAGAATTTTGTGAGCCCGGTTTCCGAGTTTGGTGCGTGACAGCATTCCCGATTGTAATAAGTCCTTAGAAAAGCAATTCTAAGGGGCATGTTGGTTTATCCTAGCATTCAATCTGAGGGATATAAGTTTTCCCTGAACGTGACTAGTTCTAAGTCAAGAAAGCTTCCTGAGAGTTACTAAAGGAGCCTTTAAGTATTAAGGGGATCCAAAGAAGGAATGAAGTCCCACTCCAACCTAATCAAACCTACTATTCCTTAGTACATTCAATTGTCTTTCAATTGTCTTAGCATATTCAGTCTTTTACATTCCTTAATATAACTAGTAGCCTAGTCTGTAATTCACTAGTTGTAATCCAAAGTCTATGTTTATACAGTAGATGGTTTTGTACCATTTCTAATACAGGGAATTGTTTGATCGTTTTGGGTCAAAAGTTGTCTGGTTAGGATTGAGTTACCCAAACCTGAATTTAATTACGCTCGAGTACTTCACATAGGACCATACCAGCTAATTGCATTGTTAATTCCACCTCGAGATTTGGGAATGACATGTTTGGAAGGAGGGTGGAATAGGATTTAAAATTAATTTTATAGGCTTTGAAAAATGAGCCTTGTGTTTGAAAGTGTGAGATGGGATTTCCAAATCCCATGATGATGAATGTCCAAGTGTAATTTGAAAGGAAATCATTTATTGTTACTTTTACAATTCCATCTGCCTAATCTTACCTAATGCAATTGGTCGAATGGGCCCTAAATGTCCATCATTTGGAGGTTGTGCAGGACACAAAAATGTGGGTTTTGTGTCTAAATGAGAGGGGGGGGGGGGGGGTATAAGGAAGGTGAAGAATTATAAAGAATAGTTTTTTTTTTGGGGTAATGGTGGTGGATTTGTATAAGATGTAGAAGAAGATGAAAGCTTGAGTGAATAGAAGTGGGGATGTGAGATCATTTTACATGGTCTCAATTACGTATGGGCTATTCTATAGTAGTTAATCTCACCCGTCGGTGACACTTAGGATTCTAATGTGGTTTCTAAATTTCATCGCCCTCTTCCTAAGTCAGAGTGCGTCAGTGTGCATCGTGTGACCATAACCCAGGTCCAGTTTAATTCAAATCATGCTCTGATACCATCTTGTAACCCCCTGAAAATTAGGGGTTGAGCGGAAGCTCAGCTCCAGAGTTCCAACGCATCACGTATGCAACATAGATAATGATGATTGAATATTGTTATATTAATGCAATAAACATGAGTGAGATTATACCAAAACAGTAATATCATACTCCAAAGATAGTTAAATTTTACAAGTGAAAGACTGTGATAAATATATAAAATGTATAAACTGTTGTAAGTCTCTAAAGTGTGAACATGTTACCAGGTTAACTATATACATGTATACTCAAAAAAGAACAAATTAAATATACATGGGTGTTCCCGACAGTGCGAAATAAAAGTGTAATGGCATCTAATTAACATCCTTATGATCCCGTCGATCAGAACATGGTCTACATAGACCCGCCTGATAGCTGCATATAGGAGAAACCCTCATCATCATAAAAGTTCAGCTCTAATTCGCAAGCATCGCCATCGTCTGAAACTAAAACAGGGACTTGTTGGTGTTTTAAACACCGTCCCGTAACGTGGGAGTGAGTGATCAACTCAGTGGAACTATGCAACAAAGGTTAACATGTTATCAATTCAGTCAAGTAGTAATGATAAAGTAGACATATCAGACATTCCTAGATACTCTTATTAATGTAAGGATAAAATGTTTTCATGATGCATGCCCTCGCCTACACTCCCTCGTGCAACACCATCTTACGATCGCGACATGCTTTCTTCCTTCTGTGCTCTTCAACTCAGGGCACATGCAGTGCGATGTTATGAGCGTGATTACCGAGTTATTATTAGTCCTTTTCATACAGCAGGATTGAGAAGCTAAGGTACCTCCCTTATATCAATACTCAAACAATGATCCATTCTAGGGTTGTCAATCCTAGACAATCTCATATGATATTCTGATTCTAGATCGTTGTAAAGGGCTCATCACCAATCAATACAGGTCTAGTTATATCCTATATACTACAATAAGGCTCGTTGCCCAAATGTAGTTTCCGGATATACTCGAGGTCACTACATAGGGCTCGTCACAAATCAGAGTAGGCCGACAGCTTGAATATAGTGTCCCATACCACCATAATCGACTCACGAGTCTAGGTTGTTCAGTAGTCATTATGGGGAGGCTTGTCGCCCCAGTGTAGGCTGACAGTTCGACCACGGTGTCCCATACCACCATGTCTGACTTATGAGTCTTAGCGGATCGAGGTACCAAGATTAACGAGATTGCATTGGTAAGTTTGGTACCCTAGATTTAAACAGGAGTGTCCATACATTGTGAACATACATCGGGTCAATCAGGTTACTTGATAAGCTCCACTAGCACGAGCGTATGTTGAGTTGATTGACATGAAGTGCGCAAACACTTCATGTGGCCAAACCACTGTCGACAACTCGAGTACGGATAGGGTTCGTCAAACACGTCCTACGTGGCGAATAAATCTCAACCATGAACTCAAAGCCTGTTACCGATTTTTTGGACCATAACATGGCCCCTTACACATTCAACCTTAACTAATAAGCATATGAAGTAGTCAAACCAGGAGTAACCAAGTAGTCCAATCATAATAGCAAACATGTTATAAGATGCAACATAAACAAGAATCTATACACGTGCATTTCATAAGTAAAGTGATAAAACTAAACAACTTGCATGGAGGAAATCATACACATCCCTAGGGTAGTTGAGAATCCTATCTCAACACCCATCTAAAGTACTATCTCCTAAGTACTTACTTATACAAGCATTTTCACAAACACTTAAGACTACACTTATTAGCCTACATAACGTAAGTTGGCCCAAACATATATTAAGGCGAATCTTCTCGCCAGCGAGTTATTATGCACATAGCTAGGATATACATACGGTAGTTAATCATGGAAAGTACACTTTCAAATTTCATACGTATACGGTACTTTCTACAAATATAAATAATACACTAAACTCCACATAGTTCGTATATCACTGAAACGAAAAATAGACATCACATTTTGCATGTGAAATAGCACCCACGTCAGGAATCTATCATTAATTGATATTGAAAGCTTTGAAAACCATAATCTATACATCTATAGTCTGCACCTTACGCCGATAGACAAGTAACGAATTCAGTTTAAACCATAAGTCTTTATCTAGGCACAACAGCAACCTACAACATAAAATAGGTTAGCTACTTCACCCTACACTCTATTCAAATTCCTAAAACCAATTAGGGTTAGGATTCCTTACCTGAAAATGAATCTAGAATTGCTAAAACGGCAACACAGAAGCGTGGATTCGACACTTAGAACAACACGGAGGAATCCCTGTAGCAACACCCTAAATTCCCTCACTTTTCTCCCTCTTTTCTTCTCTTTCTTTTCTTCTCTCTCCATAGGATTTTCCAAATTCTTATGGGATGAGAGAGTGAGGTTTTAAGGCCCTTATATAGGCCCAGAACTGATGGGAATGGCCCCAGGGCCATGGTATACTTAAATTATAGCCAAAACTCATCTATTTCGACTCAACAGAGCATTTCTAGAGGTCCCTTTGCTGAATGTGGTCAGACTTAAGCTCCTTGATATTGGATCTTGATCAAACTAAGTTTTCAGTCCGATCGGATTTCCAGATCGACCGTGGAGGACCAGTTTCAGTTCAGCGGTCACCGAAACTCGATCAGGGCCACAAGTACTTTGACATGTGTGGGCCATATCCCCTGATCCGAGGGTAAATTTGGGTTAAAAAATAATGGTCAGAATGCTTATAATTGGTGCACAAGTGACACGACTCAGATTACTTAAATTCATATTTAATTTTATAAAAATCTTCACTTTCTCACACTCTTCACTCCGGACTTAAGAAAATAGTCTTAGAACATCGTTTAGTCCTAATTTTTGAGGTGATTGTCAAGTCCAACTAGGCAGTCATAATTGTCTAAGTTCGTCGCTATCGGACATTCGATGTGCAGTCCAGGTCTGATACGAAGTTTCACGATGCTCTCAAGAGCAACTGGGTTTAGAGGTTGATCGTAGGTTTCTAGGTAACGTAGAATTAGTGGTCCTACTCATTTTGAGTTTTTTAGTTCATATTTATAGTGGTTCAAGATAATTCTACTGAGTATTTAGTTTAGTACTTAACCAAATTCTACCCAAATTATGACAGAATATGGTCCTAGGGCCATTGTATGCCCCATTTTTGGCACTTTTAGTTATTATATTATTTTAATTTATTTTTTAGTAGTTCATCATCAAGTTTACACCGTCTTCACCAAATTTCATGAGATTTTGTATTGTAGAAAAATTCTAAAAATTCCAAAAGTAACAGCTGTCCAACAAGTGATTTTTGGATAGTTGTCACAATGACCTAATTTTAACTATATTAAATATTTTATTTTAATTTTTTACATATTTTTATATAAAACTAGACTCATTTATCTTCAATTTAGTTTTTGAATCACTTAAATCGGAGTTATAATGATGGAGATATGATTTTTCAAAATTAGAAAAAATGTATTGAAAAATGTAGAAAATGGGCTGCCTAATCCGCTGTACGGATGAGGCCTCACCAAACCGGAAAGCCCCTCGCCGGTCAATGTACAGTTGAGTGAGTAGGACCCACCCCGGATCCCCCCAAATTGAGTCATTTGGGTTCATGAGTCCGTCGAGGCATTATCGAGTCTCATTTACAAACCGGAATGCGTTACGTGATGTACAATATATGATTTTGGGGTAGGAGAAGCTAATCTATCCAAATAAACTATCTATATCATGAGACTCCAAAAATTAAATATTTAAAATCCCATTTTATTCATGTATTTACCATTTACAGTAAGTTTTAGTTTAAGTATAGTTCTTCATCATTTAAACTTTAGGATTTATGTCTAATATGAAAGTACTTGGAGAAATTTGAAGAATGAGGTGGAGAAAGGTGAGATTTTGAAGGAAATGGGTTGAGAAGCGATTTCTTTAGCTTTGGAACTGAGTTATGAGAAGTTACCAAGGGGTTATGGTTGACCCATTTCCAAAGGACGTCTAATTTTAGGTTAGCAAAAATCCAGGGTGTTACAGTTTCACTGGTGAGTTTGGAACCTTAGATTCAAGCAGTAGCGTCCATACATGGTGAACATACATTGGGTCAATTGGGTTAATTAACGAGCTATACTAGGACGAGCGCATGTTAAGTTGATCTACATGAAGTGCATAAGCACTCCGTGTGGCCGAACCACTGCCGACATCCCAAGTACGGCTCGGATTCATCGAACACATCCTGTGTGGCAAAACAACTTCAGCCGCCAAACAAGGCTTATTATCGATTGCCTGGACTACGATATAGTCCCACCTGAAAGTGCACCTATTATGTGCCCTGGTTTGTCAATTACGTTGTAAGTTGAGTCAATCAGACGACAACACTTAACAAGAAGATCAAGTCAAGCGTCTGCCTCATCTGGATGTGTGGAAGCTCACCAAAAGGTAAATCATAGCCTCACATCCCATGTCCCAAAACACCAGGTGATTAAACCCATAAAAAGAACTAGAACATCTTAGGGTTTCTGTGTAAGAAAGCTTTTTATCAAAAAGAAAAATCAGTAAAGTTTTTCTTACACTGTCGATTATATCGATTACCCCTTCGATATGATCAGCCAGCTCTGTCGATGTCCTCGGCATCTCAATCGTTACAATCGAGTGAGGACAGAATGTGTCCAGCAGTCAAAACAATCTTCTAGACGATTTATCGATGTATCAACTTAAGTGTCGATATCATCGATATTCGAATATCTATCATCTCTGAAGTGGATCGATATAATCGATAGACTGCTTTCCGGCGCCCCTATTTTTCTAAAGAAAACTAACATATGCTTCGATATATCGATGACTGTCCGATTCAATCTGAACTCAAATATCGATCATATCGGGAGTCAGTCGATCATATAGACTGTGGGGCGCATGTTCTCACCAGCATGAATTTCAGGTTTCTTTTAATATTGATCGGGGTGCCTGTCAATAAATCGATATTCATATATCGATCATATCGAGACCAAGTCGATTGGATCGAGTCAGGACATAAATCGTCCAGCAAGCTTACATGTAAATCTATACGATTTATCGATCCCATCGACAAGGTCTCCGATATGATCGATGTACAAATTTCGATGACATCGACTGTTTCCCCGATCATATCTATGATCCTGAAATTCTTCAAGGCTTCTCTCTTATTTTTCACCTGTCGATAGATCGAACCATCACTCGATGGAATTGGAGTTCGAAATCCGATAACATCGATGTGTGTCTTGATCCCATCGACCAGTTGGTGGAAGGTTTCCAAAAGTGAAATGACAATTGAGTTCTTATCATCGAGAGATCGGCCGATACAATCGAGAGTATACGCTCGATCATATCGACGACTGCAAGATGATATCGAACTCTGTCATAAATATGACCATTTATTTTCGTTGGAACCTTTTGCCTATAAATAGAGAGAGTTGTCTTCATTGCTGGTAGAGAAAGTAGAGAGTGCTTTTGAGAGTCTTAACCTTCCTATCATTTACCTTAAGCTCTTTCTCTCAGGAAGTTCATCCTCCAATCCACCCTCATCAATGATATCTCATAGAGTGGATTAGGGAATGAACTTCCGCATTCAAGGATTCTTCAGCTGCTGCCTTAATGACACATCATTAAGCTGTGATGCCTTGAATGCATGAATGATGGGAACCACTCTATTCTCCTTATAGGAAAATCCTTAGAATGGTATTCCATCATAACCTTGACCCAACCTAAGCCTAGCATATATACATCTTTGTGTTGTGGATCAAGGGAGCGGAAGACTCTTCATCAACAAGTAGAAGGTCTTCATCACTGTGCTGAAAGGGACTCATCAACTTATCTGTAAGTATTAAGAGTCCAGAGGACACTTGCGATAATTCCTTTTTAGGATTGGGTTTTAAGTGTTACTCACCATTTGAAGTCCTCGAAGGAGGCCTCCGACGGGATTGTACGTGCGGGGTGCGTTGTGTAGACCCTTACTCTATGGAGAGCATAAACATCTGGTTAGGAGTACGCCAGCAAAACTCCAAGGTTTGAGGTGAATCGAGTAGAAACCTCAAGGTGCATTTTGTGAACCCTTATCCTGTGTGGGCATAAACATCTGGTTAGGAGTACGCCAGTAAAACTCCAGGGTTTGAGGTGAACCGAGTAGAAACCTCTGTAAAGGTTGAAGGTGAACCTGATTTAAAACCTTAGGTTTGAGGTGAACCATGAGAAACCTTCTTAGTGAAATTCGGTCACTCAAGGGTTGAGTGTGGAAGCCAGGAGTGGAGTAGACAAGTCGTCGAACTACTATAAAATGACTATGTTTGAGTTTGATATTATCTTTTATTTATGTGATTACCTTGCATGTCTTTATATATGATCACATCCTATGCACACACAGTCATATCCATCATAATCTCATCTATACATTTTTTGTCTTTTAAATAGTTTGTGATTGGATCCTCTATTAGGCTTGGAAGCTAGTAGAGTTAAGGTTGAGTAATCCTAATCAATACTTTGCGATAGGATTAGTGTAATAAGGATTTTTAATAATTTATAAAAACTTTAAAAAAAATCCTATTCACCCCCCTCTAGGATATACTGACCTATTCTTACTTCAACTAAAGCGATCTTCACCGCAATTTCAATTGGTATCAGAGTGGGTCTCTCTTTAAGGGCTTCACCGCCTAGAGAGTGATCTTGACTGAAGTAGAAATATGGCCAAAGGAGAGGGCTCATCTGTCACTAGACCTCCAGTATTTGATGGATCAAATTATGCGTACTGGAAGGCTAGAATGCACTACTTCCTGAGATCCTTGGATCATGAAGTTTGGGATGCAGTTGAAAAAGGATACGTGGTACCATCTGAACAAATTGTACTTGAAGATGAAACCACAATCACTAAACCTAAACCTAATGAGAAGTGGACGGTCTTCGACAAAGAACAGCGAAATTCTGAAGCAAAAGCAATGAACGCCATCTACTGTGCCGTGTCCCAAGATATTTTTAATCAAATAAGTATGTATGGGACATCTAAGGAAGCATGGGATTTACTAGAAACAACCCATGAAGGCACAAGCACTGTGAAGAGATCTAAACTACAACTCTTAACTTCACAGTTTGAAAATCCCAGGATGGAAGAGCATGAGACATTTATGGAGTTCTACACCAAATTAAACATTATTTATAACTCCATGGGTGGTTTGGGAGAGAAGGTTCCGGTACCTAAAATATGTAGAAAAATCTTAAGATCCTTGCCGGAACGCTTTAATCCCAAGGTAACAACAATTGAGGAGTGTAGGAATATTGATGGGATGAAAGTAGAAGAACTAGTAGGTTCCCTATAAACTTTCGAACTACACTTCACACAACCCCAAAAATTCAAAAACACTGTCCTAAAAACCTCCAAGAAACCAAAACATGAGGATAGTGAGAGTGAAAAGGAAGATGAAGATGAGGAAGTGGCTCTGCTAGCACAAAGATTCAGAAGATTCTTTCAAAGGAATCGCGGCCGCCCCTCTAAAGGTAGAAAGGTGGATGACAAACCTTTAGTAGGAAATTTTGGAAAAAGAAACAGAGAACCACAATGTTATGCCTGTCATGAGTATGGACATCTATCTACCGAATACCCAAACAGAAAAACCAAGGGCAAGGCGATGGCCGCCACATGGGATGATACGGAGGAGTCAAATTCAGAAAATAATGACTCAGGAAGTGATGGAGATCAGAAATCTTTAAAAATTCTTATGGTCTCCACCACTCCAATTATTCCCATGGAATCTGAAGAAGAACAACAAGCCACTGAATCATTTTCATCTGACAACGAGAAAATTGAGGAAGAAGAAGATAAAGAGAAAAATGAATTACAAAATGCTTACAATCAACTTTACATCCATAGCGTTAATATTGTCAAAAGACTTGGAATAGTTGAAAACAAAAAGGAAATGCTACAAATAGATTTGGATAAAGCTTCAAACATTAATACTCATCTAATCACTGATTTGCAGCAATGCCACTCAGACAATGATAAACTTAAAAGAATTAACAACTCATTAAAATCTGAGTCAAAGAAATTAGAGGAACAAGTCAAAAAACTAAATGAGGAAAACCTGATTCTTCAAGATAAAAATTATACACTTCAAAATGATCTAGAAGAATCTAGAAAATTTGCCAAAATAAACTGTAAATTTTCCCAGAGTGGTGAGAAATTAGAAAAACTATTAGGAATGAGAAAATATGGAGAAGACAAAAAGGGATTAGGTTATGGAAAAGCTAGAACAAAAACTGATGCACAACCATTTCGAAAATCTATTGCATCCAGTAGTAATACCAAACCTATTCCAGCTCATTGTAAAAATAAGGAGTCAGTTTATGAACTAAATAAAAGAAGTGTGCAATCATCACCCCTTGAGATAGTTGACAGGATGAAGGAGCAGTTAAGTCATGTGGACAAATCAAATAAGAAGAACAAATCGACCACAAGTAAAACTCCTGTCACAAAGTGGGTGATTAAAGAAAAGACAAATTGCCTTGTTACTTAATCAGATCATTTATCAGGCAATATGGCTAAATGGTACCTAGACAGTGGTTGCTCAAGACACGTCACAGGTGAAAAGTCTCTCCTTTCAAACTATAAAGATCTTCACGAAGGGATAGTCACCTACGGAGATGGAACCACTGCTGAAGTAATTGGTCAGGGAATTATAGAAGGAATTAGTCTGTTTAAAGATGAGAATGTTTTTTGCATAAAAGGATTGACACATAACTTACTGAGCATCTCTCAAATCTGCAATAATGGGCATGTGGTAAATTTCAACAAAGAAGAATGCGAGATTCTAGATCAAACAGGAAAATCAATTATGAAAGGTCTTTGCACAAATAACCACTGCTACATTATTGTAGGAAAAGGAAGGAATGATATCGAGAAACACTGAGGAGAAGATATTGGTCCAGGTTATGCATCAAAATCTGGATATTTGTTGAAATGATGTAATTTTGCTGAGCTTCCGAAGAAATAATCTGAGGCATCTCACTTCACCTTTTGCACATAAATATCCATATGTTTATACTTTTTGATGTACAGAAGATATGTGAAATTTTGTTGATACTCTTTGCTAGGAGCTTCAATGTGATACTATTCTGAATATGAACAATCGTTAGATGAAAAAAATATATATATATATATATATATATATACATATATATATATAAAATAAAAAAAAACTCGTAAAAATCTACCTTCGATATGAGTACCGATTGGGCACTTGAGAATGTCGATCACATCGACTTATAATCGATAGAATCGATGACTCTCTAGGTAGTTGAAACGTCGAGACGGTTGTTCTTCCCTAGAACTTGGAATTAAAAATCAAAATTTTTAGAATTAGAGAACATGATCAAAGGGATAGATTGTAGCTGCTTGGTAAGAATCAGAAGATCAAAAAGAAAGCCGCATCTGGTGCTCTCAAGACGTAGACATCTCATCTCCCCAAGATGGAAAAAGAGACAGAATTGTTCCATCCACAGCGTGCATCAACTGAAAAGAAGAAAGGTAAGGACGATGCAACCACCTATTCTTCCTTATTCAAATTAAACTTTGTGGCAGAACGAATGGTTCACAAAAAGAGCATTGAACCCTTCAGAATTATCGATCTTCTGAAACAAATTGGATGGGAAAATGTTGTGAATCTTGGTGGAACGTTTCAACATGATCTGGTACATCAGCTTACTAGCTTAATCTTCAATGTTGATAACAATCCTCCAATCATCTCAGTTGCAGTCGTCAATCGAGTTGAATATATCACGCCCAAACTGATAAGAAGGCTTGCTGACATCGGATTTACTGGAATATCTGTAACTGATCGCAACATGAATGGTCTCGGTGTATGGGGGGAAGTTACTCGTGCTTTGTGAAATGGTGCCACAATTCCTAGGAATGCTAAAAATATTCTCCACATCAAGTACCTTGATCCTACCTATAGGATTCTTCACAGCATTTTCAGCACTAATGTCTATACCTGTGAAATCTCCGGCAACAAACTCTCACCATACATTCTGAACATTCTGTATGACATTCATCTGAGAATTCCAATATGCTTACCCACTCTGATTGTACAACAGCTGATCCGTGTGCTTACAGAAACATCCATCACTACACTTCCATTTCCATGTCTTCTCTCTAAGATTTCACGTCAATTCGGACTACCACTAACGTATGATCTTCCTCATCCTTGTGTGTGGTTCAACTTTGAAGACATACATAAACTAAACATCTTTGAAAATGTGTTTTGTGGTGGAAGAACTGGTTCAATTCCTGGCAGTAGCGGGTTGGTGCAAAATTCTGATTCTGATATCCCTTTGCGAGATAGCATACAAGATCTTTTGAATCAACAAGCTCACATTTTAGAGAAACTAAAAGATTGCGAAGCCTATCTTTCTGACGTTCAACAGCGACTGATGATCCTGCAACGTGTAACTAAACGAGTTCTGAAACGTCTATCTGCACCATAAGCAGGCTCAGGATACACATCCATCACATTCCTAAAGTCCTTTTGACATAATGGGTGTGATGAATTTCAGACTTGCCAAGATTATTTCTTTTTGGTTTGAGTATACCTTGTATGGATTGCTTATGATAGATTCTTATTAACTGTTTTTCTCTGTCTTATCTCAATGCATCCATAGTTTTGCATGGCATATGCTGTTTTTTTTATATATATCTTTACTGCCATATTGGTTTATCTGGGGAATTATTGCAATGTATGAGATTTTAAATGACTATCTTAACAACTATTTGCTCTCGTAATGTTCTCGTAATGCTCTATCATTTATACATCTATCTCTCTCTGATTGTCCCATATGCTTCAATCTTCAGTTAATATCATGTCTTATACATTTGCCAATGACTGATAAAAAGGGGGAGAACAATTCAAAACACCCCGAGCAGAAATTGTATATCTTTGTTGCAGGTGTTAGGGGGAGCAGCCGCAACAAGAAAGGGGGAGTTTTTGAATTAAGGGAGAGAATTTGTTTGTTGTGTACATGGGTGTTTAGAATTTGTAAAATTGTGTTAATACATGTACACACAATTTAGGATATATCTGTCTAGATATGTTCCTAGGGTGTTTTAGGGATTTTGTCACGTAATTGACAAAGGGGGAGATTGAAAGTGCACCTATTATGTGCCCTGGTTTGTCAATTACGTTGTAAGTTGAGTCAGTCGGACGACAGCACTTAACAAGAAGATCAAGTCAAGCATCTGCCTCATCTGGATGTGTGGAAGCTCACCAAAAGATAAATCATAGCCTCACATCCCATGTCCCAAAATACCAGGTGATTAAACCCTTAAAAAGAACTAGAACATCTTAGGGTTTCTGTGTAAGAAAGTTTTTTATCAAAAAGAAAAATCAGTAAAGTTTTTCTTACACTGTCGATTATATCGATTACCCCTTGATATGATCGGCCAGCTCTGTCGATGTCCTCGGCATCTCAATCGATGCAATCGAGTGAGGACAGAATGCGTCCAGCAGTCAAAACAATCTTCTGGACGATTTATCGATATATCGACTGGTGAGTCGATATCATCGATATTCGAATATCGATCCTATCAGAAGAAAATCGATAATATCGACAGACTGTTTTCCGGTGCCCCTATTTTTTTAAAGAAAACTGACATAAGTTTCAATATATCGATGACTGTCTGATTCAATCTGATCTCAAATATCGATCATATCGGAAGTCAGTCGATCATATCGATTGTGGGCTCATGTTTTCACCAGCATAAATTTCAGGTTACTTTTAATGTTGATCGAGGTGTCTTTCGATAAATCAATATTCATATATTGATCATATCGAGACCAAGTCGATTAGATCGAGTCAGGACATAAATCGTCCAGCAAGCTTACATGTAAATCTATACGATTTATTGATCCCATTGACAAGGTCTCCGATATGATCGATGTATAAATTTCGATGACATCGACTGTTTCCCCGATCATATCTGTGATCCTGAAATTCTTCAAGGCTTCTCTCTTATTTTTCACCTGTCGATAGATCGAACCATCACTCAATGGAATCGGAGTTCGAAATCCGATAACATCGATGTGTGTCTCGATCCCATCGATCAGTTGGCGGAAGGTTTCCAAAAGCGAAATGACAATTGAGTTCTTATCATCGAGAGATCGGCCGATACAATCGAGAGTATACGCTCGATCATATCGACGACTGCAAGATGATATCGAACTTTGTCATAAATATGACCGTTTATATCCATTGAAACCTTTTGCCTATAAATAGAGAGAGTTTTCTTCATTGCTGGTAGAGAAAGTAGAGAGTGCTTTTGAGAGTCTTAACCTTCCTATCATTTACCTTAAGCCCTTTCTCTCAGGAAGTTCATCCTCCAATCCACCCTCATCATTGATATCTCATAGAGTGGATTAGGGAATGAACTTTCGCATTCAAGGATCCTTCAGCTACTGCCTTAATGACACATCATTAAGCTGGGATATCTTGAATGCATGAATGATGGGAACCACTCTATTCTCCTTATAGGAAAATCCTTAGAATGGTATTCCATCATAACCTTGACCCAACCTAAGCCTAGCATATATAAATCTTTGTGTTGTGGATCAAGGGAGCGGAAGACTCTTCATCAACAAGTAGAAGGTCTTCATCACTGTGCTGAAAGGGACTCATCAACTTATCTGTAAGTACTAAGAGTCCAGAGGACACTTGCGATCATTCCTTTTTAGGATTGGTTTTTAAGTGTTGCTCACCATTTGAAGTCCTCGAAGGAGGCCTCCGACGGGAGTGTACGTGCGGGGTGCGTTGTGTGGACCCTTGCTCTATGGAGAGCATAAACATCTGGTTAGGAGTACGCCAGCAAAACTGTAACACCATGAAAATCGGGGGTCGTGTATAAACCCAACTCCCGAGTTCCAGACCGTCACTTATGCAACAAAAATTATTATGATTCAATGTTGTCTGAGTTAAAGCATTTACATGAGTAAAAGTATACCAAAACTGCAATTCATACTCCAGATTCAGTGATAAAAGCAAGCGGAATACTAAAGGATATACATGTCACTGTATGGAAAATAAAATTGATCTCAACTGTCTCTAAAGTATGAATACATCTCTGAGTCTCATATACATGTAAATAAATATAAATCAAATGTCAAAATAGTCCCACTGAGAAGTCCCGTCAATCCAGGCCACATAAGCAAAGCCGTCGTGGTACTGCATATATGAGAACTCGTCCTGGTCCTCATCATAATCCGGCTCTGCCTACTAAATTGCTACCTCACCTGCATCTAAGACAGGGTCTGGTGGGTGTTGCAAACACCATCCCGTAACGTGGGAGTGACTAGCTAACTCAGTGGAATAATAGAGCAAAGATTAGCATGTTCTCAAATCAATCATGCGATAATAGTAAAGCAGTAAATCAAACATTCCTAATACTGTTGTTAATGCAATATGACATGACATGATGGATGCCCTCACCGACATTCTCCCTCATATGGCACCATCTGTGTCCGCGGCATGCTTGCGTACCACTCAGTGCTCCACATCTTCCAGGCACATGCAATGTGATGGTGATATGGTTACCGAGTTATTATTAGTCCATTCAAATAGCAGGATTAGGAAACTAAGTACTTCCCTTATATCAATCCCAACACAGATCCTGTCTAGGGTCGTCACTCCTAGTAATCTCATACGATGTATATTTTATAGGTCGCTGCAAGGGCTGCTAAGGCTGTTACTCGCACTCGTTGCACCGTTCCCCCATCACCTTATCAATATAGGCCTACTGTACTCTCATTGCTACGGAAGGGTCGTCGCCTCCCGTAGACTCAGAATACGCTCGCGGTCACTAAAAAGGGCTCGTCGCCTGATCAGTGTAGGCCGACAGCAAGAATATAGTGTCCCATACCACCATAATCTGTTCACGAGTCATAGGTGCTCACTGGTCACTACGAGGAGGTTTGTGGCCCCAGCGTAGGCCGACAACTCTACCACGGTGTCCCATACCACCATGCCCAGCTCATGAGTCTTTATGGATCAAGGTACCATGGTTAATAGGGTTTAAAGTGATAAGTTCAGTACCCTGGGTTCAAGCAGTTATGGCTCATACAAGGTGAACATACAATGGCCAGTCGGGTTACTTGACGGGCTCGACTAGCACGAGCGCATCTCAAGTCGAATGACATGAAGTGCATAAAACACCTCGTGTGGCCTAACCACTGCCGCCAACTCCAAAACACGACTCGCGTTCATCGACGCGTCGTTCGTGGCAAAGATAAGCCAACCACGAATTTACTCGATTGCTGACTGCCTGGACTAGGTATAGTCCGAAACATTTATGAATTCACATCAGCAATCTTATAAGAGTAATGAAAATGAAATACAACAATGTGAGCATGTTAACACATGTTATAACATACAACTTAAGTAAATCATCTAACACATGCATTTCATACATATAATGAAATCATGCATATAGCCAACATGTAGGAAATCATTTACATCAACATAGTATTTGAGAATTCAATCTCAAACTAATTCATAACACCATTTAATTCAATACATACTAATACAAATATTTATACAAACACTTAGACTACACACTTAAGTCTACATATAGTATGTCGACTCAAAGTGCGCATTTGGACGAATCTCTTTGCCAAACTGATTATGCACGCATTCCTAATATCCTAATGCGACAAGAAGCTATGTCAATCATCTCAGCAAAATATGGATAGAAACAGTATTTCCTAAAAATGACTAAAATGCCCTAAATCTCATATTTTTCGTCTGCTTACAAAATAGGAAATGGACAGCATGTTGTACATGTCAAACGGCGTTGTCGTCGATAATCTACTATTAAACAACATTGAAAGCGTTGAAAACAGTCAATCAAAGCGTCTAAAATCCGCACCTTTTATCCTAGAAGTGGATTGATTCGAACGGAGTGTATACGCTTCGTCTACGGCGAACCGGGAACCTAATACACAAGATCTATAAGCTACCATGCTAAGGAACCGAAAGAACCTTAAATCAGCAAGTGTTTGGGGTATTTTCTTACCTAGAAACACGACGAAATCACAGGGAAAGTGATTGAGGCACGTTGCTTAAGCACGTGCAACCGGTAGTGCAAGCAGCAGAAAATTCTCTCCCACTCTCTCTCACAATCTCTCACCTTTTCTCGCACACCATCTAGAGTTTCTATCAAATTCAGATGGGTGAGAGAAGTGAGGGTTTAAGCCCCTTTTATAACCTAAAACTTGCCCAAAACAGGCTTGGGAACAATGTTCACTTGATGCCTAACCAAATCGGGGCTGTTTCGGTCCAAAAAGACATTTCTGGAGGTCCCCTAGCCGAACGCGATCGGACTTAAGTTCATGCACGTCGGATGTCGCTCACATCCCATTTTCAGACCAGTAGTGTTCGTAGATCGCACGTGGCGGTCCAGTTTCAGTTCAGCGATCACCGCACGTAGATCAGGTCTACAAGTCTCATGATATGAAATAGAAATTTTTCCTGATCCAACGGTGTAATTTGGCTGAATTCTGATGGTCAGAACGTTTAATAATAATGCGTCAAGTCGTGTGCCAGATTTGAATTTTAAATTTCAAATCTAACCCTATTCTCACTCTCTTCACTCCAGGCTCAATGAAATAGCCTCTGAAAGTCGGTTGGACTTGATTTTTGAAATGATTGTCAAGTCCAGCTAGGCGGTTATAACGGTCTAAGATTGTAGGTATCGGACTTTCGACGTGCGGTCTAGATCCAATACAAAGTTTCAAAGAGGTCCTGAGAACAAACCGGTTTAGAGTTTGATCCGAGGTTTTAGAGTATTATAGCGTCATTGGTTCTACTCACTTTGGGTCTTGTAGAACGTATTCAAAGTGATCAGGGACTATTTCCCAGCTACTCTAGCGTTGCGCTAGCTAACTTACACTTATTTTTTAAAGGAATAAATCCTACGTGATTTCTGGTCGAGTTGGTACTCGAGTCTAAGTACGGATTTTTCCAGGGCGTTACAAAAACTCAAGGGTTTGAGGTGAACCGAGTAGAAACCTCAGGGTGCATTGTGTGGACCCTTGTCCTGTGTGGGCATAAACATCTGGTTAGGAGTACGCCAGCAAAACTTAAGGGTTTGAGGTGAAACGAGTAGAAACCTTTGTAAAGGTTGAAGGTGAACCTGATTTAAAACCTTAGGTTTGAGGTGAACCATGGGAAACTTCCTTAGTGAAATTCGGTCACTTAAGGGTTGAGTGTGGAAGCCAGGAGTGGAGTAGACAAGTCGTTGAACCACTATAAAATGACTGTATTTGAGTTTGATATTATCTTTCATTTATATGATTGCCTTGCATGTCTTTATATATGATCACATCCTATGCACACACAGTCATATCCATCACAATCTCATCTATACATTGTTTGTCTTTTAAATAGTTTGTGATTGGATCCTCTATTAGGCTTGGAAGCCAGTAGAGTTAAGGTTGAGTAATCCTAATCAATACACTGTGATAGAATTAGTGTAATAAGGATTTTTAATAATTTATAAAAACTTAAAAAAAAAATCCTATTCACCCCCCTCTAGGATATACTAACCTATTCCTACTTCAACTAAAGCAGTCTTCACCGTAATTTCACCACCCACATGCAATCACAATAAATAAGCATATGAGATAAGCCAGCAGTAATGAATACTTAAGTCAAATCCTACAATCATGTGAGCATGTTATGGTATATAACTTAAATATGAATCTATAGTACATGGAGGAAATCATACACACAGTTAAACATGAATAAACAGACTGATCAATGCATGGAGGAAATCATACATACAGTTATGGTAGTTGGGAATAATATCTCAATTCCCTATAAATCATAATTTACTAACTAATAACTCATTCCGGCATTTTTTCAAACACTTAAACTACACCTTCCAACATACATCACATATGTTGGTTATTTTACATATTAGGGCAAATCCTCTCGCCAAGGAGTTGTCACATATATAACAGATATAAACGTATGACAATTAATCATGGTAAATACGCATTCAAATTTCATACGTATACGATCTTTTCTACGAATACATGGAATACACTAAACTCAACATAATTTATATATAACTGAAACATGAAACAAACATTGCATTTGACATGTGAAATAACATCCACGTCAGTAATAAACCATTAACTGACATTAAAATCCTTGAAAACCATAACCTATACGTATATAGTCTGCACCTTACGCCGGTAAATGCGTAACGGATTTGTTTTAGACGTTTAGTCTTCGTTAACGGCAGATTAGCAACCTAGAGCATGAATTAGGTTAGCTATTTTATCACTTAGACTATTTGAAACCCTATAACGGATTTGGATTAGGTTTCGGTTTCCTTACCCAAGTATGGAATCAGGATCACCTGTATAGCAATATGAATGGACGGATTTTGCACGTTGTGTAGCTGGGAAGAACCCCAGGATGAATCTCCAATTCACTCTCTCTCTCTTTCTCTCTCTTTCCTTTCCTTTTCTTCTCCTTTCTTTGCTAGGATTTTAAAATTCGTATGGAATATATGAGAGGGGGTTTAAAGCCCTTATATAGGCCCAGAACTGATGAAAATAGCCCTAGGGCCATGGTATACTTAGGTTATGATCAAATTGGGTTTGTTCCAATCCAACGGAGCATTTCTGGAGGTCCCTTTGCTGAATGTGGTCAAACTTAAGCTCTCAAATATTGGATCCAGGTCGAGCTAAGTTTTCGGTCCGATCAAGTTTTCAGATCGATCGTGGCGGACCAGTTTCAGTTCAACAGTCACCAGCACTCGATCTGGGCCACAAGTACACTGGCACATGTGGGACATTTCTCCTGATTCGAGGGTGTATTTAGGTTAGATTCTAACGGTCTGAATCCCGTAAGAGACATGATTCAGATTACTTAAATGTGGATTTATTTCCTAAAGATATTTACATTTCTCACACACTTCACTCCGAACTCAAGTAAATAGTCCCAGGTCATCATCTGGACTTGATTTTTGAGGTGATTGTCAAGTCCAACTAGGTGGTCATAATTGTATAGTTTCATAACTATCAGACTTTTGAAGTGTGGTCCAGGTCCGATACGAAGTTTCAATGTACTCCCGAGAGCAACCGGGTTTAGAGTAGGATCCTAAATTTCAGGGTAATGTAGCGTTCATAATTCTACAAGTTTTGGGTCTTGCAGATCGTATTTAAAGTGGTTGGTGCTAATTTCATAGGTAATCTGGTTTAGCGCTAGTTAATTCTCATTTAATTTCTAAAGGATTTAGTCCTTAGTGATTTCTGCTTGAGGTGGTACTCGGGTCTCTGTACGAATTTTTTCGAGACATTACAAATGTGGCCTTGTAAGGAGATCTTATTCAGATGTGATTTGTCAGGTTTTGCGGTTACTTGTGGAAATCTAAGAGTGTCGATCTCTCTGAATTATTTCTTCCCTCCAGTGCTAACATGGACGCAGTCAGAAATCCCATCCCCAGGGATCGAATGACTCTGATTGGAGTGGGGTTCCCAAGTTTGGGTGGGGAAGTCCTTGGAATGCGGCTGGCTTCATGGTGAAGCATCTTGCAAAGGGATTCTTGCTTTTAGAATCGTGGAGATCTCCTGAGTTTTTCAATGATCTTGACTAGTGTCGGATCTCTTCTCGGTGTAGGTCGAATGGCTGGGATGGTTTCCATCTAATAGCTGATGTAGATATCGATGAGGTGGACCGAAACGGTTTCTGTTTTCAGAGTTCCCTCCCACGCTCAGTTCGGTGGAGGCTGGATTTGTGCCTTCATGTGGGTTCTTCATCATGTGAAATAAACTCGGGTTTTCTCAAAATTGACACAACTGCCAGAGAGACAGTTTGGATCCTCCATTCGTTCGGTCATGGTGGGTCACGAGCGTCGCAATCAGATGCCTGTCTATTCGAGTTGCGAGCAGCGGGAAACTGGGAGGGATTTCTCCTTTTTTGAGACTTTATGGGTTAACACATTTAACCATGTTGGTAGTTTCAGTGTGTTAGGGTGCATGTGCACATTCAGTGTGTTAGGGTACATGCGCACTTTGTGCACACGCACCCTTAAATGTGGGTCCCACAGGGGTGTTTTGAGAAATCTTCTCCATTCAATCATTTTCTCAGCTCATTTTAGGGCTCATCCCAAAGTATGAGGTGGGTACAAGTCTTAGGTGGGCCATACTCGATCGATTTTGGTTATCTCATCAATTCTAGTAAATCTGACTATCGGATTGGCCCCATATTTGCTTTTGAGGGGTTCCTAGGGGTCCCTAGGAGTTACTAGAGGAAATATAACAATTGTTATCAATGGATTGTTTTGATCAAGGAATCGATTCATGAATTAATTGCAACAAGAACCTAAATTCCATTTGTTCGATGATCATTCAGATAATCTGACAAGTATACTTTAGATGCCTCACGGGGTTTTCTCATAAAATGAGAGCGTAGATGCATGGACGTTCCATGAGAGTATGACGACTATGATCTAAGGATTAGATTAATTGATGCTCGGTCCTAAAGGCTTGGATCACATCTAAGTTGATTTGTCAAGAATGTTGTGTGTGATCATGGAAATTAGTGGTTGGATGGCTTGATCTATGGATGAAGATCATTCCAAACAGTCATATTTGTGTAGGAGAATTGATATAAGGTTAGGATAGCTAGATTAGTAATGTACACATGTACATATTAAGTTAAATTTCATGGTAACACTCAAGAACTTTTAATACTCGAGTATTGAAAAGTTCGGTGTGTTACAATCTACCACCCTTAAACAAAATTTCATCCCCAAAATTTATTTACTTCCACCGTGTATACAGATTCATTATGTTTAATTTTCCCTGTATGTATGTCTATGTGATTAGTTACATAAAAGTGAGGCGTTACAATCTACTCCCCTTAAATGAAAATCTCAACCCCGAGATTTGGTAATTGGATTAAACCGCTTATGCCTTACTTGAATATGGTTTCGTAAATCCCTGGTCTTGATCATTCTAAATCATTGGGGAATACCATGAAGTTTTTCATTTAACCATAAGAGTATCCTAGTTTTCATAAAGGGTAGGCTCTAATTGTCCATTCCTTGTAGAAGCTAAGCTTAGTGTATCCTTTATAAAAGGTTTGTAAGCTCCCAAAATTATTTTATATTGATAACCTCTCAATCCCAGAATTTTAACTTCTAAACTATATATCTGATTTATCTGACATTTTAAATCTAAGTCCTTGACTTATTCCTAAGACTCTAAAAAATTTTTCAAAGTAAGATTCTACAATTTGGCGGGTCTTTGTAAATGATATATTGTAAATCTAGCACCTAGGTTTGTCAAATTCTGTTGTGCCAAATCATTTAAATCATGTTTTGATGAGATAATTAGATCAAATTCATGCATTTTAAAGTTGTCCATGTCTTCGTCGAACTTCTCCATGTATTCAAGTTGAAGAAGCATTGTCGAAGTTCAAGATTTCAAGCTCAAGTACAAGTACTAGTTCAAGACTCAAGTTCGAGTATAATCTTCAAGATCAGTACTTTAAAGACTCAAGAATTCAAGTCTTTACTCAAGCTCAAGTTCAAGATTTGAAGACAGAGCGAATGATGTTTCAATTGTTCAAACTCACATACAAGGTATGGATGATCCTAGATTGACCATAGGTTAGGTCACGTTCATTGCATATGTTATGTGGGTCATTTCTTAAGTTTATAGGTCGTTTCCTCGACCAGTCCTAGTCTTTATTCAACTAGTCCAAGAGTTGTTGTGAATTTTTAGAATTTTCTATTAGACATTCAACCAGTTGAGAAAGCCACTTGACCAGTCGAGTAACGACCTTATCTTATCACGCCAAAAATTTTGAAATTTGATTGGTCCTTCAACTAGTCTAACCGACCATTAGACCAGTCGAGAGAGCAGTATTTTCACCTATAAATAGTGGATGAATCTCTTAGTTTTTCATATATTCCAAGCGATATCAAACCATCACTCTGAGAGATAAGTTCCCACTCTTCTTAAGCTATATTATGTTCATTTTAAATTCTCTTAAATAGATTTATATATTTGATTTTGTGATCTCCATTCAACTCTAATTCTTTAAAGAAGGGAATTGTGATTTTACCCTCTTTGAGATCAAAATGAAATTAAGCTAGCCCAGACTGAATTAATCTAAAAATCATTTAGATTTAGAACCTTTCACTTGTGAGACTGGACATTGAACACCTTCGTCTACATTCAATTGGTTCTACCGGGCTTCATCAAAAGGAGAATTTCTAGATAAGTACTATTTACATTTTTTATATCTTTTGTGGTTTGTGAGGTTGTGCTAGAAAAATCTCATTTTTGGTTTTGTCTGAGGTAATCCAAAAAATCTCAGAGTGTGGGGTTTTTGTAATTGTGTAAGCCCATCTAAAGACATAATTATGAAGGTTTTAAGGTGAACCTTAGAAAACCTTTTCATAGTGAAAGCCAATATCTTGTGGGTGTGGATATTGGAATGGAGTAGTTGTGTGACTATTTTTCAAACAGTTGGTGTACACACAAATGAACCACTATAATTCCTGGAGTTGTGGTGAATGTATGGATTCGCTTATGTGTGTAAATGTTGTAATTTACTTTGAGCATTTGTGGTGAATGTTGTAATTCATTTTATGCACTTGTGGTGAATGTTGTAATAACTTAGTTTATTTCCTTTGTCTCTTTATTGGTTTGGGTTTTTGATACTCACAGATGTTCTAGTAAGGTTGTCCTACCATAAGCCTTTAGTTTTTGGTGTTAGGTTGTCCTCAGAACTAAGTTTGTGTCAACCTCTCAAAACTAGTGCATTTGAGGCTGCTATTTACTTATGCTTTTTTTTTTTTCGATTGTGCTATCTATCTTTATATTCTACATTTATTTTTAATTTGGCATAGTCCTATTCACCCCATATAGGATGTTTTGCTCGGCCTTTTCAGTCTTTCATCCCTATAAGCTGAAAAACACTTGCTGTCTAATAGTATTTTTCACCAAATTTTGACACTGTTAGATTTTTATGGAATTATTTACTGATCTAATTCGGTTGAAAATTTAGGAGGCGATTTCTAGGGACTTAATTGACCTACCAGAAAAGTTTTAAATTTTTTCGATATGTCCAATTACTGTAACTAGTGGAGATTTCACAGCATGTACGAATTTCATTGAAAATAGTAAAAAATTATGGGAAAATTAGAAAATCTTCATTTCCATATAGGAGACATATTTTTCTTGATTGTGACTCCATTTAAGGATTACTTTTAGTTCAGAAAAAGTTTATTTAAAAATTTGGAGATTTGTTCCGAGGGTAACTAGAATCACAGTTTCTAAATTCCACATCTAATGGGCCTAATGGGGAACTTGGATATGAGTTTCTAATTCCTCAACTTCATAATTTCTTTGGGAAATAATCCTAAGCATAGGTATCTAATTCATGATTCAATCCTAGCCACATAAAGCTAATGATGATCCATGCCCATAGGCCTAGTTAATCTCATTCTTAGTCTTTGATACCAACTATAACATCCCGAAATTTCACGGTCAAAATTTATACTCGTGTCCGAGAAAATTGGGTGTTAATAATGTATAAATTGGATGCTTCAAAATTTGTACCTTTTTTTTTCATCATAATCACATCCAATTATATTCATGAAGATAACCAATCATGAGAATAAAATCGACTATACTTATTATTTCATTAGAAGAAAAGAATTCAACAAATTATCATATGCCTTCTCAATGGGAGCTTATTACATTATCAAGTTTGTAGCGGAAGTATAAAACTAAATTATAAAACTATCTTCTTATTCATTCAGTATAATCTTCCATAGGGAGATGGTCCTTTAGGTCTTCAATCTGTACATCACCTACATTATTTGTACGATTGGAGAGGGTCAATGCCCTACTCATAGTGATGGTTATAGGTTAAGATTAACAATACTTTAAGAGATTCAAAAAAGTAATGTAAGGGTTCTGATATGTCATGTACTCCACTTGTAACGCCCTGAAAATAGGGGGTCGAGCAAAGTTCAACTCCCAAGTTCCAATGCATCACTTATGCAACTTAGATAATGATGTTTAAATGTTATCCATATTAGTACATTCAACATGAGTGGGATTACACTAAATCAGCATATCATACTCCATAGTTAATGTGATTAAGCAAGCAGAAGACTAAGATGAATATATAAAGTATATATGTGTTTCATAACCTCCAAAGTATGAACGTGCTATCGGGCTGAATATATACATTTTTTACCTCAAAATATATAAAAATGTCAAAATATAAGTATTCGACTAATACAATATCCCTGTAATCCTAGCGACGTAGCTCTAGGTCTACATAGACTCGCCTAAGAACTGCACGTAAGAGAACTCCTCCTCCTCATCAATAAAATCTAGCTCTGTCCTGAAAGCCTCGTCATAATTTGCATCTAAATCAGAGTTTGGTTGGTGTTTTAAAATACCATCCCAGAGTGGGAGTCAGTGATCAACTCAGTGGTACTATAAGGTAAAGGTTAACATGCTATCAATTCAGTCAAGCAGTAATGATAAAGCAGTACAATAATCATATCCTAAGTACTCTTGTTAATGTAAGGATGGTATGCTGTAATGATGCATGCCCTCGCCTGCACTCCCTCAGCGACTTCATTTTACAATCGCGTATGGAAAACTCTCAAAAAGTGCGCTTCCTCGTCAAAGCACATATAATGTAATACATGATCGTGTTAGCTAAGTAATTTATTAGGCTTATTCATACAACAGATTCGGAAAGCTAAGGTACCTCCCTTTTTATCATTTATCCAAGCAAGGATCCATCCAGGGTCATCAATCCTAGTTAATCACATATAATAGGCAAGTTGTAGGGCATCACCCCTGATGAAAGCAGTGGATAGGTAAGTTCATGAGTTTACACTCAAGGTCACTACGGAAAGGCTCGTCACCTCAACATAGGCCTAATTTATACTCAAGGTCACTATGGGAGGCTTGTCACCTTAACGTAGGCCGATAACTCAAATACGATGTCCCATACACCACCATATTTGGCTCACGAGTTTGGGTTACTCACTAGTCACTACGGGGAGGATCGTCACCCCAGTGTAAGTTGACAGTTCGACCACGGTGTCTCATTCCACTATGTCTGGCTCATGAGTCTTAGCAGATCATGTTACCATGGTTGAGATGGGCTTTACATTGGTAAGTGGTACATTGGATTCAAGTAGTAGTATCCATACATGGTAAACAGACGAGAGGCTAATTAAGTTATTTGACAAGTGGAATTAATCGACGTGAAGTGCATAAGCATTCCACATGGCCTAACCACCGTCAATAATCAGCGTATGGCTCGGATTCATTAAACTTGTCGAATGTGGCGAAACTAGTTCGGCCACTCAATCAGGAATCATTACCAATTGCCTCGATTATGTGGGAGTCTTAAACGTACTTAAGTGCAAAAGTAGTCACATACATTACTCATAATAGCATTTAACAAACAATTCAAACATAATTCTCATTTGAGCATTTTATCAAACACATTGAACATGTTAATATACGTATGCATTTCGTCCATAAATCACAAAGTAGCAATTCACGTTATATGAAGGAAACTATAAATATGGATAAGGTAGTTGAGAATCCCATCTCAACACCCTTGTTAAAAGTGATTCATCAAACAATTTCTCATTCAGATATTTTATTAAACACTTAGACTACATAATACTATATACACAACTAAACTAGTTATAGCATATATTATGGCAGATCCTTTTACAAAGGAGTTCTCATACATACAACAAACATGCGTGATAGGTTAATAGTCATGGCAAGCACAAATCATAAATTTAATTTCATTCAATCATTTCAACAAACACATGGAATGCATTATATATTCACAAAGTTCACACACATGTATAGTTTATCAAATACATTGTTACTAAGATCATAAGGCAGCAATCAAGTAAGACATAAATCATTGCTGACATTGAAAGCCTTGAAAACCATAACATAAACATTTATAGTCCAGACCTTTTATCGAATTCCTCATTTCAAACTCAGTTCGAATCCTACGTCCTCATATATAGAACAACAGCACCTAAACATCGAAATATGTTAGTTATTTTTGTCAGGCCCCAAACTCGAAAATCAGGCTCACAAAATTCTCGATCGCCGAATCCAGCCCTGACATCCTCCGTAGTACCCCATTCTCGGCTCCCAGCGCCCAGGTTCCGATCCTGAGATGCTACGAGGAGAATTTTCAACATCAGTTTAATTCGTAATAAGCATAACCAAAGGCATAACCCACGAACAACAACCAAAAACTCCATTATATTTTCACTATGATCAAAAACTTTACAAGTACAATGTGCATAAGGGAAGTACAATTAAAATGGACAAGAAGCTCCAAGATGATCTGCTAAGCGCTCCTACTGCTGTGGTCCAACGTCACTTGCACGCAACGATCGTACATAAACTTATAAAAAGCTTAGAGGGTGGTGAAACTATGTGCTCAAAGTAGTAATACAATATCAGAGTAATGCAGAATATGCTGATGAATCCATGAATACTATTGGTCGTACCAAGGCCATGGGATGTGAGGCATGAATGATGTCGACCATACCAAGGCCATGCAATGTGAGATACAACTCAAGCATACGAATTCTCGTCTAAGTCCACATATCAATACAGCTCAACTCTGGGATATAACCAGGGTCTAGTACACTCTAAGCCAGATTGCCGTCCGATTGTGCGCAACAAGATGAGTGAAAAAGACCTCACTACCTGCCTGCAATATCGGGCTCCGCTCGTCGATAGCAGACCCATTCCTCGAGCTAGTCAAACTCAGCGTAGCTTTGCCCCCTCCTCTCGGGAGGGTAAGGCCGCACCCCCTTCCAACTGACCATGACACGGTGAAAAGCGCGACCTTCCGGTAATCAGCACTCGACGCTCATGCACTCACTCAATCAAGACGTTGGAGCAACCTCTTGGTATCTAAGGGTTTAGGGACTTTCACCCAGGGATATCTATAGCAACCCATGTAAAATAAAATTTTTGGTATCCAATCTTGCCAACCACAATACACCTGTGGAGGCTACAACCCTGATGTCGCTAGGGCGTACAGTACCATATCACACAATGCGAATGCATGAATCACCATATCCAGTCATGCAACAATCCTGCGCGTATCGTGCCCTCATGTAGGGAAACACCGCGTATCCAGGAGCCCCTAAACAATCTATCCGAAGGCATATGCTATGATCAGTCACTTCTCATATCAAGCATACATATGATGCGTATGATCATGAATCATGAAACTACAATAAACATATTTTATGGGATAGATGTTGTTCATAACGAAGATGGACCTAGACGGCCTACAAGTATGGGCCTAACAATGGGCCCTAGGGAGAATTATAATGTGGACATTTAACCAACATTATTCGTACAATGTGGACGTCAAACCAACATTGCTCCCACGGCACGGCCTTCACTGTAATTGCCACACACATTCATTATATTGGGCCTCGCTCATAGGCCTCTCATACATCGTATTAGGTCCCGAATACACATTAGGTGGGCCACACACCTGGGCCTCAAATATATCACAATGGGCCTCTTATGTCAAGCGGGCCACATTACATGGGCCGCATTATATGGGCCATACCAATGGGCTTCAGGTATATCAAATAGGCTGCATCAATGGGCCTTATTTATATCAAATCAGGCCCACGCTTATGTATATTTGAGATCCAACCAATTCATAAATTAACATAGAGATAAATGAAGTGAAAACTAAATATTAATTTGAGTGGGAACCACTGTGGTACTTAGAAGTTTGAACGGTGGATGCCACGGTCCATTTTTTTTGAATGGTTGGGGCCACTTGAACTTTAGATTTGATTCATTCATTTTCCCACACTATAAAATGATCTCACAAATTGTTGGACGGCATGGATACAACACTTGCATCATGGTGGGGTCCACTGTTCAAGGTAATGGACGGTGTCATACACATCAATGTGGGGCCTGCTGTCAACAAGGAGCAGCTATATGGCTGTTGCACAGGTAGCTGGCTGCACCTAGGAAGGCAAAAGTGGGTCTCACGTAGGGCCCACCATCATGCATATATAACATATAATATATGTATATATATATATATATATATATATATATATATATATATATATATATATATATCTAATCTCCTTAGTAGTGGGACCCACAAAACTTGTCATCATCATATGGCAATGGGTCCCACCATCAAAATAGATGCACGACATCATGTAACACACATTTATCATGCATGGCCCACCGTCAGAAAGGATGGACGGCTTGTGGAACACACACATTATGTGGGACCTACATATAGCTGACATTCAAAGAGGGGGAGAGAGAGAGAGAGAGAGAGAGCTGCTGTACGAGTAGAATTGCTTTCCTTAAAAAGAGGTGGGTCCCACGTAGGGCCCACCACAATGTGTAATATACAACATATATATTTAATATAAAAAGCCAGCTACTGCACAGGTAGCTTTATTCATTATAACGGCCAGAGGTGGGTCCCACGTATGGTCCACCTTCAGGAGATATACATTAGATAATATATATATAATATAATATAATATAATATAATAATATAATAATATATATATATATATAATATAACATATATATGATATATTTGACGTCTAGGCCATCTAGGGCCTGGATGGTCTCATACATCAGGGAGGGCCCCACACGTGGGGGTGGGTCCCACCGTCCTTGGACGGTGGACACTATACATTCATGGTGGCGGGGCCACACCAAATGGATGGACGGATCACGTGGGTGGGTCCCATGGACCCCACCATCAGTCACATTCCTCAGTTGGCCGCCCTCATAGGGACCGATACCAAGACCTCAAGTGTTGAAACGAGGCACCTCCATTCAGTCTGCTAGTTGATCCATGGATTTGAGTGTGCACGCACCAAGGAAGGCCCACACGAACGTGGACCCCACTATCCAGGGGTGGTGGATGGTTAGGATAAAACACATGCAGTATGGTGTGGCCCACCAAAATGGATGGGTGACGTGGGTGGGTCTCATAGACCCAACCGTTAATCCACACCCATGTCAGTACACACTCCATGATAGCCACCTCCACAGGGATCGATACCAAGACCTCGAGTGTTGAAACGAGGCATCTTTCACTCGGTCTGCCACCGAGCCATGGAGCTGGGTGGGCCCAGCATTAAAATGAGGTATCTTCACTCGGCTTGCCACCTGAACTATGGAGCTAGGGCCCACGGCAGATCACACTTCACTGGCAGCCACGCCCCATAGCTAGCCACACTAAGGTGGGCCCCCTTTGGACGGTAGGATGACATATAAACATCGTGGTGTGTCCCACATGGATGGGGTCCACCGGTAGATGGCATGGATGATATACACACATTATGGGTGGGCCATAATCATAGCAAGAGAGAGAAAGAGAGAAAAAAAGAGACAACGGAGGTGATTGTAACACCCTGAAAATCGGGGGTCGTGTATAAACTCAACTCCCGAGTTCCAGACCGTCACTTATGCAACAAAAATGATTAAGATTCAATGTTGTCTGAGTTAAAGCATTCACAAGAGTAAAAGTATACCAAAACTGCAATTCATACTCCAGATCCAGTGATAAAAGCAAGCGGAAGACTAAAGAATATATATATCACTGTATGGAAAAACAAAGTAGATCTCGACTGTCTCTAAAGTATGAATACATCTCTGAGTCTCATATACATGTAAATAAACAAAATTAAAATGTCAAAAAGAGTCTTACTGAGAAGTCCCGTCAATCCAGGCCACCTAAGCAAAGCCGTCGTGGTACTGCATGTATGAGAACTCGTCCTGGTCCTCATCATAGTCCGGCTCTGCCTCCTGGATCGCTACATCACCTGCATCTAAAACAGGGTCTGGTGGGTGTCGCAAACACCATCCCGTAACGTGGGAGTGAGTAGCTAACTCAGTGGAATAATAGAGAAAAGATTAGCATGTTCACAATTCAATCATGCGATAATAGTAAAGCAGCAAATCAAACAATCCTAATACTGTTGTTAATGCAATTTGACATGACATAATGGATGCCCTCACCGACATTCTCCCTCATACGGCACCATCTTCATCAGCGGCATGCTTGCGTACCGCTCAGTGCTCCACATCTTCCAGGCACATGCAATGTGATGGTGATATGATTGCCGAGTTATTATTAGTCCATTCAAACAGCAGTATTGGGAAACTAAGGTACTTCCCTTGTATCAATCCCAACAAAGATCCTGTCTAGGGTCGTCACTCCTAGTAATCTCATACGAGGTATATTTTGTAGGTCGCTGCAAGGGCTGTCAGGGCTGTTGCTCGCACTCGTTGCACCGCTCCCCCATCACCTTATCAATACAGGCCTACTGTACTCTCACTGCTACGGAAGGGTCGTCGCCTTCCGTAGACTCAGAATACGCTCGCGGTCACTACAAAGGACTCGTCGCCTGATCAGTGTAGGCCGACAGCAAGAATATAGTGTCCCATACCACCATAATCTTCTCACGAGACATAGGTGCTCACTGGTCACTACGAGGAGGTTTGTGGCCCCAGCGTAGGCCGACAGCTCGACCACGGTGTCCCATACCACTATGCCCAGCTCATGAGTCTTCGTGGATCAAGGTACCATGGTTGATAGGGTTTATAATGGTAAGTTCAGTACCCTAGGTTCAATCAGTTATGACTCATACAGGGTGAACATACAACGGCCAGTTGGGTTACTTGACGGGCTCGACTAGTATGATCGCATCTCAAGTCGAACGACATGAAGTGTGTAAAATACTTCGTGTGGCCTAACCACTGCCGCCAACTCCAAAACACGGCTCGCGTTCATCGACGCGTCGTTCGTGGCAAAGATAGGCCAACCACGAACTTGCTCGGTTGCCGACTGCCTGGACTAGGTACAGTCCCAAACAATTATGAATCCACATCAGCAAATCATTTAAGAGTATCGGAAATGGAATACAACAATGTGAGCATATTAACACATGTTATAACATACAACTTAAGTAAATCTTCCAACGCATGCATTTCATACATATAATGAAATCATGCATATAGCTAACATGTAGGAAATCATTTACATCAGCATATTAATTGAGAAATCAATCTCAAACTAATTCATAACACCATTTAATTCAATACATACTAATACAAGCATTTATACAAACACTTAAACTACACACTTAAGTCTACGTATAATATGTCGACCCGAAGTGCGCATTTAGGCGAATCTATTCACCAAAATAATTATGCACGCATTCCTAGTATTCTAATGCGACAAGAAGCCATGTCAATCATATCAGCAAAATATGAATGAAAACAGTACTTCCTACAAATGACTAAAATGCCCTAAATCTCATATTCTTCGCCAGTTTACGAAATAAGAAACGGACAGCATGTTGTACATGTCAAACGGTGTTGCCGTCGATAATCTACTATTAAACGACATTGAATGCGTTAGAAACAGTCAATCAAAGCGTCTAAAATCTTCACCTTTTCTCTTATAGGTGTGAGAATTCGAACGGAGCGTATACGCTTCGTCTACAGCGAACTGTGAACCTAATACACAAGATCTATCAGCTATTTCGCTATGGAACTAAAGGATCAGCAAATCAGCAACTATTAGGGATGTTTTCTTACCTAGAAACGTGGAGAAATCACCGGCCAAGTGATTGGAGCGTGTTGCTAAAGCACGTGCAACAGGTAGTGCAGCAGCAGGAAAATTCTCTCCTACTCTCTCTCACAATCTCTCACCTTTTCTCTCTCTCAATCTAGGGATTTTTCCAATTTCGGATGGGAGAGAGGAGTGAGGGTTTCAACCCCTTTTATAAGCCCAAATGTGCCCAAAATAGGCTTAAGAACAAAGTTTACTTAAGTTATATCCAAATCGGGGCTGTTTCGGTCCAAAAGGACATTTCTGGTGGTCCCCTGGCCCAACGCGATCAGACTTAAGTTCATACATGTCGGATGTCGCTCTCATCCCGTTTTCAGACCATCAGTGTTCGTAGATCGCCCGTGGCGGTCCAATTTCAGTTCAGCGGTCATCGCACGTAGATCAGGTCTGCAAGTCTCATGATATGAAATAGAAATTTTTCCTGATCCTAGGGTGTAATTTGGCTGAATTCTGAAGGTCAGAACGCTTAATACTGACGCGTCAAGTTGTGTGCCAGATTTGAATTTCAAATTTCAAATCTAACCCTATTCTCACTCTCTTCAGTCCAGGCTTAATGAAATAGCCTGCGAATGTCGGTTGGACTTGATTTTTGAAACGATTGTCAAGTCCAACAAGGCGGTTCTAATGGTCTAAGATTGTAGGTATCGGACTTTCGACGCACGGTCTAGATCCAATACAAAGTTTCAAAGAGGTCCAGAGAACAGACCTGCTTAGAGTTTGATCCGAGGTTTTAGAGTATTATAGCATCATTGGTTCTACTCGATTTGGGTCTTGTAGAACGTATTTAAAGTGATCAGGGACTATTTTCCAGCTACTCTAGCGTTGCGCTAGCTAACTTACACTTATTTTTTTAAAGGAATTAATCCTACGTGATTTCTGGTCGAGTTGGTACTCGAGTCCAAGTACGGATTTTTCCAGGGCGTTACAGTGATGGAGGGGCCCCACCACTA